>OZ037935.1:30360304-30960304 GCA_964035585.1 Polytrichum formosum | reverse complement strand
AAGGTAAGGAATGTTGATTAAGGGAAGTGTTTAGGTTAATCGTAGCTGCTAGAGATGATTTCAAGAAAACCATCCATGAATTATAGGAATGACTTGGATAAATGTCTAACTTATTTCAAATTAATTTTGGAATATGCCCAATTTTAGAATATATTTTTTGGGTTGCCTAACTTACTTTGGCACTTTAATTAATTATTAGGCAGAAAGGTGCCTGAGTTGCTAGAGAGCTACGGTATTTGAGAACTTTACACCCCCATTCCTTATCAAATTGAATACCTTTCGAGCACCAAACCGACACAAGCAATATGCCATTGAATATCGAGAAGTAAATGGAACCAACTCAAGGTAGCAATCCAAGAGTAGATTAAAGTCATTGAATGCTCGTCTCATTATGTTTATTGAGAGTCGTTGGTGACCATAAATGGGCTTGTTTTATTAGAAAAAATAGATGGCCACTAACACTTTCCATGTATAAACACATATGGTGTTGGGACGAGTTTGGGCCACTTCACACATGAGCCAAGAGCCGTGACCATGTAATTGTGAGAGCCCAGAAGAAAAGTGTCCAAAGGCCGTCCCAACACACCTCCAAAATAATGTAGTGTGGTCACAAACCCTACGTGTAATGTGAAGTCATATGTGACCAAGCCCTCAACCAATTGCTATTTCAATGAATGTCTATTCATGCGGGTCCTCACACACGATAAAATAGAATAAACCAACGGTTGTGAGCGTTCGGAGTGCCATGGTCTCCCGGTTTTGTGTTAGGGCTCCCTTCAAGAGGTGGTTTTTGAAAATAGTCCAAGTGACCATGAAACGTGATCCATTGGATGCCATGTAGGAATCCATGTGGACTTTACATCTATATTGCATTCACATACTCCGTTCGTCCCTCAAGCATAGTGTGAAGCGAACTTGGACCGGCTCCGCCCTTTACACCAATGAGGGTGCTTGAAGTGCAATGGGTCACGGGCACTCAGTCTCATGTGTGTGAAGTGGCCCTCAGCTTGCCACAAATTTTCCGAACGTAACATGCACTTTTAAACCATAATCAATGTTTGGGGCTGGGGCGAACCAACCCATATATCCGTACCTTACCGGGGAGGGCGAACGGCTGGGGATTCGTGGCACTCACTTAAAATCAACCATCCTACATATCGTGGATGAAGTGGCTCCAATACAAAAAGACCCCCTATGAGGTTGAGGGCCGATTCATTCGAATGTGACATCACTAGACATCCGGTAAGGTACCAATGTATGGGTCGGTTCGCCCTAGCCCAATGTTTGGTATGTGGGATACGGCAAGGGATGAAGTTGCCCTAAAAACTTAACACATTGTACATTGTCACAACAAGGCCCTAATCTAGGTGGGCCCCACCACAAATTCGTCCTTTCTGCCGCTTTGGAACGTGTGGCAATCTGGGCCGATATCGCAGTGTCAGTCCCAAGGGGCACAGTCTGAAGGAGATGCCCCCCGGGAGCGCATTTACTCTCTGCGGTCCATCTGGTGACGTGGCATGGCCGTCTGGTGGGGTCCACAAAATCTTGGAGATCTGGGCCAGTTTGTACACTTTCTGCTTCTTTAGGAATGCCGCCGGACAGAGCCCTACCCCTAACATTACCCAACCCAAACGTCTTAACTCCGCGCGCGGAGTTCGATGCGGCTCCGATGCGGCTCCGGGGAGGTTCGGATGCCAGCTCCGGTGGGTCCATTTTTCTGGCCCTCCCCGTTTTGGCCCCTTGATGACTTTTTTTGGTTTTTTTTTGCTAAATTTGGGTTCTACGGCCCCAAATTACTGTAGGGGGCCCCTTATGAGATCAAGTAAGGCCCCACCCAATCAAAAAAATAGGGGGCAATTTTTGCCCCAACCCACCCGAACCCACCGGAGCTGGCATCCGAACCTCCCCGGAGCCGCATCGGAGCCGCATCGAACTCCGCGCCGGAGTTAAGACGTTTGGGTTGGGTAATGTTATCCGAGCCCTACTATCCGCACTATCACACTCACGCTAGAGTAACAGTCCTACCTCTTTAATATGACACATTTGAGAAACAAGAAAACCGTCGTATTATTTTTATTTTATTTTATTTTATTTTATTTTGGAGACAGAAAGCCAACAAAGCCAATGCCAAATGAATTAAAAACCAAGCACACACGCCCACACCGAGGGGAGGTGGGACCCCTCGGGCGTGAAACACTGCCATGTAAAAAGAACCAGAGACGACCCCACCAAGGACAACCCACCGGACCCACCAAGCCAAGGACAACCCCCACCCCATCAACCAAGGACTTCCAAACCACCAAGACTGCCTTCGAAAGAAAGCCGAGCTTTCCCTAACTACGTTGCCGCTCCAAGGTTTTGACCAAACGTGGGGCGACAGCAATGCCCTTTGCAAGGAAAACCGTCGTGTTATCGAGGTGTCACATATTGTTCAATAATGTGACAAATTGGACCTCTTTGTCATTACAACGAGGTATTTTATGAGAATATATATTAGGTATTTTGTCACATGTACAAAATAAACATTCTTTCAAATGTCTTTACAAATATGTAAATTTCTCTCATGAAATCTATGTGGACTTGAAGAAGGAGTCGATAGTCTGCTGATGTTGCCACTTCAAATTAGCAACATGTATTTTATTGAGCTTCTTTGATATGGCATGAAGTTTCATTTTGTCTACAAGAGTGAATTCTAATGGGTTGTTCATAGAAATTGTAGGTAATAATTGAGCATGATGTTGAGCATTTGCCAGTTTCATAATAGGTGGAGGTCTCTCATTAGTATCTAAAGAGTCCAAGGGGTTTGTGGTAAGGTCAAAACTAGGTGGCTCTATTCTCTATCCCAAGGCCATATCAACCAGCTCCGACGTGCAACATTAAGCTTCAGTGATGGCTTCACCTTCCATTCTTATATAATCTTCAAATGGCATCCCATCTTGTCCAAGTTGTAGTTTTGACATGAACTCAACCAACCTTCAAACAATCATAACTTTGCCAATACAACTCAAAATTGAGCAAAACTACCACCAAAAGAAGCACAATTTCAATGGTTTTTCAACAATGTGTAGACATGAGGAAGATTGGATCAAACTTGACCTCAAAATTTGCAAAAGTAGATTGTTATCTAAAAATCAACCGCAAAAACTTAAACTTGCCTTCAAATGCTCATAACTTTGTCAATACAACTTGGGAATTGGACAAAACTACCACCTAAAGTAGTGAGATTTCAAGAGCTTTCCAACAATATGCAAATCAAAGAAATATGATAAATATTGAGTTCAAATGCTCAAAAATAGATTGTGCACCTTGGTTTAGGGTTTAGGTGAAAATTTGTTGCGAAAGAGACCGAAGCTAATGAGTCTCTTGATTAGGTTTTGAGATAGAGAACCTAGTTCCTTTAGTTCCCATAATTAACATTATTTTACATCAAAATTTAAATTATCCACATTTCATATGTGAAAGTTATATAAATTTAATATTAACCATGTACTTACATGTGTGCGGGACCTGCCATATATGCATTTATTACCTCTATAATGTCATTTTGGTGGTCCAGGAGTGTCATATTAAGAATGTCATAGTTGTATTATAAAGGTAGATTTAAACTAGAAAGTTTGGTTCACAAAAGTTGTGTCATTGTATCGAGGTTGTTGTATTATCGTGTGTTCTATGAAGAGGTAGGACTAAAGAGGCACTCAAAACCAATCACTTAAGAATTTACCCCATTATGAATTATAGAGCTGGAGAAGGACAAATTTTCTATGAAAAATTGACCGAACGCATTATAATGGCCTATGTTTTCGGACTCTCTCAATTAGTGTGATCGAGGGACCTCTAGCAGGTTGATGCCATGGATATCAAGATGGAGATCTTGTCCTTCTTGAGAGCTACACTAAATATGATGTTTAGTTACTTTAGTACCACTTACTATCTAGAATTACGCAATGCTATATCTATGTATTGTATATCTCATATTTTACCAACAAATGTTGAAATGGTAGTTTGGATATTATAGAACATTAACAACTTTACTTGGTAAAAAAATTACATCAATAGTAAAAATACATAGCATTGCGTAAATCCAAAGAGTAAGTGACACTAAATATCATATTTAGTGTCGTTCGAGCATTAAAATCACCTAATAGAAAGACCTCCTCAATATGAGCATGCCATATTAAATAAATCCATTTATTATGTAAAAAAAGTCATATTATTTGTATAACAAAATCTCTATTATTCTACTGTCTCAGCCAACTACTGCAGAACTCCATTTGGTACCGCAAAACTCTTACACTACATAACTTACCTCTTTCATACTCATTTCAAAGATATTTCATATCCAAACAAATCCTTTCTGCGATCCTAACCACTCATTGTCCTAGACAACCTTCTGCAAGATGCCATTCATCCATTCAGGTTTGCTCCTCCACAATCTTCGTTTCATCGATTGTTACAGTTGTTTGTCCCATGTAACCTGTATGAACTAAATTTCACTTTGGAAAGCAAAACTCATGTGCAATGATTCATTCTTAAAAAAATTCATATTCCCCAATCCCTCCATCATCCTAGTCAAGCTCCTAAAGATGCACACATCAAATGTTGTCAAAGAGGTCAAATTCCTTCGGTAGGGTAGATGCACCTATTATTGCGCATTTAAGGACTCGGCCACGTGTATAAAGCACAATTTAGTGATATTCTCGGAACTTATTACATGAAAATTGGAAAGATATGAATTGATTTTATTAGTGTTTTTTCAAAATTTAATTTTGTAAATGTATGACACCTCGATGTAAGAATTCAAAGAGGTAGGTTTTAAGCTACTTTTGAAAGGTCAAATCACCTATGTTTGCGCACCATGTGCTTGACACTTAGGATGCTTCTTGACACTCATAATCCGAGCTTTCTATCAAAATGCTTGCCTATCTATCATAAGTTTAATGTAGCCAAATGTGTTTGTGAAATGTTCAAACTTGAGTGCAGATTGTGAAATACGCTGCACAATATACAAAGACGCACACACACTATGATCTAAATGGCAAATAAATTATTTTAACCAACTCAATCAAAAATGAAAACTTTGCACACTGAAAGTATGTTCACACGTGTTTTTTACGTATGCATTGCACCAAATATGGTGAGCTTATGAAAAAGCAAAGTAGTGTAATTGCTTCAATACCAACAACCAGTCTTTGGGTGACGTGCACCTGCAAGATATCTACTACACGTATCACATATAGATGGGATGTGACGGCCTCTCATATGACAACTTTGGTATTTTGTTTGCAATCGAACTGAATCACCATACCTACACAAAATATGATATTTAGTGTTTGATACACTACATACGAACATAATCCTGCTCAAAAAATGGAACATAATCCTAGAACACAACAAGTCACTGCTCAAACTCCAAGTTGGACGGCTCATGCCTTTATAAAAGCCGTAAATTCCATTACAGCCAGAATCAAAACGACCATCAGGTTTGTCTGCAGCCGTCCTTCTCCCATACATAAAAAACAATCTTACTGCCTTGCTAAGGTTCCGTTGGTAACAACCTACACCCATGAACCATAAACATAGGTTAATGCACTGCAGTGGATAATCTCACCAATTAAGAAATTCACTTCAGTCCGTCCCTAACTCTAAACACTTGAGTCAACAACCCCTCTAAAATAATGCTCGATTTTCTAAAATAGTCTGGTTATGGAGAAAATTAATACCAGGTGTACAAGGCCAATGAAAGTCATGGCTCGACGATATAAGCGAGCTTCACAACCATTGATTTTCACTCCACTATAGTACATCCTTCCTCTGCTCTCTAACGCAAAAATATTTTTTCTGTCCACAGTGTATAAGCACCTACAAACACGTCTGATTCAATTGCGAAGGAAAGAGTAATGCCATAATCAATCGCATACCGAAGAGCGACATTTCACCCGACTTGTGACACCATTTGCCTTGATCATGTTGTCGGAATGTCTTCAACGAGTCTATTCCTACAATCCTCCATGGCTGAATAAAACTTCCGGAACTTCAAAAACCGACGCATAATCCCTAACCACGAAACTCAACCAAAGTCCTTGGCACCTGTACTCCTCCAACCTTCGGCTTCAGAAACCATCACGGAAAAAAACTCCCGGTAACAATGCAGGCCCCAAACTGCGCAAATGGAAGATAAATTGCATTAAGAACCTCGACCAACTCGTTGTTTCCTTCACGTTGCACCACAAGTTTAGAATTTAAAGAAGCTCAGCCCATCCTCGATTGCCGCTACTTGGCAAAGAAGGTGTAGAAACCCTAGCACTTTGAATACTCAACCAAAACGTCACACAATCACCATCGCCATCGCCACACAACACTCGCAACTCAACGCTACAAAAGGCAAAAAGTGCAAAGATCCGACGGCGATCCAAGAACCTCGAGATCCGACGGTGGGGAATACAAGAATGCGCAGACATAGGTGCATGTTGCGCAACCATGGGGTTTTTCGCAGTGATAGGCACACATACCATAATTGTTGTCAAGCTCACACTCATGTAAATTGGAGGTTGTCAAAGAAGTCAAGTTCCCCAATCCCTCTGGTATTGTTGTCAAGCTCATACACGATCTCAAATGCAAGGTTGTCAAAGAAGTCAAGTTCCCCAATCCCTTTGGTATTGTTGTGAAGCTCGTACACGATCTTAAATCTAGGGTCGTCAAAGCAATCAAGTTCTTCAATACCTCCGGTATTGTTGTGAAGCTCGTACATGATCTCAAATCTAGGGTTGTCAAAGAAATCAAGTTCCTCCATACCTCCAGTATTGTTGTAAAGATAGTACATGATCTCAAATCTAGGGTTCTCAAAGATTCCCCAATCCCTCCGGTATTGTTGTGAAGCTCATACATTTTCTCAGTTTGAGGGTTGTCAGTGAAGTTCCCCAATCCTTTTGGTATTGTCGTCAAAATTTGAACAACTATGTAGATCTACTTCTATTAAAGTGGTAATTGAAAACATTCCCTTCGGTATTAGATTGAGGAATTCACATCCTTGTTATTGCAATACATGTAAGTTTACAAATGATCTTCAAAGATGTATATTTATCACCAAATTTTTGCAAGTCTCCAAACTATTCTCATCCCATGTTAATAATTCTATGTTTATCATAAAGCCCTTAAAGGTAGAACAATGTGTAGCAAGTGAACAAATGCACTCTATATTGTTGATGATATTCAAAATCTTCCTATCTTTGTTGTGAATCCTCAATAGGGGGAAATAGCTCAGAGCACCATATTGGATTTGTTGAAATTGAGATGGGGTGTGGCTTACTCCATTGCTAAAGTAAAACCAACCTTGAAGTTTTGCCACATCTTGTTGCCAATATATGAAAGTATTAGCATATTATACTTGTGTAAATTTTTCTAAATATTGGTACATGACATGTGTTTGTGCTAAACATTTATAACATGCTCAAAGTATACCAATATGCCTACCCATAATGTGATTCCGATTTGTAATATTTTCATTAAATCAAATGTTTCAAGAAACTATTGGCAATTATGATTTTAAAAAGAATGTCTTAATACAACCATTGTTGGCAAAATACCAAGCAACTTTTAAACCCTTTATGTTCAAGTACTTACATATTTTATTTCTAGGAATCATTTGTCTCATGGCACGCAATTGGTCATGCATTTGCAAAATTTCATCACCTTCACCATCAATATCTATGGTTACCAATGCCCGATGAACCAAACTCTTTAGTGCAAAAAACTGGAGAGATGTTGTCATCAATCCAGATGCGTAAGGCTCTTTCGTTTGACATGCCACTAAGATGCACATCTCTACTAAAGAAGCAAGCTATGTCCAAAAACAAATTTATTTCTTCCTCAATTGAACCATTACCAAAGCTTACTCAAGGTATTCAATATCTCATCCCCCCCCCTCCCATCCAAACTTCTTCCTCTTTTCATCCTTTGCAATGTGCATTCCCAACTTCACAACCTTCCCTTTCCACATATATATATATATGCCCCCATGACTTTCAAACTCAAAGGCATGCCATTGCAAGCTTCCACAATTTTATCGCGTACATCATTGAATTGTGGTGATAAATGAGATTCATTCCAAGGAGAATGAATGTTAAAAGAGAATTTTTGTTGCATTTTCATCTAACTTGTAATCTTCTACCATTCATCATCACACAATTTCCAATTGCACTCCAACCACAAGTTACGATTAATGTGCTACCCTTGCTCCAATCTAAGATGACCATTGGTATAATGTCATCCACTTGAGTTTCATCCTTAATATCATCCACAATCAAAAAGATTTTCTTTTTGTCCAACAATTCATCCATCAATTTGTGTGCATCCACTAAAACCTTGTCCATGCCAAGTTTTGATAAAATTTCACGTAGAATATCAAGTGAACTCCTACTTTTGTATTACCCAACAAAGCATGATGCATTGTATGTGGACTTCACATCATGAAATATGGCATTTGCAAATGTGGTCTTCCCTATTCTATCCACACAAACAATACCCCAAGTATTCACTTCTATGAGGTGATTTTACTCTTGCAAGGTTCTTGAGACCAACCACTATTGAATCGATTAGCAATGTTCCATCAAACACCTATGTGTACAACACATATTGTATCAATAAAAAATGTTATACCTTACCACTAAAAATGCATGTTCCACTTCAAGCAATCACAATAATAAACCAACGCAAATAACAAGTTTAGAATAACTTAAATAGTGAACGCATCGTAATGGAAGTGGCATTTGCCTTCTCACAACCATGATAATTCATTTTGTCCTTGCAACCCTTCAATGTCGTTAATATCTTTTGGAAAAGATTCCTAACTCCATCAATTGCGGAACCATATCACTCAAATATGTTCCTTTCATGAACATTTTCTTCAAGCCTATAAGTCTTTCGCAAATATTAGAGAATGTTGTTCCTCTATCAAATTGGTAAGTTGGCAATTGATAGGTAGCTCCAACCTTTCATCATTCTTTAATTGTTGAGGAATCAAAGGACATGGCATACGAGCTAGACAAATATAGTTGTTTCACCAATAATTGTCAAAGCTCGACAACCATGACAAAATAAAACCTACATATGACATCAATTTTGCGAACAATGCATTCTATGCAAACATGAATACAAAAACCCATACTCCCAATTTTAAATAATACAAATAGATCATCCAAAACACCTGTGCAAATCACAATCGTAGAAATTATGAAAAATCATAATTTGAATTCATTCTAATAGAGAATCCTCAAATTAAGTAGAGACTTGAAATTTCAAAAAGAGATAGACAGTAGAGCAAAGGAAACAAAAAGATAAAGCCTTCAAAGGAACACCTTTCATTTGTTCTTCTTGTCTATTTGTGCTCGTATTTTAATCTCTGTCCCTTCTAATTGTCCCAAGATTTATATCATGCCCACATGTTTTTCTATAAGCTCGTTTATATTGCTTGGGAAAATATTATGTGCGAGTTCCCGTGCAATTCAATATATACTCAAATTATGCATCACTAATCATTAACAATGACTAACATAGCAATCTCCACATACAAGTGATAAAACTCATTAATAAGAACAAGAATTTTAGATCCTACATTCATCTATATTGTGGTGAAGTTACACGACTTGGATATCTTGCAAGCACATAATGCAAAGGTGACCTAAAACAATTCAAACAAGAACTTTACCTTAGAATTTATTAATGATCTCATTATTGATTCTTATTACAGATGATGTGGCATAGAATTCCATCAAAGTTATAAGCAAACAAGGTGCTACACATGAGACTTAGCCCAATGAATTTGACTGCAATGGCTTATAATTTTCTGTACAAAACTATCTCAAGTAAAATAGAATCGGAAAACAAAAGTTCATGTTTTAGGGACTTCAGATAACATTAATCCACACATTCAATTTAAGGACAAAGGTATGGACAAAAAAATGAATGAAATTGAGAGATTTTCTCCAATGAGGAGCCAAGAAGCACGCAATGTATACAAATATGACCCCCAAAAGAGTATATGCAAACTAGCTCTTGCTAGTACCCAAAATACCCCCCATGATATCCACATATTTACTGACAACCTTAACAATATCTACCTTCTAAACAACCACATCAAATGACCGTCCTCTCAACATAACCACCCAAACAAACTCCTCATAACCTCAACAATGAGCTTTATCACATGATTCCCATAAAATTACAATCCAAATAACCACAGCCCACATAGGCATTCATGGTAACAACCAAGTAAATATCCTAGCAAATCATGGAACAACCAAACCTGCCATCACCCCCATTGCACATATACACATAGCTCACACCATACCATATAGATTGGCTAAACCACCCTCGACATCCAATCTCACAAGAATAATAAGAAACCTCAAAACATTCATCAATAAAATAACTTAACACATATTCGGTTGAAAAAACTAAGCATTTCCAACATACAAACAAATGGATATCTAATGGCCAAATCCACCATATATTATCCAACTCATTCTAGGAAACACAACAAACCACCGACACCTGAATAACACAAATATTAAAATTCAAGTCATCATAATGAATGGGAAACCACACGAAAAACCTCTTCTATCCCCAAAAATTCCGCAATCCCAATTGCACTCTATGCAAAAGCCATGACAAGGATACATGACCACACTTACTATCAACATGCGACCACAAATTTCTCAAAAGCCTCCGAATAGCAAGACACAACACCTCCACCCAACAAATCATCAACTTACTCAAATCAAACATACATACAAGACACTATACACTCACAAATGTTGGCAAAACGATAATCGCTCCCAAGATAACACCATTCCACCATGGCTTTTACAATACACATGCCAAACCATGAAATGCACGTGCCTAGCAAGATTACACCCTGACATATTGTACCACAAGAACAATCAAACCCAACCATGTTGTCCCCTAACCTGACCATCCAAATAATAGCATTCATGTTCACACACAGTAGGTACATGGACCAAACCATCAAAACTATACAAGATAAATATAACCCACTTATAACCACAATTAAAGCACAAAGATGGCTAGTAAACCCACTCATAATTATTACAATAGGAGTCCACACATCCATCCACACACAAGGCACCAAATTGCTCAAACAATTGCAAAAACCCCAAACTCATCAATGAAACAACCACCATATTGCCATAAAAATACCTAATTTATTTAGTCCTCAAAAAGAAAAAAACTAGACAACAAACAACAACCTATTCAACCACCCTCATATGGGGTAATCGTGGAACTATCTAACTACATAAATGGCCCCACCTATTGCAAGGACAAGAAACAAATCCAACCTTTGAATCAAGGGACTTTTATATAGAGTACGACCAACCAACTCAAATTCATATAGTGGAAACCACTAACATTTTTTTAATTTTAATTTTTTTTTCCAATAAGGATTATTGAACAGACCTCATACAATTCACCATTACTAATGCATCCCAATTATCAAACATCCTATATCCATGGAACATTTTAAAAATCCTTGCCCCTTACAATTATGACATGTGTTACTTTAAAACTTACGAGTTTATTATACCATTGTATTTAAAATTGTATTATGCCTCCAATTAATATGAAGCACCTTATTATGTTATTGGACATAGATTTTAAAAATGAAAAGAGAAAACTACCCAAATGTTATTGGCAACATAAATTGAATGTTTGTGAGGTTAGGCCCAACATCCTCACATTGAACACATACATAATGCTTATTGAAGAGTAAAGTAAGGCGTATGTGATTTGTAGATCCTAAACTCGATGCATGGATGACTCCCATTCTCCACACTACAAGGTTTAAAATGTGAGCATATTTTGTGACACTTTGTTGCCAAACAAATGGAAATCCCAATATGACTTTCTTCACAATAATATAATAGATGACTCAGCTCATGTATTCCCATACGAAAAGACATACATGCAAACTACTTAAACAATTCAACACAAAAATGGTTGCAACCTCACCTTGAGGAACTCAATGTGCTCCTCAACAAAAATTAGCCTTGGCGCCATGTCAGCTGAGCTCAATGTGAGCCTAAACACAAAGCCAACAAAAAGACCTAGCCAAAGGTATATTTGACATGTTGTAATAACAATCAAAGAATTTTGGAAACTTGCATGATCTCATATTGTGTTTTCTCTTTTTCATCATGTGCAAAGCCCTTGTTCAACTTCCTATCATATTTTAGGAAGTCACTACAACCATGTTCTTGCTAACATGAAAACAAAGTTGATTGCCCAAAACCTTGCCACCTTGATTGAGAAGTGTTAAATGCAAGTGCAAAAGCCACAACATTTGACATCCTCATAATAGAGTATGATACCCTTTACCCTCAACAATACCAATTGTTGTATTTGAGTATACTCACTACTAAAAATCATAGATATCATTTGCTACCCACACAACAAAACATTGTTGCTCATTCAAAAATTGTTGGAATCTAATGTTGTTGACTTTTCAAAAACATCAATTTAAGGGCATTGAAGGTGGTTGGTCTAGCAAAATGCAAGGCATGGTTGCTATTTTTCAGTTTGGCTAGGCAACTCTGCAAAACCAACTAGATGAGTCAAAAATCTACATTAAACAATCCTACTATTGTGGAAATTTATAGACCCCACGCTAATTCTTATAATGAAAATTAATGTGGGCCACATTAATTTTCAACTCACGCTAATGTTTACTAAAAAATTAGCAAGGGGCACATTGGTTGTTTTTTTAGATAATTTATATTTGTGTTTTATTTCATTTTGTGCTACTTTTTATATGAGATGACTATTCTATGTTATGTCAAATGTTGGTTGAAAGTCTCAAGGAAAACGGAGGGAAAGACCTTGGGTCTTGGACCCACATAATTCCACCCCAACCCATTGCTATAACATTTTATTGAGAGTACCATTTTGTGCCATCTAAGTTATATCATATTCTTCATTGTGCATACTAACTACACTAAATATGATATTTAGTGTCACCAATTCTAATTGTCTTGCTCAATACTAATTGTAAACCGCAATGTAGTGTCACCAACACTAAATGTCAACCCAACGTTATTTGCCATTCCTTGTAAACCTTTTTAAGGGATTCTAGATGTACTGTGTTGCAATTACTGTCACTGACCAAGTGATTTTCCATCCAAATTTCAATTATCCATGACAATATTTCATCAGAAGTTGCTGACAAGACAAGGTAGAGTTTTGGCCAATGGATGAACTCATCCATCATCCATGACAATATTCGTTCACTTATTCATAAGAAGTGTCATCCAAAAAGTTACCATAGTGACATTGAATACCATATGACACTAAACATCATATTTAGTGCACTTCTTCGATGTGACTCATGAACTTCTGTAGAGGTTGGACATTTTGATGTCCAGATGAGAATATAGATCCAGCACCAAACTTGTAAATACTAACATCCGAAAGGGAAAGTCAGGCTCAAAAGCAAAAGGTAAGAAGCTCCATTACTGTGACTGAAGTAGATTCGCATGAAATAGCACCTGAGGATTTCAAAACAGGTTGTGTCATTCTTTGTATAGAAGATCCATGTTTCTATGAGACGGAGCTACTTTCTAGATTTTCTAGTTTGGTGGGTTTGTTAGCAACACTGTTGTGTGGTCAGAAGAATTGAAGTGCAAATTCTGCATGCACGTCTCATACTTGTAGAGTCTCATACTTGTAAAGAACCTAACGCCTACTTCACTGTAGGCTGCCGGATTGTATCATGATGATGTATATGAGTGACAATTTACTGTCAATCTCATACTTCATTAACTACACTAAACATGATATGTAGTGTCATATGGTATTTAAAGTCACTATGGCAACTTTCTGGATGACACTTCTTATGAATAAGTTTACAAATACTATCATGGATGATGGATGAGTTCATCCATCCTACCTTCTCATGTCAGCCACTTGTGATGAAATATTGTCATGGATGATTGAAATTTGGATGGAAAAACACTTGGTAAGTGACAGTAATTGCAACACTCTATAATCCCCCCAAAAAATTACAGGGAATGACAAATAATGTTGGGTTAACATTTAGTGTTGGTGACACTGCACCGCAGTTTACAATTAGAATTAGTGACAGTAAATATCATATTTAGTGTAGATTGAATTAGATATCTATTCAATCTAAACTAAATATCAGATTGAAGAACACACATGAACTTCCCAGGTGTATATTGCGCAGTCGGCAATGACAGGCACCACTCGGACCGATATCCAAATGCTAAAAAAATTACCATTTAAAGATCCTTAATAACACATGTGAGATTGAACTAGTCGGGGTAGACTTGACTGCAATATTAATAAGCACTGTAGAACCGCAAAACCTTGCAAAACAAACATGGACTCCAGATATCACGATTCAGAGTGCTCAACCTTTTGCAAATTGTGACAGTAGAGAAAATAGACAAAATTCCAAGCTGGGGTGCCCAAATCCAGCAAAGGAGCCAGCTACCGTCGTATGTCGACATCTACTTGCACTCCCCCGAATATGTAATTTATTCCGTTCAGCATAAAAGCATACAATTACAACCCCCTTCGAACATCAAATCTCTACGGGTCTCTTGAAATCGCGATACAGGAACACTCCGCGGCCAGCTTCTAAGACAGAGTCTGAAAACCAGGGATATTGACTGCAAACTGTTGGTTGGAAACCACACCGAAAAACAGAAGAAATTTTACCTTTTGCAGAACTTTATGCCACTGGAAAAAGGAGAACAAATCCTTGAACATAGCGGGAATATAGAAAAGATGCTCTATGTGTGAAGATAAAGGATGAGAATGTGAATGAAACCCTCGTCACTCCCAAAACAGCGACAATCCAAAGGATCTAGATCGAATAAACGACAGAGTGTGACAAAACGTATAGTCCTTCTCGCCTTCTCACTTATGTTGTTATACAGATTTCAACCTTGAACAGAATGCCAAAATAACGGGCGAGGAAATAGAGCTTACACGAATGATGAGGCCAACGAAACTGGGGACGTCTGGCACTAGATCGCCGCCAGCGGATCTGTAACTGCCAGATGCAACAAAAAGCTCAAGTTGGTAGTGCAGTTCTCACACAGTCTCCCCTACCTCTCAAAATCCCCCACATCTAGATCCTCTCGCTCTGAAGAAAAAAACCATAACTGTCCGCCTCTGCCAAAGCAAGAGTTGAAGCATTGCACTTTGAGTTTCAACTCGGGCTTCAACTCCTGCTTTGGCGGAGGCGGACAGTTACAGTATGATTTCTGCCCAGTCGGAGATGGCGAAGAGTAGCTCGCTCTGATGCTGAAGCACTCAGAAGACGAAGGACGCAGGTCTGGGCCGAGCCTCACACATTAGGTTCGGCCTGCCGGCCTCGGAGGCTCGGCAGTGTTGGACAGAGAGAAAAGTGTGCCTAAGCTAATATTAAATTGGCGTTAAACTGAAGCTGGCGTGTCACTTAAGCCAAGTGGAAACTTGGTCGATAGGGAAGACTTAGGGCCACTTTATACTTGGGGCCGGATTGCCGAACTCTCAAAATTTGGGCCAATAGGATCGCTCGATTTCATCAAATTGGGCTCAAGGGCTTTATACTAGGGGCCGGCCCGAACATTCACTCATCCCATGTGGCGTCCTAGGTGGCACAATTTTGACATCAAATCATCAGGCCCTAGAGAAGAAATCGGAACGAGCTTTTCCTCGGCCCGAATTCTCATCTGGGGTCGGATTGGG
The DNA here is from genome assembly GCA_964035585.1 of Polytrichum formosum. NCBI lineage: Eukaryota > Viridiplantae > Streptophyta > Polytrichopsida > Polytrichales > Polytrichaceae > Polytrichum > Polytrichum formosum. The sequence goes on along the minus strand of OZ037935.1, from coordinate 30,944,536 downwards.
TTCATCCGTTGGATTGAGGTCATCTCTTCCATCAATCTTTAGGGGGGTAAATTCTTTTCCTCCCCTCTCCACTCCTCTCCCCTCCACCTTCCCTTTCTCTAATGTCCTCTCCAGCTTCCTCTCCTCGCCTATCCACTCCTCTCCCTTCCAGCTTCCTCTCCTCATCTCTCTCCTTGTGAAATCTCATGTTTTTGGCATTTGGGTGATAGTGCATGATTGAAATTATTCCAACATTGTGCATTTCAGGTGAGTTCTGTGAGTTGATGATTGATTTCAACAAGCTTCCTATAATGTATGAGAGTTTCAGATGTTTTCATTAGGAAACTATAAAACCAAAAGCCCTGCGAGTACTTCGGATCTTTCATCGCTCGTTCCGCCGAAATCTCTCCATCAAGTGCATCTCATGTTTTTCCATTATCATTCTCCTCTCATAATGTTGTAACTCACATTCTATAATTGGTTTTTGAGTAGTTTGCGTCTACCTTTTGTGTTGCAATTCGTTTTGCTGGCGGGTGACGTTTGTGTCCACCATTCCGGGTGCTCTGTTCTGGTGATCTTTTGTTGCTTTCGATGTATGTGAGAGTTCTGTAGGGAATCGCATCATATTCGGGTTGGGGAAGCTATCTATGCCTGGATCTCGCCTTTGCGTGAGTGACCGCTTTGTTGTGATGTATACTATGTGTTGTGGGGAGGTTTGGAGGTTCCAAATCTGAGCGAGGTGCAGTTGGAAATTCATCAATGCCTGATTCACCTTTTATTCTATCTTTGTTTTAAAATCCTGTGGGTTTTGGATTTCACCTTTACCATACCTTAACCCCATGAGAATGCAATGAGACATCATTTTTTGAGTACCTCATGCATTGTCGCTTATTTACTTTCCCTTATCATTTTGAAAGTTTGACGTCCAACCGAGACACTTCCAGTCATATACCACTGTGTCCACAATGAGATGTATCAATGCCTCATAGGATTCTACATGATGAACTGGAGTTTAACGTTCCCATGGCTGCATTTGTCGGGGTTGAGGTGTGTTTTTGGATCAATGTTCTCATGTTTTCCTCTGGTTCTCTTGTTTTTTTACAGAGTTTAATTAGTTTGTGAGAAGTTCAAAGGTCAATGGAGCCTTTCTTGTGTGTTTGTGATCAAACACTATATGTTTGCAAAATTTAGGGTTTTGAGGACTGTGTATATACCAATCTAATGGCATCCGGCAAAAAATACACTATGCGACATTAGATTATGGTGTGTGTTTCCGAGGTTAATGTTCTTTCGTTTTCCCCTATCAATCTTGTCCATGTTTTGTTTTTGTGCTTGACTTGGAAAGTGCAATCACTGTGAAGCCTGGGTGGTGAATGGAGCAACTTGCGTAATCTTTTGGTAATATTGTCTTTCTGGTAATTCTGAAAACTCCTTTAAATGTTGGTGTTCGATGTTAAGAAAATTCATTCTTGAATACCAAATTCCTCTGAAATTGGAGCCCTTTTTGTCAGCACTTCTGTAACATCCATTACTTTGACAATGAACGAAAAGAGGGTAACATATTTGTATATTATTTTTTAGGGTTACACATATTTTGAAATTCACGTCATATATTTGTCCTTCAATAGGGTTCAACTACTTACACTTCAATATACTTATTTACAGCTGTGATATTAGTCTTTTGTAATTATTTTAGTTTTGTGCTTGTTTGTAGGAAGAATTTGAGGCGAGGTTTCTGAGGTAAACATGTATACCTCAAATTGTTAAGGAAATACTAAACAATGTCAACATGTGACCGGTTGAAATTGACAGCACTAGGATCTATCCAAAAAGTTTTTCTTGTTACTACTAATTATCTGTAATTTTATAATTATATCAAATCCATTATCATGTGAGTAGTTATCTGATTATTTGTAAATTTCCATGGATCAGCTGTGGACATGTGGCTCAAGCTACACTCACAGCTCTTATGTTTGTGTCCCAATTTCAAAAAAACACCAAAGGCATACAAAAGCAAGTTTAATGAGATATTCAAAGCTTACAAGGAAGATAAGCAAACAAACTCAATTTCTGGGGAGGCACGTCACACCTGCAAGTTCTACGACGCCATGGACACCTGGTATCACCAAAATGGAGTTGTGTTGAAATACATCTCCGCATCTTCAAGTGACAATGTTGACATTGGATGTGATTCTCAAGAGGTAAAGATAGAAGAATCAAAAGAAACTAGTAAGCCTGCCTCAAGTGCTAGAAAGACATCTGGAAAAATGGTTTATCAAGAGAAAGCTCTTGAGCTCATATCCCAACTTGTGGTCAATAGCAACGATGTGGCCAAGAGTATGCAAATGGCCTCCGGGTTCATGAGTAACCTTGACAAGCACATAGAAAGACTAATAGAGAAGTTGTAGATTATCTCAGAGATTTTTTTTTTCAATTTTCGGTAGTTTGTTTGGGTGTTACACTACATGTTGACATTTGAAACTAGGTTTCTTTGCTATTTTGTGCATCATGTTTTGTACTTATATTGTAAGTGATTCAAAATTAGGATTTTGCTTTAACCCTTGTGCCACCGTAAGCTCTAGATTTGAGGTTGATTTTATACGGTTTGTCATATTTTATAAATCACTCTTTTGCAGGTTAAGGCTATGAGCTGGATTTTTGTTGTTGTTATCTTGCATCATGTTTTGTGCTTATGTTGTAAATGTGGACAATCAGGATTTTGTTTTAACCCTTGTGTCACATTAAGCTTTGGACTTGAGGTTGATTTTATACGGTTTGTCCTATTTTATAGATGACTCTTTTGCACCATAAAGTTGATGAGCTGGGTTTCTTAGCTGTTTTGTGCATCATGTTTTGGGTTGGTTTAAGGGTGTTTGACAATCAAGGTTCTGCTTTCTCCTTTGTGTCACCGAAACATCAAGATCCGGGGTTGACTTTATAGGGTCCGTCCTATGTTACAAATTATTGCTACAACTCTAGACTCAGGCTCCATTTTATATGTGCCGTTCATATTGGTTAGTTAAAGATGAACTATTGAGTTTGAGAAATAACTGGTCGAAGTTCGAGACTTCAGAAGAATTACCAATTCTTTAGAGGACTGTATAGATTATGCCTCAAATGAATAAAGCAAAACCGGACGATGTCAACATTTGACCGACATGATTTTAAATCACTAGGATCTTTACCGACTATGCCCAAAATCTTCCTGATTTTGCTAAACCTTTCATATTTAGCTAAACCATACATATTATGCTAAACCTTATATATTATGCTAAACCTTTCATATTCGGCTAAGCCTTATATATTTTGCTAAATCTTTCATAGCCAAGTAGCAACAATGATAGAAGCTATAGGCATCAAATCATTCTGCCTAGTTTTGATTGTACTTTCACTTGGGATGATGAAGAACATAAATTCAATAAACCATTTCATGTATTTGGTTTGACTTAATCGTGTGGAGTTTTTTTTGTCTTATATTGATGAAACATTTTTTTATGAATTTCTCACAAAAAAACACTTAAAATGTATATTATAAAAATTATTGTGTTAATTTTTTTTATTTCTTATGTTAGTACTTCACTCATAGAGGCTACCGCGCTTTCAGTTCCGTTAGAACTTTAAGCTTCTAGGACTTTAAAATCAATTTCATTTCATAACATATATAAATCAATCCACTCGATGTCAGATATATAAATGCATCTCATATATAAGAAATGACAAATACCACTTAAATGTAAGCGTCAATTGAAGAAGTTTGGCCACATAAGGAACAACTTTCTTATAAAAAAAATCACAGATGTAACAAACATCACAAATCGATGTAGCTCCTAGAGATTGAATAATGCACATATGGAACTCTGAACCTGAAGAATTTGTACAAAAAAAAATCTAATTAGATTCTATGTTTTTTAAGTCAAGAGCCTCATCAAATGTGATTCTGCCTTCTCTAGCCAAATGTAGTGTGAAGGATTATTTTTATTCATTTATCAAATTAACCTAATAGTAGTGGTAATTATGAGTTAGATAGTAAAATATTAGGTCAGTTGGATAAATTTAGATTTAAAAATTAGCTTAATAAATAAAATCCTAAAAAAACAAACGGCATTTGATTATTAGATGATTTTTTAAAGATTGACTAAGCTAAAGTTTATAAATAAGTAGTTGATAAGGCTAAGATTTAAGATATTTCAAGGATCCGAGAAATCTATGCGCCAAAACGATCAAACGAATGGAGTGAATGACATTGACTATCGAAGATGCTCTTCGACTTAGCCGATTCGTCTCGATAATGTAAGATCCATTTGGGTAAGTATTTTTTGACACTACTAAATCAAAATGAATGAAATTTAAATGAAAATGGTCGACGGTGGCTAAGAGGATCCAATACGAGAGGGTACGTGGTAAAACAAAAATTAACAAAAAATTCAACCCCCGCCGTGTTGAAGTTCCATTGATCTATCTCTCTTACTCCTCCACTTCTTCTCGGTTTCAGATATTCAGAGGTCCAAATTTTTTTAAATCTCGTCTCTCTTTTCTAACCCCAACCACTTTCAATTTTGATCAACCTTATTTTTTATTAAATAATCCATTGTTAGTTATTTATTAGTATTGAGTGTGAGGGTTTTTTAGGATGGAACGAGATATTTTTATCACTTAATAAAAATAAATTTTTATGGTTCATTTAGTCCTTGTTCTTTGTGTTGAAGTTGTACTCCAATTTTTCTTTCTTTGTTAGTAAAACATAATTAGTTTCTATAGAATGTAACATTAGTTAATGATTTTGAGTTGAAAAAGACAGTAGACTTCAAAAACTCACCACATCTTCATCCGAAGTCCAATTCTAACATATTTTATATACATGGATAATTCTTAAAGTTTTATTTTCAAAAAACTTAGTCTTATAAAAATTCACAATTTTGTCTAGAAGTTATAGGTATTTTCATGAAACAACTTTTGTTTTGGTACTACTGACTTTGTAGCTTCACCCCGGCTAGCTAGAGTATCTATTTTCTATGATTTTTATAATTATAGATAGATATTAAAAAAAAATTAGTCCAATTAGTTTTATTTCATTTTAAAAAATTGAGTAGAAATTATGAGCATTTCCGTGATGCAACTCATAATTTTATATTTTATATTTTATATTTCAAATAGTTAGAAATATTTAAATATTATATTTGCTTTAAGCCACTTTGTATTGAATTTAGTAGGATAACTATATTAGAAAGGTCTAAGTTGTCTATTTTACAACAACTAAGTTTGTTTGAGATTAATTAGATGTTTAGGAGGGCTAACGATAGCTTTTTATTCATAAGACTTTTGAATTTTAGAATATGTTCTTTGTGAACGAATGGTAAGTGTAAATCAATCCTTTGGCTTGAAAAATCAATATGTTGTACACTCCACCTAACATGTAGCCTCCAATTATTTTGAGCCATCATTTCATGTTAAATGATAGTTTATTCCAACATCTTTTTTATTCGGTTGTCTTTATTTTTCTTGGACTCTAATAACTCTTCGTCTTCAGTGGTAGTCAAAGTCTTCGGATCTTCTCTCATAATAAAAAACTTTTGATATAAGAGCCATTGACGAAGGCAATAATATTATTTTTATTTTGTTTCATTGATTCCTTTACAATTTAAAGTGTGGTAGTATCATATACTACATATAACAAGTTGTCAAAAATTTGATTTGTTGAGTCTCTAATATCATTTTTGGCTTTCATTGTCCAACACATCATGAATCCATCGCCATGAATTATGTACAAATTATATAGACAAATGCATGATGTCACTAGATCTGGAAGGTTTTGTAAAATCACATCAATTCATTTTAGAAGAATCTTTCATCTTTATTTCAAACAACCAAAAGTTTTTTCAACGGCTATCATATTACTAGATTGGATATAGGTCCAATGATTTTTTTCAAGTGATAGACTGTTTTTTATTACTTTGTACGTAATAAAAAATCAAGGCCTCATTGGATACGCGGCATCACCTATCAATTTGTATAATAGATATTTATTTTTCATAACATCAATTTTTAAATTACTTCTTTGGAAGACTGACCAATCATGACAACTTCATGCCCATCCAAAGTCAAAATCCCAAAATTTGCATTGTGCATCTACCCCTCTTTTCAAAGAACCGAGTAAAATCCTTTGCGACAATAATATTTAGGAGCATCTATGCTTGGGGCTACAATAGATATTTGGGAGCCGTCTACTGCCCTATGACATAAGGTATATCTTTTATTGTTTCAAACTCGGTAGATATTGTCTTCATTTTTTCAAATACTATAGGCAACAAATGATCATTTATAGCCTTGCAATACTCTCGAACAATAACTGACGTAGTACTCTCAGTTATATCATATAAATATCTTATCATAGATAATATGTTACTAGTAGCAAGCCTAGCAAGGATAACAACAACTCTTGTTTCAACGTCAATGCTTGCAGTAATTAGAATATCATATTTCTTGATATTGGGCCCCCAAGTCTCATACAAGAAATAAAATGTTTGTTTATTTAGTCTCATTCGATCTCAAAATATTTTATTTGAGTAGCTTCCCAACAATTGATTGCGTAAAAATCCTTGTTGTCTTTGAAACCTCCAAACAGATTGTGTTCGGGGTGTTGAATCATCCTCTAAAAATAAAAAACTATTAAAAGAATAGATAAATCGTTAGAAAACATGGAGGATTGCATGAGGGTTAATATAGAATTAAAGACCATCTTAAGAGTAATGAAAAACACAAATGAAATTACAACATTCTCCCTATGAGTGGTGGCCATGGTGTAAAAAAATGATAACAAGAGAGCTTCATACATTGACAAAAACCTTTATATACCTCTAAATCTTAGAATTGCCCACCATGTGCCTAAAATAACCAAAAAATATTTATGTAAATATTAATGGAAATAGTACTTGACTTTAGTTGAACTCATTCTAAAAGGAAACAAAAGATAATTTCCAAGTGCAACTAACACAACTCAAAAGTTGACATGCACTTACGACCTAACAATAATCTCTACTTATGTAAAAGTTAAAATATCTTTAATTTTTAAAATAAGGTATCTTATTTGTAAAGAGCAAGTTAACTTAGGTTTTAGATAGGTTGATCAAGATTCTTGAAAGAATTATAGATATGTGAAATAACTTGGTTTAATGCGCATTAATTATTAAATTTTCTCATTCATCCACACACATTCATTGAGGGTAAACTTATGTGTGACAAAAAAAGCAAACAATGGAATTGTTCCTATGCACCCACTACGTTCATCCTTGCACACCATTTTATGGCCAAAAGTCATCACTACCTTTTAATGTTTTCATTAGTGTAATTTAACATTTAGAGTTTTCCGTAGCTATAACTTTATACCAACATTACCCTTCGGACCAAGACACAAATATCATGTTCTTTGATGTGCATAAGTCTAGCTATTTATGTAGCTTGAATAAATACAAAAATGCCCATTAACATGTTAGCGCAATGCGTAATTACAATCGGTAACTCACAACAATATATATGTTCAATGTCGTCATTGCCCCCAATGGGACGAAGCCAATGAATATCTACAAACATAGACTATTTTATAATGAATACATAAAGTAGTACAATCTTAATTTTTTTTCGTAAACCGCACCCATCGGTTAATCCATTGAACATGGTAGATAAATTTATAGGAGCATTTTGACACTGGAATTAGATTCAAAGGGCCCGATATAGTCTACTTGGACGCAATGTTGATTCACTAACCACAACCCTATAGAGGTCATCCCCCATTCTAAATGTCATGAAACTAATGCTCAAGAGCACCGGGCATTGACCACGGTAAGTTCCATGAAACCCTCAAGACCATCAGGCCCTAGAATCGGGCCTCACCACTTTACATGTGACAAGGTTGGGCCCGAAAAAGTTCATAAAGTGGGGGCCGGATTGAGGGCTTAAAGAATGTGAATCAGACCGGTGCTCGGGCTGGCCCCAAGCCGTGTATAAAGCCGCCCTTAGGGCCGCTTCACACTATGGCCATCCAAGTCGAGAGGCCATGGGATTGAATGGCCAAACTTTCTTGAGAGTCTAAAGAAATGGGCTGAAAATAACCAATAAAATATACGACTTGGAACCTTCGGTCGGGCATAGTGTGAAGCCTTTAAAGGCCAAGTCCAAACTCCAAACCTTTGGCCATGAACTCCCACGGCCTCTCGACTTGGACGGCCGTAATGTGAAGTCTCCAAAGGCCAAGCCCAAAGTCCAAACCCAAAGGAGCATCCCACTTCATTCCTTGCCCAAAACAACCCCTCCAATCTAATGGCCAAGATCTTGTCAATGTTTGATTTTTTTATGAAAAAAAATCGACGGCCTCTCGACCATAGTTTGGGTTTCCATTCCCGTCCAACCCAAACTTCCTTTGAGAGTCTGTCGCCTTTGTCAAAAAGTAAGCATTTTAAATTGTGACGCCTTTGTATTTTGGCCCTAGTGTGAAGGGTCGAGAGGCCGAATTCTTGGTTTCTTGCAACCTGATTGGTGGAAATTGATGGCCTCTTAACCTTCGGCTATAGCGTGAACTGGCCCTTAGGGGTGAGTTTCCATGTAGGCCGCTTGCCCACTAGATAGATAATAGTGGGTCAGAGGTGTTCGCATGTAGTTAACCACAACCCGCCTATCAATCACATCATGGCGGTCCACTAGAATGTGGAGGGCCATGGACATGGGTTGCTAGACTTCCATGTGCCCACTTAAGAATCTTCAACTTATAAGTGCCGGTCACCTAAGGATTAAGATTGGTTACAGACTCAAGAGAACCAATGCTAGTCTAGAACTCCATCCTTGATAACCAGAGAGAAGAGGTTAGTAGGTGGACGCAAATTTGAGAAGATGGAAGTAGCTAGTTGGCACATATGAACCCTACCCCACCAAATTCCCTCTATAGTTGGGTGGGTTTGTCTTTATTCACACCAAAATCTTGTGGGAGAGTGGTAGACCTACATATACTCACCCATAACTACACTAAATATTGAGTTTAGTGCCATATGGTACATGTGGTATTAAAGTAGAGGTGCCTATAACTGATCACTTAAGAGATTCTGCACCAAATCTGGAGAAGCATAAGGCAGTGCGAAATTTTCCCACGTAGGAAGATAGAAATCAGGAAGATTGCAAATTTTTTTTTGGTAATTTTAATCCTTAAATTGAAATTATTGTGCATTTTTGAACCCAAAAGTTGGCTCGAACACATTATCAATGCATAGAGTTTGCCATATCCGCTCATGTTGAGACTAATTTCTTGTCACTTTAGCACTCGAACCCGGAGACATGTGTCATGGCAATATCAATTCCCAAGTGATACCATGACTAAACGTGGAGACTTAAGATTAGTTTTCACGTAGGCCGCTTCGCCCACTAGATTCTAGTGGAAATGTAGATTCCACTAGAATATGCCGGGCAAAGCCGCCTACATGAAAACTAATCCTTAGAAACTGTGAAACTTGAATTCTAGAACCTTACTTTGACCACCCACAACAAAAAGAAATTATTGAAATCAATCCCAGCCTGATCGAGATCATGACACCTTGTAGATTCCTGATGAGGTCCTGATCGGGAATAGGTGGTTCTACTCTACATCTGGTCATAACAGGTTGATTGAGTCACATGTCCGCTCTTCTGTAGTTCATTTGGGGAGTGACAGATACGGACTCAACACTTTCAATGGTGTTGAAATGTCGTGTTGTTTTGCTTCATGAATGACCGGGTGCGTTTTCGATCCCTAATCCATTAAAGGCTCTGAAACTTACGTCAGCCACTTCCACTCATGGAATTTGTGTGGTGGACATCCAGATTCCACATAGATTATAAATTAGATTCAAACTGATAGGAAGAAACCTTGGCTGGCAACTCACTCTCAGAGTGACAACGTTTCAATTCTTACAGTCACTTGTAGCCAGTTGGTATGCTTGAGTTCCACACGCAAGCTAATACATAATACCTTTCAACTAAAGTCACGAATTTTAATCGCCCTCATACCATCACCTGCCTCCAAACCAAATCTCCACGGGCCCTTCTCCATATGAAGGGCTCCTGAGGAGTGTATACAAATCGAGTTCAGCTGGATGGAAAAGAATTGCCAGGGAACAGAGCTTGCAAAAATGCAACGTATGCTGCAACTTGTTCACAGAATTTCTCCATGAACTGCAGAGAGCGGTCCCAACTCGCAAGAAAGCAATGACAAGAAAGCGAAAACTGGCTTCATCAGATGGATTCAAGTTTGATATGTGTGAGTGAACAACCACAATATGCACATCAAAATGGCTTCAGATTCTGATAATTTAAGAGATCCACTATGCTTTGGCTGTCTGAAAGGTAGTAGACATCCTAACGAGGATATTTCACAGTGGAGTAGAGATTCTGGTAATGCTGTTTTGCGATCACAGATAGATTCAAACCAACTTGAAAATGAAGCCGGTGGCAACATTGGAGTCATCTTTCTTTTTTCTTTCAGTGGTGTAGAGATGAGGACTACCGCCAACTATTTCTCCCAAAACCCCTGAATGTTAAACCCCTAGGCAAGTTTGTTTCAAGTATTGTTAGGAAAAGGTTTCTTTTATTTGCTGAATGTGTCTTCCTCGGACCACATAATTAAGTGTGTCATTTGTACTCAAGAGTATATATCCTTATTATTTGACTTCCCTGAGCATGCACCACAAGTGGAATCAAATTATTGATTCTGTATACAAACCCAACCAATGACAAATTATTATAAATTTCTCAAACAAAAATCATCCATTTTTCATTATTATGATTGTTTCAATAACAGTGATGAGAACATTAATGCCACCTCCAATGAACCTCAATGTTGTCGGAATTCAATCATCATGTTTATGCTATGCCAACTTGAAATGTGATTTTGCTCTTTATGAATTTGGAAGTAACATATCAATTGATTCAGTGGGAAGCATAAACGCACAACCTTGAGTTGTGCAGTGTGTGGTTAGATGTGAGTCTATGAACGGATACCAAAAATACATGTGCCTAAACAAGATTGGACTACGTGCTAAAAAATTGTTGACCATTCTAGGTTTAACAAACAACACAACTGGTAGGATCCATATGATCATTTAATAACAATGACAATCTTCATTTTGATATTGAAGAAGGCAATCATACAAGCTCCAAAAACTACTGTACATAGAGGGCTCTCTATTTCGACAAAAAATAATTATCCCCCCCAAATGTTGCCGCATGTCAATCATGTAGTGGTTGAGACCCTAATGAATCCCACATGGGAACTACATTCCGGCACTATTGTAGTAAAGATGAAATAGAGCACCCTCTACAATACGAGAAAAATGGCTACAATTACGATTTGGATTTGCTAATCATCTTTCACTAACATGCGTGTTTCATATCCTATGAAAGAAGTGGGAGCATAGCTAAAAGTGTCCATTTAAAGCCCATTTACCATCCATATAGGGGCTTCCACTTGATAAGGGGGAAGAAACGGGGGACGTTACCCCCCCCCCCAAGCGAATTTTTAGGGGGAGGTGGATAGGGGCCGGGGCAATCCCCAAGAAAAAAATTGAGATTTTGTGAACCCGACTGAAAACTGCTACTGGCCCCACCAACTTCGAAAAACATTGCCCTTGTGTTCTTGAAGGCCACTTGTCCACAAATCCCATATTGAGTGAACTTCACCTTCAAGGTCTAAAATCCAATGTATATGTGCACTTTCACTTAGTAAATAAGCCAATTGATTGGGATTTCATTTTGAAAATGAAACCGTGAATAAAACATGTAATTAATTTAGAAGTCAAAAAGATTACAAAATCCTCATTATCATTAAGGTTACAATTTTTTTGGCTTACCATTTGAAGGGGTCTTTGTCATTCTAAAATGAAACTTAAATTAGTGTGCTGATTTTACTATGTACAATTTATAATAATTTAAATAATGCCTTCTACTTTCACAAGTATTCATACGCATTCAAGCTAATTAAGCGTGATTAAATGAAATCAAGCGTAGATAATTTTAAAATGCACTTACTTGAATTAATCATGATATAAATTCAGAGATGAGAAGTGATGTGCTTAATTTCGATGAGAATAAGTGTAATTCGAAGTCGGGCAGGGCGGGCAGCAGGTTTCGGTCGGGTTCAGAAAATCTCGAGTTTTTTCTTGGGGGCTGCCCCAGCCCCCATCCACCTCCCCTTAAAGCTCGTGGGGGGGTTTAACGTCCCTTGGGAAACTCGATAAACCCTACTCCAGGCTTTACAAGCCGAGTGAGCTTTTGGACGGGATGACACAAACATCTGACATCGCATTTCTGAGGCGCAGATTTGGAAATGTAGATTTGGCAACACTGTGAAGAGGGATCATCATCTTGAAACTGAAAAGATCATCCTCTGTAGCATGAAATGCACAATGTGGTCGCCCATTAGGGTTTAAGATAAAATTGTGCACATTGTGCATCAATGGCATGCATTTCAGACCTTGCGCGGAGCTCATTGCGAAGGCTGCCTATCATCAGGCGCACAATTTCATCGATTTCAGCTTGTAAGCCTTGGGCCGTTTCCTCTGACCTTATTATGATCCGGCAATGGACGAGTCGAGCTATAATGCAATCGTCTCTGAGTGGACATGCTCAGAGGTCGGGGTTACGGGGGCTGTACTTATCAGCATGTACAAGGGATGAGGGGTTTAGGGTTTCATCAATCAGTTGTTCTGTGGTGCTTAAGGGCGAGGTTTCGCCGGGTAATTTAGGTATGGTCGGGTCGATTAGTGGCGTAGGCTTGAATGAAAAATTCGGTTTAGGGAGCGGGCAGCAGGTGCGCTGGAGCGGGAGCTTAAAAGCTAAAGGAAAACCGCGGGGGCCGCTGTGGCGACAGCGGAAGGGTGTGAGTAAGGAAGCTCTCCAGGTTGTGTTCGAGCTCAAGAGATGCAAAGGTGACAAGCAGAAGGAGAGAGTTGTAAGTTAGCCTTCTGAATTTGTGTTCTGAATGTTAAGGTTTTAAGTGTTTTGCATGTAATAAACTATCTCTCGGAGGGATTTCATATGTAATCAACTCAATTAAGGTCTCTATATCCTCTTTGATCTGGATTCTCATGTGTAGCACTACATGTCTTAAGATTAAGGCACATTGAAACGAGAAAAACACCACTGAATGACAGCTGTGAGATGTGTTTTGAATTAGGGTTTTATGTGTTTGTAACATGCAATTATCTCTTGTAGGGATATTGCAATCGAGAACAGCTCAATTTAGATCTCTATATTCTCTTTGATCTGCAAACTAATATGTACTAGTGCATGTTTTGAGGTGAAAGACAAACATTGAAAAAACAGAAAATGCCACTAAATGACAATGCTGGAGTGCGTTCTTTATGTGTTACATGTAATCATCTCTCATAGGAACTTCAAATTTGTTATAAAGTCAATATAGGTCTCTATCTGCTCTTTGACCCCCAAACTCGTATGTATTGAGGTTTGTGCCGTTAAAGGCACAGCACACAAAAATCCCCACTAAATGACGTTTCTGAATTTCGTTCTGAACTTTAGGGTCTTCTGTGTTACATGTAATCATCTCTTGTAGGGATTTTACAATTGCAAACAACTCAAGGTAGGTCTTAATATGCTCTTTGACCTCCAAACTTGTTTTTGAAGTTTGTGTGGTTAAAGGAACATCATAAAAAGAAGGAAAACCACTGAGTGACAAAGTCGTCTTACGAACAAGCACCAAAGTGCATATGAGGAGGCATTGATTGAAAATGTGGTGTGTTGTCTCGCTGTTGCACCCGGTGGAATGGTTTCTGAATTGTGCAGTTTGCTGGTTGTGGGTCAGGTGTTAAATACAAGCGCAGCACGTCTGCTCAAAATGGATCTACTGATGGTGCTTGTGGAGCTTCGTCGGCAGGATGAGTGTTCACTTGCCAAGCAGGTGCTCTTTTTTCCAAATTTCTTACACCAAAGATCTCTGCTCGACACTACATTTAGAAGTAATCCTCACATTTCGAAATTGAATGTGTGACAGCAGATTTACTCCAAGCTATCAGTTTGAATCGATTCATAGGATGGATAACTGTATATGTAGATGTGCATGGACGACTTGAAATTGTGCTAAATGTTTGCTGTATCTTTTTTCTGTGTAGCACTTGGCTGTATCCAAATTCAGGTTCTATGTAGATTGAGATCCAACAATGGAGGCAGATTCTGAAATGGAGGTTGCCACACATTGAGATTGTGCAGGTGTTCACTATGGTGCGCAAGGAAGATTGGTACAAGCCTGACATATTTTTGTATCGAGAAATGATGGATACTCTAGGCAAGAATAAGCTTATTGAGGTACAGATTTTTACTGCTGCCCTTGTGCTCTTTGACACTCAAGTTTTGGAAGGGGCCTTTAGAGTGCAGCTACTATAAACAAGCAACAGCATTTTATTGTTAGAGTTCATCAAAGTTATCCTTCATCAGGAGTTGGTCCTCTATGATTTTCCTTTGGTGGTTTTGCATACGACAGAGTTATCTGTTGATTTAACCGGAGTTTTGGTTGGGAGTTGGTTGTTTTGCATACAACACTCTCCATGTTTGGTAAGTTTTCGGTGCATGCTTAGAGCCAGTATGGAGGTTTGGACGAAGAATATTCTATATTGATCCATCAAGGGCCAAACTCATTTTGGCATGCCAAGAGGTGCTAAAATGAGTTTGGTCTGCACTGAACTGATATAGAATGTTCTTTGTTCAAACCTCCACACTGGCTCCAAGCATGCACTGAAAACTTACCAAACATGGAAAGTGTTTTATGCAAAACAAACAACTCCTGACCAAAAATCCGGTTGAATTAAAGGATAAGTCTAATATCAATAATTTCTTTCCACTTGTGGTGCATGCTCCAGAGGTTGAATTTCAATTGAATGAAGAGCAACCTACCACTGAGGGTCAAACTCATTTTGGCACCACTTGGCATGTGAAAATGAGTTTTGACCCTCATTGGATTGATAATGAATGTTCTTTGTTCAAACCTCCAGAGTACCTCCATGCATGCACCAAAAATTTACTGAACATGGTAGGTGTTGTATGCAAAACAACCAATTCCGAACCAAAAGCTATGTCGAGTTAGAAGATCACTCTATTTTCTACCAAGTTTGTGGCATAGCCCTCATGTGTTAATACACTTTTGTTTTCTCCTAGTATGTGCTTGAGATTCAATGATGTTGTCAGCCTGCCTTCATGAATCATGCCTGTGTAATGACCATGCAAACAGGACGTTGAGATGCTGGTGAAAGAGATGGAAACCGAAGGCATAGAGCCAAATGCCATGATACTCACCGAATTCATGGGTGCATATATACGCTGTGGCAATGTTGATCAGGCGTACCAAGTATATGAACAAATCAAACAAGGTGACTTAAAGCCAGACTACATTACTTATGATATTATGTGCCGGGGGCTGAAGAAGACTGGTGACTTTGAAAGGTTAAAAGTTGTTATGGAGGATTGTGCAGTAGCTTTTCCAGATGACCCCCCACCATTTGCAAAATTGACATTACAGTGACATCAATATATTTCTCCACAGTTACATATGACTCATCTTCTCAAGGAGCAATCCTCAATCTTATCAGTAAAAGCTGGGTTTTCTTCATTAACTGAGAAAGTGAGTATTCAAAATATTCAGCAGAATCCTCAGCTGGTTGAGGTTCTCTTTGGTGAAGTATTCTTCAGTTCTTTAGTGGTTATTGAGCTGTGATCTATAAATTGTTTAGTCTGCTTTGGAGGTCCTAAACAGTGCATAATAGAGCAAGCTACTAGAACACATGTCAGTATTTCTTCTAGCAAGGACGTTGCTTCTCATCATTCCAATTGTCATCCACTTCATCATCATTCCAATGGTCATCCACTTCATCATAATTCCAATTGTCTGACATTTTTGGTTGATGGAGGACCCCTTGCAATTGAAGTTTCTGAGATGTGTTGCTCTATTTTTAAAGATTTGTTCATGCAGTGGAGTGCTTAGGTGCAAAAGACCTTGCATGCATCCAATGCTCAAGAAAATCTTCCCCCCACAAGTACTATGGTATCCTAGCCTATGACCGAGAGCTACACATTGGTGAATTTTCACAATGACCTCTTCTATGGTAATGAACGATTTAAAATTTTTCATGCAAGGTAAAATGAAATATTTGTCTATTTCAAAAATTTGGAAAATTTTAAAATTAATTTTGAATTAAATATGATTTTTTAAAGATGTTCCCTAGGGTATCTTATGATAGACCTAAACAAGTTTGACGTCAATGCTAATACAACTTATGAGCATTCTATAATTATCCACAAGCAAGTAAGAGGTTGTAAGAAATCCAACATTACTAAGCCGTAGACTGACTTTGACCTTACTATGTCAAGAGACATCCTAAACGAACAACTAATCTCATCCAACACGATGTGGCAAGGTCTCATGTGCCTTGAACCGAGACCTATGGGCCTCAATGACCACCTTCCTCTCTCCCACCACACCTCTCATTCTCGCGTTGGCTCCCTAGTCCCTCCTCCTTCCCCCTCTTCCTCCTCCTCCTCCTTCTTCCTCCTTATTTAACCTAAGACCGTCACTCATTTAACCTAAGACCGTCACCTATCCGTGGGCACATGTCATCCACCTAGGGAACATTATTTCTAATTTGTTCCCTAGAGCTCGGTTTAAGGTCACTATCGGTAATAGGCTAGGATACCATAGATAGTCTGCCATGTGAAAAGAGAATTGTTGGCAGATAGTATTGAGGCATTCCTTAGCATCTATTCACAATGAGCATTAGGTTGCATAGGATAGGATAGGTATACCTAAGCAGTTGGCAACCTGGTTTGATCAAATTGTGTTCAGTACATAGTAGCTGACATGAAGTAATGTGGAAATGATCATGAAGCAAAAATCACCATTAAAACATACTAGGAAGTATCATCAGGTAAGGTTACCACTAGATGAGTTTAAGCTAGCATATGCAAGCCGCTGAGTAGTTGCTAGAAGACCATGGCTTCACAACTAAAAATTCAAGTTGTTCATGTATCTTCTGGTGAAAACTTACCAGCATGATAATTCACGGTAATAAATCAACAATCAGTTCACCTAGAATGCGTCCCCCTGCCAGGGATTGGTCTTCTGAATTGTTTTTGGGAGAAAGGGTCATATAAAAGATTTAAAAGACATAGGTAAACTATAGATGAAATGACCAGAATCGCAAAGTGATGCTACACGAATTGCTCTTCAGAGAGAGAAAAACAGAGTAGAGAAGAGGCAACCTCTGAAATCCCATAAACCCTCGGGCAAATTGAGAATATTACCTTGTCAGATATGGGCCAAAGGGATGACATGGGATTAGACACGGACATCGGCTAATATGTAAATAACCATTGGCAAACGGTCTCAACAGGAACAGATCAGAACCTTTGAGAACATGTATGCAAACAGGTCTCCTAAATTGGAGTTTATTGTGCATTCCATTCACGACTATGCCGTCACGACTTTAAACCGCGGGGCCTACAAACCTCTTTTACGAGTTGCCGGCCCACGTTTCAGGATAGGAGAGCGCAAGAGATCGCGGAAAGTGTCTGAATGCTGGGAAGCGCCGGCTGTGCTGAACGGAGAGTTCGGAGATCCAGAGAAAGGCTTATTATTTGTCTGAGCTTGCGCTCGACTGCGCAGTTGACGTTGAGGTAGAGTTGGCAAGTCAAATGGACCTGGTTGCGCTTCTTGCCTTGAAGGCCACAAGTCAGTAGCATTGGCTGGTGTCGATGGAGAAATGCCTGCCAATATAGTACGGGGCATCGACTCAGCAGCTTCTTCATCGCGAAGTTGCAAAGCAATCAACAACAAAAGCATACTTCAGAGATTTGCATGCGTCTCCACCATCTATCAATTTGTAAATCGCTCAAGCATAGGAATGCGGGGTAGTTCGGCTCACTTGATAATTGATGTCTAGTACTAAGACTTGGACCAAACGTGTAGGGATTAGCTCGTTGGACCACAGCTTGCTTGTTCTGCGACGAGGGTGGAGCAGATCGCTTCACATTTTCATACTCCTTCCGAAGAGCATCATACATTTCTTCCAGCTTCCTCTTCTGTCTGACACAGTGCATGAAACAATTTTTAAGCGTACGTTAGTGAACCAAAATGAGTTCATCAGCATAACCAATCGACTTTAATGTGATAATTTCCTCCGGCTTGAGAAGTTCCTTAAATATCAATTCCTGTCCACGTCTGCCCACCCATGCCATAAGATTTATATTAACTGCATCCATCGAGTCTCCTGTTTATATTCCTCTCATGATGAAGAGTGCCTTCTAGCACATAAAGCTTCACTGGATACCTTGATTTTTGTGTGTACTTCTCCTGTAGTTCCTTCTTGTCTTTAAGTAGGCTTTCCCTCTCCTGGTCCATGGCCTGGATCTTCTTCATGGCTTTCTGATAACCTGTGTGCACTTGCTTGAGCTTTTCAGTGTATGCATTCTCCACTTCGCTCAACTTCTGTGCATATCCTGCCTGCATCTCCTCACATTTTTTACTCAGGACCATACCCTTGTTGGCAGATAGCTGAACCTCGACATCCTTCTGGCCAATCCAGAAGATAACACCCTTGAACGCACTTTTCATAACTACATACCATCAAGGAACAAAAACACATCATCATTGATCGTACAACTTCCAGATTAAACGACGGCAACCAACTATCTAATATAGGGAGCTCAACAGTCAAGATATCTGTGAGGATACTGCTCTGCGGGGGCACGCCAGCCAACACCATCTGGATTAACACACAAACAAGAGAGTGCTTCAATAAGCAGGTCAATGTGAACCTGAGCAATCCATGGCTTCTGAGATTAATAATGGTGTACTCCAGTCGCCTTTGAAGAGAAATCTATATGCCAAACTTATCTAACTATTCTTCTTGAAGTTCGTCTTGAGGCTATTATGTGAAATTCTCTTAAGTCGACCTCCAGAGACCCATGTACTAGCAATTGAACTATACAAGTGCCATGAGAGGTTCTGATTGATTACATTGATCCATTCATCACTTGGAGCCATGTCCACGGCCTTCATCTTGCTGCGATTTTCATACACCACATTAGAACTGCAATTGAGATTCCACGGAGCATAAGATAATTACAAGTCAGAAGGATCTTGAATGTGATTGAAAGACGTTGTCAAATGTGTAACATATCCTAAGAACGATCGACATGCAACAATTGAACCGCGAGAAGCGGGTACCTCTTCGATAGCATCTGCTCACATAAGGGGCAGGTAGAGTCAGAGTTTAATATTTTACTTGCATCTTCGGTGCCTGTGTTAGTCGGTCAAGGATAACAATGGCAAACTAGGAGGACATAGAAAAATTTGCAGTATCGACCTCCTGGCGGTCGGTTACAGGATACAGAAAATGTGGCCGCAGGTCGTCGCTATGGCGCGGCCCTCCAGATCTTGCCAACATGAATTGCACTTCATGATTGCTCGAATCGGTCTTAACTAACTCAAACCTGTATGCGGACTGTAGACACGACTTCTACTAGAACTTCATAACCAAGCCGATGGCATCTAAATCGGTCATCCACAAAATGAGCAGAAGGTCAAAACAACCAGCCAATTAAAGATACCTTAGAACAAACAATGGCATCTCTGACCTACTGTCGCGTCACAAATATGCTCTCGTGTGCACATGAGGGACCAGACTCGTATAAGTATTCCTCTAATGTTTATCTAATAATACACCTGAATGTTATTGAGCTAGCACACATACACAGGTGTCAATCCATCCGAGCAAGTACATTCTTCGGTGAGCCTGAATGTTAAAGAGCCAGACTCGTACCTGTTACGCACGTAACTGAGTATGTAAAAACCTCGGACAAGTCTGTGTACCTCCACTCTTTGAACACTAAGTTCTAACAATCCTCAGAAGTTCGTTAGCAGCCTGTCTTTAGCACAAATGTCATCAGCAGCATTCACATGAGGATCAATTCAACGATTCATAGGATCGATTTAATATTAACAAACTTTTAGAGACAGCATTTCACTTCAGAAAGCCACAGCAGGTAGGAGATCTTTCTTCCTACACTCTCAGATCAACTGGTTTGCAAACACAAAGAAGCTAACCCCCGAAATTGGACGTAATCTTGCAACACCTTCACCTCCCAAAGAAGGAGGGTTCAATGGTGCCAGAACTTGTTCTATGCAGGTGCTCTATGGAGCGCGATAACCCCTGTTTGATACCCTGCAGTCAGTAGGGACCTGATATCCTGCAATAACCAGCTGTGGCTGCTGCGGAACCCCCAGTTTGAGGGGTTCGATGACAAATCGCACAACCATTCATCCTTCTCGAAGAGATTCAAGATTCGGCTGTTCATTTCCGACGGATGATGGATGCCATAGGTTGAGAAGGCCAACTGACAAGGATCCTATATTTGAGTGGCTTTGTAGTTAAGAATGGACATTAAAAAGGCACGTGTCATGTTGATTGGGCTATGTGCTAATGGTATAAGAATCGTTTTAGGCTTAATTATTATCACAATTGGGAAGGCCTAATACATGTGATTACTTAGGGTTAGTTTCCATTTAGGCTGCTTGCCCACCATATTCTAGTAGAAATGTAGATGCCACTAGGTGGAATCTACATTTCCATGAGAATCTGGTGGGCAAGCAACCTTCATGGGAACTAACCCTTAGAGAGAGAGGATTGTCACTTTGACCCCAATAACTTTTGGAATTCTCTAAGTTGTGTCATAAATTAACATTTTCAAGGTTTTATCACAATGGATACATTGTGAGGGACCATCAAAGGATCACAACCACAAATTAACTTTCACGTGAACATGAATTGGAAGCCTTGGCTCAGTTATTTGACCCTGGACCTTTCACAAATTGTAAGTGAGTTTCATTTCTTATTTTAGTGCAATGTTAGCTACACATTATGTCATAAGCATACCCAAAATCAACACATAACCCTCATTCAACTCTTTGAACCATTGCGATACATTTGAATACCAAATTTATATGAACGTGGTACACATTGTTGGTTGTAAATAAGGTAGAAATACCATAACCCGTTAACCACCCACTAGCGGTGCACTAGACCGCCTCATAATGGTGAAGTGCCATGTCTTAAATGGAGCATGGCTCGGCGGCAACTTCAATGCAGTGTAGCCAATGGGAGGTAAGGTCTAATGTACTCATGATTAACCAGTTTAGGTGATGTTCTGTATCGAAATGTGGAGTACCTAGTGAACAGGAAGTGGGTTGGATAAACTTTCCACTTTGAAAAATTGTGGAATTTTTTGTGCAAGGCAGAAAAATACAAAACAACTTGCATTCTTCATGAATCCCTCTCGTCTATCTTGGAAAATTATCTCATGATTGTCAAACCAGATCTTCAATGCGAATCACCTTATTTTAACAGGTTATGGTATTTCTACCTTACAGTGTTGCTTTTGGATATATGTCGCTTAGAGGAGTGACCAACTTCTACTTTTTAATACAAATCATTGAAACCACAGCCTGAAAAAAGAGATTTAAGTAGAGAACCTTTCGACGAATTGTCACAAATCACCAAGTTTGAGCGGTTGAGATGGTGTATTCGTGGCCACGTATCTAATTGTCCAATACCATAATAGTGTATGTACCTGGGGATGTAGCTCAGATGGTAGAGCGCTCGCTTAGCATGCGAGAGGTACGGGGATCGATACCCCGCATCTCCAAGTTTTTGTTTTTCAAATGCATAGGATTTATGCATATTTGGTGAGTGTATGAAATGTCAGACGATCAAAGTCGAGTTTCCTCATGTCCTATTTTGTCAATGTTGAATGACGTGCATTTTAACACTCCAAACTTAGTGTTTCTCATAACAAAGTCTCATCAAAGCAGGCACTTCTTGAGTAACCCACTGGGATAAGTAATGGAGGAAACTAAAATGCCACCTTTGGAAAGATGGTCGACGTTGTTACTAAGTAACTGCATTGCAACAGGATGCAATCCGAAATTGTATTATCTGTGTTGTGTGGATGATGTTAGAAACTCTATGAGTCGCGCTTACATGTTGCACCTCGTCATTAGGTTTACAAGCCGTGTCCTCACAGTATCAGTGATTCAGTGACCTGCTGACAAATTTCACATGATGGGCAGCCTCAACAAATGTGTATATCGAAATGATCCTTTCTTACCCGAGCTTATTGTCAAGGTAGCTCTGCTGTAAATTCTTGAGATAAGCGCGCAAATTTTCCTCACTCAGATTGGCGTATTGCAAGCAGAGGAGCTTCTGGGCCACATGGTAGTCCTTGCGTAGATGCCCATACTTGGCTTGCCCGATAGCCACATTTTCTTTTTCCTGTTTGACATCCAACACAAGGAATTACATCAGCTCAAGATTGCCATTTCAAGTTTCAAAGTCGGAGTAGGGATGCAGAAGTTGTAAGAGGTCAAAGTGAAGATTCTCTTACTTAGGGATCACTTAGGGATCACTTAGGGCCCTCCCAAATGTGTTAACAAATAAACTTAGGATGATGTTTATATTTGGAGCACATAGTCCATTTTCATTGTTACACATGTGCTTTTGGTGTCCATTCTTAACTGAAAACCTTGTCAAATACCACTCAAATGTAGGTGTCTAATTAAGAAGAGTGACCACATAATGTCCACATACCTTCGCTTGACGTTCGGAAATAATTGCACAATTATTGATGTATCACGACTGTCAGTTCTCACCTTTTAGTGCGTCAGATCGGGTGGCATATTCAAACGCAAAACACTTTTCACAAATTGGAGAAGTGCAAGGTACCTTCCCGTCGACTTTGGCTGCTATTTCTCGAGCATGGTCGATAACAGAATGAGGAAGGCCAGCCAGCTCAGCCAAACGAATCCCGTAGTGTGTAATCCGTGTGCTTCCTTCTCGAAGTAGGAACTGTTATTGGGGATGAGAGATTGAGAGAGAGATTGAGAGAGAGAGAGATTGAGAGAGAGAGTGAGTGCTCATTCCAAATTTGAAAAATTCATATCCTAACTGCAAGATACACTAAGTAAAGAATGAGCTCTGTGATCTAAAATCTTCAACAGCCGCTCAATGACTGATTAGTAGCTCCACCTCATCCACAAAATCAAGACACGGAGGTCAGATTAGAGTGGGAAATCGACCTTGAAGTTCAGCCGGTTGTTAAGAACGCCCACATCAAAGTAGCAGACTCGCACGTTGGGATACACACTGGATAGTTCTGTTAGTCGTTGCATATGTGTAGCAAAAAGGGTGTAACTGTGACAAATGAAGAAATTATTTGGTTCAAGAACTCCATATAGCTGCGGTAGCTACAGCAAGAATTTTGAGACCAAGAGCACAATAGAAGTATCCTCATTTCGAAAACTTCGCATCAGGAAACTGTGTGGGGGAAGTGGTTCAGCGCAGCTTAGTTTTGAATTTATCTTTCAGTCAAGAATTCTGTCACTATAGTCGACGATAAATGATAAATTTCTACGATTGCTTGTATTTCTGAGGCACAGACTTACGCCCTGAAGGACAAGAGGTATTCACAGCAACTCCATGCAATTGCAAGTCCATCACATGTGGATGTTGCTCTTCCCAGCTCATCAACCACCACAAGGCTCCTGCAATGCCACCGCAATGTTTTTAGGCCCAAAGTTCAGTATATTTCAGTCTTCAAGTGACCCCCACTGGGCCCCTTCCCACAGTATCTAAAGGATGGAAAAGCGACACACCATGCTGATGACAAGTATGAATTCACCTTGGAGTCAAATTTGTCAGCAGATATGCAGTCTCTCTCATCTCTGTCATAAACTGTACACACACATACAATATCGCAGGTCCATTTAATCTTATGGGGTTGTGGCCTCTTAGAGCATTAGAGATAAATTTGAACGAGCACAGTGATTCGCCTGGGGTTAGGATTTCAACCTAATGAAATCCTGTTCTTCTATCTCCGTTCACAGTAAATTTATGAAGGACAGACCTTGATGCTAGGATGAAGGCAACTCGATTAAACTAGACCTCATAAGTTCTTAGGTAAGAGGGCGGATGCGGAGTACCGTGCTTGAGTTTAGTTCTATGTTGTCTGAAGTACCAATGCGAGTAAAGATGTGGTCCACAATACGAAACGAAGCAAACCGTGCAGGGACATAACAACCAATATGTGCCATTATTGTTATAAGTACCACTTGTCGCAAGTATGTACTCTTGCCACTCCTGTTCAAGGATAAGGGCGATATCATTGTTCTTGCAACACCTGAGCTCAAATATACTGTTCTTGGTATCATATTTTAAAATAAGTTGAAATTCCTCAAATATGTAATCCTACTGCACTTACATATTTGGACCTGTAACAACCATAGTATTTGATGCTTCCGATAGAAAGGTGTTGTTTGCCTGCAAAGATTATACTTAAGAATCAGTCACTTTATCCAGAACTGTTTTGTGTGTAGAATTGAATCACTTGAAATTCACACCA
Source organism: Polytrichum formosum (assembly GCA_964035585.1). NCBI lineage: Eukaryota > Viridiplantae > Streptophyta > Polytrichopsida > Polytrichales > Polytrichaceae > Polytrichum > Polytrichum formosum. Next base: position 30,920,086 of record OZ037935.1, on the reverse strand, counting down.
ATGTAATTACACCAAAGTCACACGAGATTTTTAAAACCACATTATCGTAGGTGGAATAGCCTCTAGGGCGCAAATGTTACCTGTCAACCTATTCAGATGTATTTCATTTTATGTACCTCAATGGAGGAGAGGCACATTACCACAAAGTCTTCAGATATGGTGCCTTCAAGAACAGGATGTCTCCCTGCTTCAATGGCAATAGGCCCCGTCTCTACGCAGACACAAAAATCGATTAAGGCATCACTTATTTACTAAGTTGGAGGTTTAGTAAGATACTTCCTCGAACTCAAGGTCTCTTGTCTATATTCACCTGTGAATTCCGGTCTGATGTAACTTTCTGCTGGCTTTGTGGAGACGAGATTTGCAAACGAATTCACCATCATGTCCAGGAGGGAGAGCGATTCTGATAGTGATGTAAGCAAGCGCAGGTCCTCCCTAATTCGGCTGGTCAGCTCTGAGATAGCAAAACGCCAGTCTCTTTAATTATGGACAGTATAGTCATTATGATTTTGCATCGCAGGCCGCATAGAAGAGAGGGTTTGAGAGTTGATTTGCTTAAGAGAAACCTTCAAGACACATCGATGTTCGTTTGAAGCATTCTCCTGCGGCTTCCATATTCCTGCTATTCATCTTATCACATTGAGGGAGGGATGTCATTACTCAACAAAGCAGGTCACGTGTCCCGAAAGGCAAGTGATAGAAGTGTTGCATGGACTCGGTCTTAAGAAATCGAGTGCCCTACTCTGATATTTCTTGCCAATGTAAAGGCAGAAGCAGTAAAGGGATACACGAGAAACTTAATGAAGGCACTTAGCTTTGGTGGGGCTTCGGTAGAGGTCCTTACCGATGTCAGCTCAGCTGTGGAGCAACAAATGGTCTTTTCTTTCCTCACGACCTGCAAGTAATGCGTCTCTGCCTCTGATCAGTCAACAAGAATTTATTTAAAAGGCACTGAATACCAATTTCCGAGGTTTCTTACTCAGGACCCTTCTTCTTTATCGTAGTGAAGGTTGACGTTGCACAACCTGCTTCATGCAATGATTACTCACTTATCTGCGAGATGCCCTTTCTGTTGGATTCTTTAGAAATTATAAATCCTTCCTCTGTTATCGGTTGAGCCTAAAGCAATTAATTGCATATTCATCATGAAAAAACCTGGTTGAATATCTGGGGCACAGGAGCTCCTTGCAAATCCTTTTCTGGAAAGGTAATATAGAATCCTCGGTTACTGTTAAATGGCATCTTCAGGTTGGGAAGGCTGAGCTCTTCTCTATATGTCTTTGCCAGTTCGTGAATTGCTTGCAAACGACATTACACATTTTCTCAGATCTCTGAAAGACCATCATGACAGGGATTTACTATACAGGTTCTTAGTTCATGAAGTATAATCTTATCGACCAATAATAGATTTATACCTTCGCTTGTGGAACAGAAGACTTCTCGAGCAATGTCAAGATATCCATCAATGCCAGTCTTGACTGCAAAGCACTGCTGTGTTCGGGACACAAACAGGGCTCTTGAATGTATGACATCCTCGTTGATGACTTCTTGGATCCTATGTTCGATAAATTGAGCATGGTCACGAAAATGCCTCTCAGGTGCATTCGATTCTATGAAGCTATGAATAGTATGGGAGCTCGATATAACATTGAAAGTACCACTTGGCTAAACCAAAGCTGGGGGGGGATATACATTATCAAACCTCTTAAGCAGCAGGCTAAAGCTTGAATAATTACAGATGTCCCTTATGTTCCTTAGCAGAGAGCATTTAGCACCTTCTAAAACCTGCAAAATCACTTATTAAACGCGTTAAGTAGGCTCATGATAACACTTGCACGCTCTTCATTGTACATGCAAATGAAATATTTTCCTTCAATGAAGTTCAGGAGATATCACGATGGTCTGATAAATAAGTAGTCTTTATGACGAATGGGTATGCACCTCTCGAAGATTGGGTAGATGGTCCAGGGCTCCTTTCAGAAGGATGATGCTACGGACCATAGACTGGCCCGTCCTTGTGGTCGCTTTTGTGCTCGAGTTCGCGTTTATTGTATTCTTGAAGCAAAAGTAGCAAAGCACACGATCTTGCAAAAGCAAATAAGAAATTCTTGAGGATACCTCTTCAGCCAATTCCAAAGTAATGTCAGCTCAGAGCATCAACTTTCCAGCGTGTATGACAGCAAGTGCAAAGAAAAGTGAATTCAACTTACAGATACGTACATTACCATTCTTTACGTGTTCACAGGATAAAGGTCTTCAAGGTTGGAAGCACAGAAATTCGCACCTATATCTTTGGGGAATTTCTGAAGGGCTTGTGAGAGTCCGAAGAATATGTTTTCATCACTTGTAAGCTCATCCTTTATAAGGAGGATAAATCATGCAACAAGACAACTCCACCTCACATCAATATATTCAGATGAATACAGGTGAACCTCAAAGACAGAATTAGCTCTTCACAAAAGACGTGATCAAAGAGACGATTAAATACTGCACAACATCTGACACAAAAACTGTCTAGCAAATACCAGCTAAGGCTTCCAGAATGAGTGGAAAACCAGATTGATTCAAGAACTGCCATAGTCACCGGGACCCCTGGCGTTATGTCACACCCACGGGGGTCACTCCATTGTCCAGATATGAACCACCTGATGCAAAGGGGTACTCTCCCGGGGCTACGAACTAATGCACATATTCATGGGAGATTCTGCATATTTGATGTATTATCTTGGAAAATATTTCGTATTTTAGAGTTATCCTCTAACTCAACATGACTTTTGGTCAGGAGCCCATCAGGAGTTGGTTGATTTGCATACAACACTTTTCATGTTCAGTAAGTTTGCAGTGCATCCTTGGAGGTAGTCATGTGGAGGTTCGATCGCAGAAGTTCATTCATGGTCAATATAATTTTGGCATACCAAGAGGTGTTAGAATGGTTTGGCCCTCAATGAACCGAAACAAGTCGCTCTTGATTGAGATTCAAACAATACCTCCAAGCATACACCGCAACTCAAAAGAAATTATAGATTATGTACGCAAAACAACCAATGGAATATGATAGAGGACCAACTCCTTATGTAAAGTCCCATTGATTTAAAAGATAACTCTATTTTCATAATTAATTTCTAATACCCTTAAGTTTTCAAAAAAAAATTTACTTTGGAATTTCTAAATGAGATCATATGTTTTATCTCTCAACGTTTCCTAGTGGAACTGCGGTTACCCCCCTGGGTCATACCGTTCTAGGGCACCCATGTTCAGGAGCTAGTGCCAACTCTATGATTATGCGTTGTGAAATAAAATTGGATTAAATCATCATCTGTCTTATCATCTGGTAGAGACATGACCTATTATTGTCCCTTGAGCGCCCATTTCAGATGTTTTGGAAAGAACAGGGATATGTATGTGTCTTCCTTGATTCAAACACCTTGGTGGCAGAACAGGCTTACCAGACAATCGAGGCGGGTGTTGATGGTGTACATATCCTTCAACGGCTGAAGAAGATTGGCTCTTAGAAGTCGAGTTCTGCGAGATTGAAAAATAAAATGACTATTGTCATCCAGTTCTGACTAAACACATTGCTCTCTAAAATGGATTATAAAAAATAATAATGGTCATCTGTTGCATTCTAAAATCCTTACCCCCCTACAGTTTTTGTTGTATTTAACATCTCGAAGAGACAACCTCGATTCTTCTTTGGTCTCGTTTGAAGAGAAAGTGTTTCCACCAACTCCAAATTCTGCACACTGCACCATCCCTAATTCCATATTGAGAATGAAATAACAAGAAAAAAGGGACACAATTTAACCGCATCGTCTTGTATCCAATATCTAATGAGTAGGTACTCAACATTGCACAAATAGGGACGCAAAAGGACAACTAGACTTGCGTTACCTTGTAGTTTACGTAAGTCTACGTGCTCTTCAAAATTTTGACTAAAACACATTTTTTCTTATCCAAAAACATATATCAATATGTTCATGTGTCTGAGATACATGGTACTCCCTCCGTCCCAAAATGATTGTCCTATCCTCCGGAGTACAAACATTTTGGAAGAGAAAACTCCGGAGGATAGGACAATCATTTTGGGATGGAGGGAGTAGCATATTTGTACGCATGGTCGCTTTCATGCGAGGCAATACCACCTGTGCAGAACGAGAACAGAACTTGACTTTTATAATGTGCAAGTTTAAAATGTCGAATACATTTCTTGATCAGTTTTTGGTACCTTGTTCCGTCGATATTCATGTGATCGAAGGATCTATTAAGTGTGACCTGAAAAATAGCAAGTGCGCGCTTGTACGTATCAGCTTTTATCTCGAGTGAAGTACGGCGATTGAGGTTCATGGACGGTTGCAAATCTCTCAGAAGATTGCGTGTTACGAGATTGCATCATGTCCTCATTGCACAGAAAGACGAAATCTAGAGAAATCTAGATGAAATCAGTATCTGGGAATAGGATTAGGATTGTGTCTATGAATAAGCTGCCTCACTAAGAGTAGCTGGAACATTTTGAAAAAGAGAATGTTGGAATGTAAACCTCCAGAGAGTGATTTGCGAGTACAATGCCCTTCTCATGATCAACCCTGATGAAGAAGACAAGGTTAACAGTGTTTTAATCACATTCTTACTTTGTAGGTGGTCGCATCCAGATACTCTTTTCTTTCACCACATCGCTACGAGGTCTTTGTTCTTACGTACTAGAATGAGACAAAATGATCGATTCTTTTAGTACTACAACCGCTCATCTGAGGCTGGCGAGGACATTAGACATGCACACTAGCTTTCAAGAGTTGGCTCTGTACCATCTTAACAATGCCGCAGCAGCACCGAGAGAAAGATAGTACTGCTTGTAGGACGCTTCCAATGTAGTTTGGCTTGCTTTGTCGGAAACTAAGTTCTGAACCAACAGTGCTCCCTGCAGCAAACATCATGTGAAATTCATGTGGATGTCTGCGATTTAGAGAGTTAGAAATTAAAATCAGATCTTATCTATGCTTACAGGCCTTATGGTTATTAACACCATGGCTTAAACCGGCTGTGCTCCTAGGGCGCAAACTCTAACACGCTCTCTTATATGCGAGTATGGAACGAGAGTGAATTCATTTTTGGATATGCGATACTGTGTTCTCACTAACAAACCCGCCTATGGCTCTTATATACTCAAAGGAGTTTTGAAGGCAGTCGATGCCAAATTGCCATTCGCAGGTGAGCTCTTGAACAGATGCGGGGCAATGCAAAGGATTTCGGAAAGCCAGTCAAAACAAACAAATCGTCAAAGATAATTTGCATTATGAGGCCCTATAAGTGCGAAATTCTACAGCGTGTCCATGTCAATCTTGAGAACGCCTACTTATGTGCCTGGATATTTGAAACCTCCGGATATATATAATTTGGATCTGTCAGCATAACTTCAAAAAGTTGTCATGATTCCCTTACTGTACGCACTTTTGTGTCATCGAAACAGCCTCGAGCCAACGTCACCTGCAAAGTTGGATATACACAAAGCTCTTCAAAGATAGTTTGACTTTTGTAGACCAGAGTGTAAACGCAGAGTAGTTTGGCATATATGAGATACAGAAAATGGAATCCAAGTGGCACTGCAATGTCAATTAGGTCCTGTGTTTTTTAATCGGACATTTGTTGAAGGTAGGAACTCTACTTTAGTTGCGGAGGCGAACTGATTAACGATAGATGGAAGCCCAATCATGCCCTGCCGTATTATACAATTAGCTGGCAAAATGATGTTTGAAGGATCAAAAAATTGGAGAAGTGTTGCCGTGTTCTGGTATGAGCGGCTGGTCTCAATGAATTGAGAAAGGTGAAGTTTCGCGGTCCTCATGTCGAAGGCTGCTAGACCGACCTGCAGAATTACAGACAGAGTGTAAAATTTTATCACCCTGTCCAAACTAAGAGCACATTGAGGAAAGAGATAATTTAACAATACCTCCTTCAACCTTTTCTGTAAAACAGAGTTTTAAAAGATCAATTGCATCACACTTCAACATCTACCTTCGCGAAATGTGTTATTCTGTCAAAAAAGAAACGAAGCCTACGTTATATACTCAACTGGCACTGGAGGTAACAATTACCACAAGGAGGTGTGTTAGCGGACATCCTTCCAAAATGTTCAGACGTGCGCTAAGGCGCTCCTACCAACAGTGTTTCAAGGTGACATTTGAACAATATTAATAGCTTAAATTTAAATAACGAGATCGATCGGAATCTTGTTCATTACCTCCTGCTCTTTCGCCAGATGTGTCATCTTTCAGACGATGGTAAGAGTCCTGGATATGGCGGGACTGAGCAGAGATAAACATATAGGAAGGACGCATCGGAGATAATACTTCGACTATGAATCGGGACATCGTTCGTCAGAAAAGAAGCCTACATTTCGTACTCAAGTGGCACTGGAGATAACAATTATCACAAAAAGCTAACTTAGCAGACATTCTTAAAAACACTCAGCCGTAAGCTAAGGCGCTCCTATAAACTGTGTTTCACAGCGACATTTGAACAACACATCGGTCAAAATTAATTAGCGAGATTGATCGGATTCTTTTTCGTTACCTCCTTAGCTCGGTTCTCAATGACCGCAACCACATAGTAGCTGGCGTCCTCTGCCATATCCGATTCCCGCCAACTCCGTTGACAAATTTGGAGCGCAGGGATTGCGGCCAATACTCAGAGGCTTCTCGAGAGTCTCAATTTCAAAATGACTCTGCTGTACTCAGCCTTTCAAAAAAAAATCAAGACAGAGCGGTACCGTGATTTCTTACGTTCGAACAGAGAGATCTGCACAGAGGATTTCAATTGAAGAAGATCATTCCCATAGCCCATCGCTCATCGAAGATCAGAAGGGTAATCAGAACAATTTTCATCCGTGGAGGGACGATATCATCTATACATCCGAGATTCTGTCCATGAGCTGATTGGCAATTACTGATAATCAGCTCTTCATCCACTCTCCTCTCATTGGTTATCTAGTATTCCATTCTTTTCATCTTCTCCTCCCAAAGTGGCAACTCTCCCATCTAGAACAAATTGTTTCCAAATCACTTCTAGGCCTAACATACACCTTTAGCTTTGCACCCAGTTCTCATAAGATATGAAACACGCAATTAGTGCGAGATGATTATCAAATCCAAATCGTGCATGTAGTCATTTTCATTATACTATTTGGAGCCCATATGAATATATTTACTCAATGTCAAAATGAAAATTTGATTTCATATTGAAAGATCATATAGGTTTCCCCTCTTAAGTTGACTATTGATTATAGAATGGTTAACATATTTTAAGCAAGTAGTCCAATCTCATTTAAGCACTTGATTTTTTGGTGTCCATTCTTAGATCCACACCTAACCACACATCACTCAGTTGTAGAACAAGTATTTAATTAAGCCTAGTTTTCTTATTTGGACTAAATTAGCAAGAAATGACTGAATTTAGGGCTTAAAATAGAAAATAATTACCCATAATTAATAATAAAGTATAATAACAAAGAAAATTAGCAACAAATATACATTCTCCTGATTCATACCACATGCATATTCAACAAAAAAATTTATAAAATCATTTATGTTTCGCATAAAATGTTATATTTGGTAATGGGATGGTAATGGGACTGCAATCAGTCTTTTATGGCAGTAATGTGATCGAATGTAGTGATGTGAATTTTAAAATCGGTAAAAGGCTTCAAACTAGCCAGCATAAGGAAACCATTGGGAGCGCTTCCGATGCTTGATGTAATTCTCAACTTGTGTTTGAGATTTATGAACAAAATTGTATTCCCTAAGCCTCATTTCTAATCTTCACATGCATTTCACTTTATACGTTTTATTGTGTACATATTTTATTTCAAATTATAAGGATGGGGAGATCTCTTGATGTTTTTGGAGTGTAAGATCTCCTTATGTCCTTCCCCTTAAGCAGGAAAAGTTTGGCAATGGAAGTCCCTCCAAGGCTTGGTCCCACTCCTATAAATTCTCTAAATTGATTCCAAATCAATTAATATTGAATAATTTTGAATTTTAAAAAATTAATTGTTTGAATTTATTTAATTATTTTTTATAGTTGTCCATTTAAGATGACTACCCAAATTAGGCTCGCCTACCTTAACACTTCTATTAGTAGATGCTTTATTATTCCAAGTGAGGAGCAACATATTTGGAAGAGATAGGATTTACATAATTGTGTCTAAAATAGAAAAGGGGTACATTCCTTAATGTCATTCTTTGAGCTAATTAGAAGTAATTTAAAAAAATAGAGGTCAACATCCAAATCCCTAGGGTTTGTTTCTTAAGAATAAAAAATAAGTTCCCAAAGTTCAAAATGCTTTGTGATATGGGTGCAAGCACGGTAAAGTGGACAGCTCCTGATCCCTACCTAGTGTTAAGTGCAAGTGATTCAATTTTATGTATTATCTTTAAATTTTGTGAAGAAATAAATCATAGACATTTAAAAACATATTGATCTACAAAGCCGAGCAATTTATGATGACAAAGAAGATTCCAAGAAAAGTCTACATATTTTAGAAGATAGTGCAAGTGGTGTGCAAGAAGGTGATATTGAACAAATGACTGACTAAAATTTGTTTAAAATATGATAAAATCACATTAAATTGATGGTTTTCTACAAAGTTTTGTGATGATGCCCTCAAGTATATAATGAATTCAAGGAATATAACAAAATTCCAATTTCAAAATAGTTAAGGTTATGAAACTACGTCCAAAACCAGACTCAACCATTTGCTTTTGAGCATCACTTTTGATGCTAAGTATTGAAGATCTCAACTTGATATTCTACATTTGAGTATTTAACACAACAATAGAGGTCATCATAAAAAAAATTCCAATTTAAATAACGCTTTGCTACTACTTTTAGGCCTTTCATCAAAAAGATTATGGTTTTAGTATACCGGAGCCCTTTTTTGGTCCACTTTACCATGCTTGCACCCATACAGAAGCAATTTCAAAAGCATGAACCTAAAGGATGTTGTATTTAAGTAAAATTGGACATATTTTTAAATTTTGGACTTTTTGGTTGCTACAATTCTATCATAGGATCTTATGATACACTTCTCACGTACCTAAACTTCATGGAAGATGTGTGAATCTTTAGTGATTACTTGAATGTTATGCTATTAAAATATGATATGAAAAAATCAAATATCTACTTTTCATGTTAAATATATATATAAATTGATTTTGAATAGTGAAAATACAATCAAAACAATTGCTATAATATTATCATAATCAACTTTGCATTCTATCAAAGGATCTTACCACACAATCCTATCGTAGGATCCTATGATAAAATTTCGCATGTTATCTTGGACTTATTCCAATTTTACTTAAATATGTGTTAAGGGCGTCACACATTAAGTACAATTTTATAATTTTGTAGAAGCTATAGGATGGAAGAATATTCCTTTGGGAACAATGACATGGCACTAACTTTGGAGGCAAGGGAGGACCATGTCATAATAAAACGGGAAATCCTTGGAGGTCCTAGATTTGCGTTTTAAATAAAGTCATCCCCTTCTTTTGAGTGGTCATATGTTCAGGGTTGTTGTTGGGTTGAGCAAGCTTACATATCATGAGGAAGACATTTCCATTTACTTTTGGAAAGCTTCTTCCCATGCTATAGATAGACTACTCGCGTTGTTTATCATAATAATTTGTGTGGTTCACAATAGTATTTCTAAATGCTAGATATTGTAGGTAGGAAAATGTGTTGGATCCGTTCTAAAGTAATCCCCAAAAAAATTGGTTTGAAAATGAGCTATATATGGGACCCACAGTATTTATCAAGATCAACATGATAGTTTCTCAAAAGCCTTTCCTTAAGAAATACTAAAAAAACTTATTATATTGCCAAAAAAACATAATATCTTAAGGCCACCCAAACTCAAAAGAGAGAAGGACCTCTCTTTGGGATGCACAAGTTACTATGAACCCGGACAACCCCTAAAGAAAGGCGAGCAAACACATGAGCATAAATAACTAAGCACCAACACAAGATGACTTGATTCAAAAAAACCTACAACCTTTATCAGTATAATGTTCGATAGTAAAAAACAAAAAAGGAGGTCGGTTTCCATACTAAGGCTGTTCAAAGGTGTGTAGAGACGTGACAATGAAAAATGCTCTAATGTGAAACCAGGGTGGGCCACATCCGTTTCAAGCAAGATGACAAAACTCGGGTACACGAAAGATAAATTATGCATGTCACAAAGGAATGCCCAACCCCAACAACCGCATATAGTTCACCGACCCCTTGTGATGATGGCATTCCTCAACTCCTTCCAATTTAGTTTCGGCTTCCCACCACGGTCCTTGGGTTGGGACCGAGGCGAGCAACATTCAAACAAAAAAGGATGACACAACTTGTGTACATATCGTATTCTATGTAACAAAGTCGGGTCACGGTTCCAAGGAAAATCACAAAGAGTGTGTTTGATTCTCTTATGGAGATGAATGGGTCAACAAACCTCACTATTTGTACCATCATATTCTTTCTTTTTCTTGTGTGTGGCACCGCTAGTAGGTAGTATCACTGCTCAAAAATGTGTTTCGTATGACAACCGGGTCATGTGCCTAAGTATCTTATTGCATGAAAATACCACACATGTTATCTCGAGATCTTCTGCAAATAGGTTCCATATTTGTCTTCACCGAGAACACTTTCGAAGGACTCGACCTCGTGACCACATCTTATTGGGTTTAATAGAGACATTATCTACATCGAATTCTATAATAGAAGATATTTCGTGTTTGGTCTTGTGGTTTTTGAAGGGTGTGGAGGGAAATTGGTTAGGATAGAAGTTTTTATAATCAAGACAACTAAGTACGTTTAATATTACTTGGCCTTGGTTTCAACATAACATTATTCAGATCCATAATAGTGTTATGTGGGGATATACAGTATTCCATGGATTATTCCTTGATATTCCCACATTCAGTTTGAATGTGGGAAAATATGAGAATATTCTGTGGAATACTGTTAGTCCCACAAAACACTATTATGGATTTGAATAATGTTATGAAGCTCTATGGGCCAAGAACCCCATAATTCATTATCGAAATGGTACAATCACCCTAGGTTGTATGAAACTATGTAACCATCACATTCTTAAGCAGGCCCCAGGGGGTGGGCTCTGCATACCACGTACAAAGTAAAGTGAGTGTGAAAAAGGGGTTTCATTTGAGGAATCAGCGTACATAATTGTATACATTACAAGGGAGAGGTATTGATTTCTCTACTATGTACAAATAAAAAGGTTGTGGAGAACTTTGAAGTAGAGGTAGAATCTAGGTGTACCAAAAAAGGTCCTAGCTCCTATGGTTTAGGGGGGGAATAACTAACAATAGATAAAGTAGTTTCATCTAACATAAGTTTTCATTTATGGTTGTCATTTGGTCATTGTTCCCAATGATTACATGATCCGTTTTTGATAGGGTTTGCTTTTGTATTCTAAGTTTTTCCAAACTGGAGGCTCTTCAAATCCCTTCATTTATGCTCTCCCGACTGTGCCATTGTCACATGTAGCTGACTGTGCTCATGTCTCTATTTGATATAACCATGGAGCCTACCACTAGGTAGGAAGAATTCTCCATGCACTTGACGACTTTAAAGGAATGCATTCTCAAGTCGTTTGGAGTTTTTGGGATCTTCGTTTGTTTTGGTACTTTGGTGGTTTTTGTCTACCTTTAAAGATTGTACCTTGGTGGTCTTTGACCTATTAACCTAGTGGCATGTCCTTTGTATATGGAGATAGGGTTATGTTGGTACCAAAAATCAAAGGAGTCAAAGTGGACTTATGACTTAACTATTCATAAGGTCAATCTAGACGTTACTATTGCAATATGTGCTAGCTTTAATGATGTATGTTCTAGGAGCAATTTTTTATGAGTTACATCCTATATTGGTTGATTTTTTCTCGATAACTTTCTCATTGGAAAGTGAAAGTGCATTATATAGTGTTATAAAGGCTTTTTTATTTCATAATTTATAATTTGTGTATGTAGTGGAGGCAATGATTACATTAGGTCAAAAACATTGGTATACATATACACGAGTCGAATATTTAGCATACCATTAGTATGTATACCTTTGTTTTAATCTATACTATTTCTCGTATACAGGGAGCTCGATTTCGTAGTCATCTGAACATGTCATTTAGGATACCAATGAAGAGTCCACCCCCCGGGAAACAAGCAGACATCCGTTTCCATTCCTCGCAAAAGAGAAGAAAAACTAATATCGATGTTATACCGACGTGAATGTGAGCCCAACGTTGGCCGTATCATGTTCGAGAGTACTTTCCATGCCCCACATAATCCAAGTCGTCCATCTTGAATAAATCCTTGGACGTTGAACACCCACCTCCTTACGACGGAAAGGCAACACTCTCTCCTCTCATGTTGAAGACCAATGTATCCGTTGTTGTATGACTTTGGATTTTAGTATTGCAAAATCTAAGTGCTTTTGAACAACTGTGGAAATAGCGCCGCGACATAAGTTATCATGGTGCTGTGTCCACAGTTGTAAAAATTTCCCGTCTCGTGAGATTATCATGTTGGGGTAAGTACGAAGCGGAGGGGGAAAGAAAGGACTCCATGAATGATATATAAATTAGGAGTTGGTCAAAAGGAATGCACTTGCCTGGAGGCCGTTAGTAACTTATATCTCAGAATATTAGTTTGCAGCATCTACTCCAGAGTTCTTCGAGTTCTGGTTGGCACATAAATCATACGTCAACATGAAGCTGTGCACAACTTTTCCACTCAGGAATAGTTCCTCCCTACTCAAGGAATACTTTTCTAAGGAGAATGGAGACAGTATTGATTAGCCCTAGATATTGCTATGGAATCAAAGTTGTGAAGATGTTATGTATATAGTAATTGCTACTTTTCAATATTTCTAGGAATGGTTGAAGCTGGCAGCTAGTGGAGAGATTATAGATCACTAATATAAAATAGAGACACTGTAATGACATATGTTATTGTCCCACTACACTGATTATCCCAATTAGTACGTGATGCTATTCATGAGAATTTAACATTTTACCCAGAAAAGTCATTTATGTTCTATGATGTCCGAACAACCTATTGAACTTTCGTTAGTAAAAATTGAACTCCTGAGTAAGATGACGTAATTGCAATGAGTAACTCCGCATAGTAACACACACTAATTGGGATAATCAGTGTAGTTCTCCTGGCTAGGACATAAACGCGTTATTATCGGTGGTGGTATAACTAATGGTAAGACATCTCTCGTTGAAAGAAGGTTTCCTGAATGCAATTCCAAAAAAGATTGAAACAAGACCTCTTCATCAGACAAGCAATTGACAAGAGATCAATGACAAGACACGGAACTCCAGAGATGGACTTGGAAGTTGAATGTGTGCTTGGCATCATGACATGTGACATGGCGGAGGATGCCTCTGCAAGCTGCATTGAACCTTGAACTGGTTGTTGTTCTTTACAAAAAAAAAAGCTGATGAACTCAATATACAATTTAGACCTGTGCCCGCCTTTCTGTTTCTTTGCTTGTAACATGTTCTATTCTGTAACTTGTTCTATTCTGTGACTCTCTATCAATACATGTAACTTAGTGTGGATGAAGACTATGTGGCCATGATCACTTTGGCCATGACTTTACCATTTGGGTATACCATTTAGTCTACAACTCCTTTGTAACCCAAAGAAAGGAGTAACTGACTGACAGCTCTCGAAAAAGTTCTTGGTAAAAGTGAAAAGTCGCATCATCATCTATTGGAACACCAAAGCTTTCATGGTGCAGACAACCAATTAAGCGGGTGACTCCATGATTAAGCAACATGTAATGAAACATTTCGAGGCTCGGCAGCAACTTTAAATTGGAGATCGGAGAAACCTTGATTGAGGTTAGCAAATCAACCTGGTCGATTGGGGCCATGATGCATATATCCTGAGAAGGCTATCGATTGCGATGAATTGCGTCGAGGTAAAATAAGCAGATTCGAATCGCTAGTCTCCACCAACATGAGCAGTTACTTTTGACAACGCTTCCCCCGAAGTTCAAAATTGGAGAGGTCCAAACTAGTAGAACCCTACCTGGACTTGATGCTGCCACTGATCACCCCTGCAGGTTCTCTTCACAGGCGGCGGCCATAACCTAGGTTCTTCCCAATATTCGCGAGACCTTTCCCTTTTAAGACCTGCACCTCTGTGCGAGTCGATGAATGTCGGCACTGCATTTTGATGAGCCTGGTTGGCTGCTTCGAATCCCAAAGGAGCACTGGCTTGATGTGGAAAGTGGAATCCTCTGTCTGGAAATTGCAGGAATTCCTCATAAGCTCTTCGTTGCTTGCTGAGGAGGAGCTGCATGTAGGCAGAGAGAGTCGATGCAGGCGTCGTGGCCTCTGAAATGCTTGCGGCTGCACGCTGCCACAAGGCTACTCGGTACTGCATCTCGGGAGTGAGGCCTTGCATTAATCTTTCATCGATGAGTGGTGGCACTTGGCATTGTGATAAGATCGGATTTGCAGTGAATTGGCTGGACCCCACCGATGTGGCCATGCCTGCGGGCGGAGCTTGCAAGTTTGCCATGCCCGCGTGGTTTATATTGGAGAAATCAATTGGTGGAATGTTGTGTTTATGCTGTTGTCCCTGCTGCTTCCTCTGAAGTTTCTGCACAGAAGATACAGTAGCATCTGATGGATGATCCGGAGAATTAGCAGAGGAAGGATCGAGATGCGCTTTTGCTGCCAGATTTGCCGAGTAAATGTTGGCTTTCAGAGGGAAATTCAGGAGCGCTCTGCACCCTCGCATCTCGAACGCTGCCTGGTCGTAGGCCACGGCAGCATCCTCCGCTGTGTCGTAGGTGCCAAGCCAGATCCGCGCACCGTTCTGTGCCGAGTCTCGAATTTCGGCAGCAAATTTGCCCCATGGACGCCTTCTCACTCCTCTGTAGTTCAACGACCGATGCAGTTTCTGCGCTGGTCGGATCACCTGGGTTGTTGTTGTCTGCGACGTCTCTGCTTGAGATGGCGCTGCAGCTTCCTCACTTTCTTGATCGGTAGGAGTCGTCTCCGCCACTTCGGGGATGATGCATATGCTCTCAGTTGTCTCCACTAACTCCTCAGATGGAAATGTCGGTGAATGTGACACTCCGTACTTCGGATCATAGGGACTCTGAAGCGACTCAAACCACGGATTCTCCTCTAGAACATTCTGCAAGAACACATCCTCAGCAGATGCTTCATCATCCTCTCTGAAGCTCGACGATGCCGCTGCAGAAGAGAGAGCGTCGGAGAAAGCGACCGGGCTGCGCTCCGAGCTCCCCCATGAAGAACTCGCCGGGGCGGTGGAGTCGGCTTGATTGTAAGTGTTTGTGATGTCTCGCCCTGATGATTTAAATGCGCGACGTGCTTGAGCTGTATGAGCGCGATAAGATGAAGGGAGTGTAAGGTTCGCCATCGGCTTCCCTGTTCGGTAGCTGATGACCGGGGGCCGTCGCTCACCTGCTACAAATTGCGCATCGCTCAATTCGCTGTACTCCTCGCTTCTGATGCTCTGTGCTGTGACCTGGCTGCCAGCAGAAGACCAGATTGGAAACGCTGGAGAGATCAGGCTCCGAGGGGACTGCATGGGGGAGACGAGGCTCTTAAAGAAAGCCTCCGGACTCAAATCATTCCCCCATGCCACCCGCAAGTGAGCCGGCGTCAGGAAGTGCTCCTCGGGCAGACAATCCTCGTCCTCTAGGAGGTAGTGGCGGAACTCCTCGATCATTCCAAGGCTTTGCATCGACGACGTCCGCGACTGGCCTTCTGTAATACTATCCAGCACTACTGCCATTCCCTGGTGCCAAATCTCAAACCTTCTTAACTGCACTATGATCTATCTCTCAAGTTCTTGAATCCTCGTCTTGCAGCAGCAGCAGTATCCACAACCAGCTCATGGAAGCTCAACCAGTATTCCGTCTGTCATGATGTGAATCATGTCAAAACTTTTGTACGTCTAATCTACCTCTTCCAAGACTGTTTACGATGTCAACGCCCTGCAGAATCGATCCTTCTTGATTCTCTGAGAGCTCTGCACCACATCCACCACTCGTAACAGAATTTGGAACAGACTAGTATAATCTCATCGACCTCCTCTCGTCCCCGTGAGTGTCTGTCTGTCAACGACTTCTTCTCCACTCGTACCAAATATCACAGTGTAAGATATGTCAACTGTTCAATTTCGTAGGTCTACCCCTGCCGCTGCTGCACTAGGAATTTGGAACTGAACCCCTGGCAAGATGTCAACGAGCCATGAATCTTGTAAGACCCCGTGTCTCTCTGTCTCTCTATCTCTCTCTCCTTTCTCCTCTTTCTCCTCGACTCCTCCCGCACCACTAGAGTTTCGTGTAATTTGGTTTGACATGTGACCAACCCGGCCTCCTACTTGAGCTTACTCCGAGATCCGTGACGTCGGCTCCATTGTCAACGGGGCCCACGGTTTACCGAACTCCGATCATCGCATCCACCCTGCACTCCTTATTATCTTCCACCATCGATCTGCCGATAGAGAGGAGTCCACGATTCTCTCCCGGTAGTCAAATCTTAAAGAACTGCAAAACAACGGGACACGCATCACCGGAACAGGGCCCGAACGCTTTCAACGTCTCCCCCGTTGCCAACCGTGCACTAGTCGACCACTCGAACCCATGCACCTTTTTCCTAACAAGCAACACAAATGCCCGGGCGCTTGCGACACACACCTCTGCATGTGAATACTGCCACAGCGACAACATCCTGATGACATCGCTCCAATTGTCTTTATGATTATCATTAAATTAAAAACCTCCGTGAGCATGACAAGACTGCCACAGTGCAATATCCTTTCGACGCTCCAATCCTTCTTTATGATAATCACTCAATTACAAAAATCTCCGTTCCGAGCATGTCAACACTGCCACAGCGACGCAACATCATCCTTTTGACGCTCCTTTGTCTTTATGAAATAATATCACTCAGTTACAAATGCGCATGTCAACAGGAGATTGACCCGGACGACTTAGCGTGGACCAGTTGGAGACCCCGCGGGCCATCCCCTACCTCTAACCCATCGCCGCCATCTTCATCAGCTTCCTTCTTTTCTTTCCTTCACTGTTTCCATTGAATCCATCCCTTCAAGCCACACGAGGACTTACTCTTCATGGCTTGCTGGCAAGAAACAGCAAGAAACAAACAAAACTGACTCCATCCACCGATTTTTTTACACTTTTCTATTTGCTTTCGCCAGACTGAGTTGCCCGTGCGCACTGTTCGCAAGGTCACCTCATCATCAACATTCCCCGGCCACGAATCTGAGATTCAGTGTATGTCATATATTCATTTATGCAACGGTAGCCAAGCCTATTATGGGGATTTTACAAATTGCACTGCAGTATATTCCTTTGTTAGCACTCACACCACATTGAAGGTCATCCATCACCTCTGTCCAGTTTCTAACTTAGTACTAAGGTAAATACTTAGGGCCGCTTCACACACGAGACTGAGAGCCCGTGACCATTACACTTCAAGCACTCTCATTGGTGGAAAAGGCGGAGCCTGTCCAAGTTCGCTTCACACTACGCTTGAGGGACCAACGGAGTATGTGAATGCAAGATGGATGTAAAGTCTACATGGATTCCTACATGGTATCAAATGGATCATGTTTCATGGTCACTTGGACTATTTTCTGAAACCACCTCTTGGAGGTAGGCCTAACACAAAACCGGGAGACCATGGCACTCTGAACGCTCACAACCGTTGGTTTTTATTATTTTATCATGGTTGAGGACCCACATGAATAAAAACTCATTGAAATAGCATTTGGTTGAGGGCCTGGTTACACTACACTTGAGGATCCGTGACCACACTACATGATTTTGGAGGTGTGTTGGGACAGCCTTTCGACACTTTCTTTTGGGCTCTCACAATTTCATGGTCACGGCTCTTGGCTCGTGTCTAAGAGCCACTTCACAAACTAGACTGAAGTCCTGGGACCATTCCATTCTAAGATCTCTCATTGGTCGAAAAGGTCGAGACCGTCCAAGTTCACTTCACGCTAAGTTGCAGGCCTAAGGACCCAAAATAACTATCATGGATGAAAAGTTATAATGATTTCTACACATAAAACTATAAATAATGTTTCATTGTATTGCATAATTTGCGCCTCCAAGAAGTAGGTCTAACGCAAATTCCGGTAGACTTTATCAGTGATACGGCCTTTGCATGAGAATCAAGGGCCCTCACATTCACATGGTCACGGCCCTTGGCTCGTGTGTGAAGTTGACCCTTAATGTTTTGATGAAAATGGTGCATCTACCACTATCCTAGATAGTGCGGCAGTGGTAGTGTGAAAAAATAGTGTCTGTTTTAGTATTCAATTACATGCAAGGTAGATACTTGGTGTTTTGGTGAAAGTGGTGCATCTACCACTTTCCTAGATATTAGGGCAGTGGTAGTGTGAAATAGTGTATGTTTCAATATTTAATTGTGCACGGTAGACAAGGTGCCGATACACATGCTCAAAGATTGTCACCTTTTCTCTAGTATCTAGGATTAAGGTAGATGGTACCAACTTTTCCTAGATGTTAGGACAGAGATTGTGTGTTTGTTGGGCTAGCCTAGGGATGGCACTTTACATGTTTGTCAGGTCAATCTATGAAACAAAGGGTGACATGGGCAAGTCATGCTTTTTAACCTTTCAAAAAATGGACATTTAAGTAAAAGTGGACCAAAATCCAATCCAATATTACAAACATGCTAAATTATATAACTTAGGATCTTCCAATAAAGTGTACATAGATGATTATGAAAATATCTAACAAACTAAATTCCCAGTATTCATCATTTGATTATGTAGATTTGTCATCAAGAATGTTATGTTGAATTTTTCATCATATTTCAATATTATAAAATTCAAAATCTCATTGAAGTTTCACATATTCTTAAAGAGATTTAGATCTTTTGAAATGTGTTGATGGATCTGCCCATATAACTAAGGTAACCAAAACGAAAAAAATAAAAATTGAAACTATGTTTAGTTATTTGCCTTTCCGACTAAAAACCAACCTCTTATGTACATTGCAACAACAACCAGTTTTGATATCACTCAATTCATAACTACAAGGAATCATTCACCATCAACTTACAAAATTCACACACATTTAGCACACATATATTATCATCAATCATTAAATAAATAAATAACCAACGGCAGGCAATTTGATGTGAATTTGAGCCCGTTGGCCCTACCCTGCTCAAGAATCTTCTTGGTGTAGGGTGGGGTTTACTGCCTACCTCGTGGCGGGTGGGCTCTTGGCTTCCTACCTACCTACCTACCTAGTTTTTTCCATCAAGTATAGAGAAGATTTCACAGCGGGAATCGAACCACCAACCACTCCATTTGGAAATGGGTACCTCTCCACTATCACCAGGTAATTTAGGATCATCTTGGACCTCATCAATCACTGTATTTTATTGTGCACACATGCTAGCTAAATGTCTAGAGAGCACGTGTTTCCTACCCTCATGTATTGTGGGAGAGCATTTTGGAACTTCGAATGTTCCCAAACCCCATGAAAATACCTTTGTTACATATTACTATATTCCAATCTCCTTGTGGATGAAATTCCTTGGAAATCGAATTGACCACAACCACAAGCTTGTTGTGTCATCGGCTCCCAAACTCCTTGCTGACATCATCTAGCACTATTTTTTCTTTATTTTTATCCTTTTGACACAAAAGGCAGATCTATGATACTTTAAGCTTTACCAACGTTTTACTATTGTCAAACCCTTAGGATGCTTTGGAAAGTATGAGCAACATCATCTTAAAGTGAGTTAAAACTTAAAAGTAAGTGAAGAAAGTCTAACACTAGAAATGGAGTGTTCATCTTTTCAAGACAACATTCTCAGCTCAAGAATTTAAGTGAGGATTAAAAAGATTTTTATTTTTATTTTTATTTATTTTTGTCAAATCTATCTCTATAATCTATGTGCATTGGTATGAGCCCACCAAAGATGAACATGACAAATTTAAGAATACACATGAGTATATTGTTGTGACTAGAGATTCGTGATGTCTATGTAAACCCATCCATTGGGAAGGTAATATCACACACTACTATTCCTATAGCTTGCAAATGATTTTAAAGAAAAAAATGACACCAAAAATAACATCAAAGAACCCATATTAATCTAGTAAAATCCAATTGAATGGTACAACTCTCAACCTGTAGGAAACATAGTCTTAAAAGAGTCCCTTCATCCATGATGGTCATAACATGATTACTCAACTCCTTCACTGCATCCCAAGGCACCAGATATTAGACGAACATAATTCTCCTTCAATTTCGGGATTCCACATTATGGGGAACAACCAAATTGTGTGCTATGTATAGTAGAGGCGCCTATAACTGATCGCTTAAGAGATTTTGCGCCAAATCTCGAGAAGTATAAAGCGGTGCAACTTTTTTCCATGTAGGAAGATAGAGATCAAGAGGACTACAGAATTTTCGGCCATTTTATTCCTTGATTTGAAATTATTGTGGATTTTTTAAACCAAAAGTTGGTTGAACATAATACCAATGTCTAGAGTATGCCATAACTACTCATTTTAACCGCTCACTCCTCCTCACTTTTAGCACTCAAAACTAGGACATGCGTCATGGCACTATTGATTCCCACCTGATCAAAATTCAATCCCAACATGATCGAAAATTCGTCCCAGCCTGATCGAAATTCCGGTACCCTATAAATTGATGACAGGGCCCTGATCGGGAATAGGCGCCTCTACTATAGTTTTTGACAAACAACTATAGATTTAGAGTTTTCTAATTACAAGACTCTTTCTTTGGAAAAGAGACCATCATCTAGCGGCTTACTAATGTTATTGATGAAAGTTTACTTCCATAGGCGCCACAAACCCTAGTATGCCATGTTCCAAGTAATGATACCCTTGAGCCTTATATTTAATGGATGACAAGTATCGGATGCATTGAACATGAAGCCGGCCTCGGGTTTTTAACAACATTGGGATGCTTTGCCACGGGCATTGGCATTGGCATCAAAGTGCCAATCGTGTGTTGACCTTTTACATTCATATTTTTTAGATAACTTACTAGTTTTCATTACAAGCATGGAGTCTCAGTGCCGTTGGTTAGAGCTCATACTCGAGAGGCTCGTTCTAAGAACAAGTCGTGACAAGGGTCCATTTGGAGCCTCTCAATCTTAAGGGTGCATTATCTTTAAACAAGCACAAGCCAAACGTGCCTAATTCGGAACCTCATCTTAATCCGACACCTATATTTGGGTGTCATGTAGTTTAATGTGGCTCCAAAGAATGGATACCAGAAAAAAACATGTGTTTGAAAGAGATTGAGTTGCATGTTCAAGATATGATAACCATTCTAGGTTCAATAGTTTAACGTAAATGAGTGGACCTATGTGATCATTTGGTGAGCATGAGAATCTTCAATTTGATAATGAACAACACATTCATATAAGCTCCAAAATTTTGATAAATGTCTGTGAGAAATGACAATGTTTGTAAAAAGTTATTGCAATGCGTAATGGGTGTGTAACTCCAACTGGTAACCTAGGTCCCACGCTAATAGGACTATTTAGTGTAGTTGCAATGAGTTGAAGTCCTCGTTGTGAGAGGACAAATTTCCCATAGTGGCTAAGTTGAGCGCACCTATCATGAACCATGACGCAAAAATTCTAATGGATATCAACGCATAGGCACATTTCCAAATAGGGTCCAAACACAAAATGTATATATTCAAAAGGAAATTGTTTTAGGTCATTTATGACTGTGACTTCAAGATTTAAAAGATGTTAATATTGGTGTTTTTAATTTAGCAATCTCAACTCTCATGTTCTTCATTTGGACTTGCTACACTAAACATCTGATGTGGTGTGGCCCAAGGCTATTCAACATCAACCCACATCAATTGTCTTGCAATCATTGGGTGCCAACTAGAGAGGGTGTCACATGGCACCTGATGCTACAAGACATGTCACAAAGACTCACGAAGATCAACATGGAAAAATATTTTGATATTTGATTCTAGAAAGAATCAAAGCAAATCTAAAATACCAAAAGGGGAGGGGGACACCCACTAGTCCGGTTCCCTCATGAGGGGGTTATTCCGGGGGAGCAACTTCCATATAAGGTGGGAGAAGATTTTTTTAATTAAAAATAATAATAATAAAATAATAATAAACCTCGCAGGCACATCAAATTCTAACAAAGCCAACCTCAAGAAATGTTTGATTTTCTATACTTCTAAATTCTGCATATTTCAAATGTGACTTCTATAGACCATTATTGGGGCAAATGATATCACTCTATGCCATGTGGGGGCATTCACGGTTGGGGTACTACTTTTGGGTGTCTAATGGTTTAAGGACTTTTTTAGATAACTTTACATAGTCGGTGTGCTTAGATTTGTATTGTGGAGCATACTTTGGATCATACCTACATTTAGTATTCCATAATGAGTACACCGACAAAGTTAATTTACAAGGAATAGGGTTATCTAAGCTTTCCTTTTCATTCCTTAACGGACATGCAGGACTGCTGTCATAACTGTTGACCTTAGGATTAAGGAATGAAAAAGACAACAAAAATTAATTGAAATGATCCCAATTTTCTTCCTCGCACTTATCGTTCAATTGTGTACCAATAGAACTAAAAATGTATTGCATACCAATTGTATCTAGCCTTACATAACACACCAAACACGGCCAGAATTACACAATAACATGGCTACATGAAAAAGGAACGTTTAGAATTAGAAGTGGACATAATAAAATATATGTATGGATACATGACACTTATACCAAGGTACTAGGATGCAAAACAGGAAAATGATTCACCCCCGATGTATACTTCAATAATGAAATTGCCATTGATGTGGCCAAAACAAGTCATATGACCTCTCTACAAGTTTTATAACTTATCTAATTATTTCATAAGGAATTTATCTATTATTAGTCATTATTTAATATCAAGTAATATCTTTCTTGATAAATCTTATGACCTATCTACTTATCTATTTAAAATTTATTAATTAAATCATAATAAATCGTAATAAACGTCAAGATCTAATGCGACAAAGTCCTTAATTCCTTTGTCCCAAAAGTAGTACCCCAACCGTGAATGGCCCCATGTGGCTAGTGAGTTTGGATTTTATATCTTCATAAAAAAAATACAATTCCTAGCACACCAGAGATGCCAAAGGTTGTTGTCATGATTTGGCTGTGCTAGCATGTCATTCTTTTATTTCAATATATATTTAAAAGCTACTTTACCGCCGACCGGTAGGCCAAACCACGCATCGTGAGTTTAGGAAGCTACCAATCACTCTCCCATAATCAACATAACTCATGTTGAGTATTGTTCATGGAGTGTCCATATTGGAAGTCAATAGGACTAGAGGTGAGATTGCACAGGCAAGAACACATACGCAAAGGCATATGAACAATGCTTGGAGTGAGATGGTCATCCTCACCCCTTGCCTTGCCCTTTATTGCTCATTTTCAACTACGATCTCACAAACAATATGGGATAACTTTTCTCCCACTACGGACTAGCCTTGTAGGGTTATTACAGCCTCATTTCTAGTATTACATTTCTATGACTACAAGCAATCTAGCGCTCCACCTTCAACACTCCCACTTTACGAGTAGTCAAAGACTTGTAATACTATTGAATTTCTTAGTTTCTTACTCCTATATAGTAAGGTTCTAACATTGTCCATAAATTTTCACATATAATGCTTAATTGCTTCACTCCAACTCAAAGAACCTTCGAATATTGCCACATTGGCGTGTTCCTCACCATGTTCAGGCAAAATGTGGTTCTTTCACCATTCTCCAAGCGGTCGCCGCTCCCTCGTGGGATATTGCTGATCTTCACCAAATCCTTCAACAATAACATCCTCGTTTGCGGGTCCTTCTCGTGGCTCTTCAATTGCAACTCCATTACCTCCCACTTGCTCATTATTATCCACGAATTGTCTACCGCCATCAATCAAGGGCGATTTGGAAGATTCGTCCACCACCACCACCATAGGGCCTTTATTTCTCCCACTTGGACACATCTCCAAATCGTTTCTAATGCTCCCATTATCTTCCATAAACACAACATCTTTACTTTTTATGATTTTATTTGTTTCCAAACACATCAGCCCATATGCTTTCATACCTTCACAATATTCGAAAAACATATATTTGATTTTTTCCCATCGAGTTTTTCCTTCTTCTCGTCTAAAATCATTGCATATGCAATGTTTCCGAACACGTGCATGTGTGCAATGCAAGGCCTCCTCCCGCTTCACGTTTCTTCAGGTGTAATGGAGCACAAGACCCTTGTCGGACATCAGTTTAGTGTATAAACCGCATTTGCTACCACTTCCGTCCAAAGCAGTTTCTCAAGTTTTTGAACTTTGAACATATGCTTTATCATTGTGACAATAGATCGAATTGTACACTCTACTGGTCTAATGTCTTGAGGTGTGCTTTCAACACCGTATTCTATCAATAATGCTTTAAAATCTTTTGAAATGGAATCCCCTCCGCTCATCCACCAAAATGTCTTGATCTCGTACTTCCATTGCATCTTTACAAATGTTCGAAATTCCTTAAACCTCTCAAACCACTATCCTTTGCATTCATCATATAAACCCACACCATTCTTCAAAAATCAACAATGAAAGTAACAAAATATATTGTTCTTCACACGGACGTGTTCCTTATGGGGCCACAAAAACCCGAATGTACAATCTCTAATTATTATTTTTTTTGCCTCTCTGCATTTGGCCCACTTCACCTCATATTGCTTACCCTCCGTGCATGTTTCGCAAACCAATGTAGAGGTGGAACAAAAGGTTTTACCTAGGTTCATGCCGTCACCATGCTTTGGAGTGCAAAAACGCTTCTCACATCCAAATGTCCGAGTTGGCGGTGCCAAAGCTCTGTTGGACCACCTCCCATGTGAACGCACAAAGTTGGCCGCATCCGCTCCGCATATCTTTGTGAAGATCATTTGGTACAAATCCCTTTCACGTCAAGCTATTGCAACCATGTCGCCATTTGCACCTCCCACAATTTGCACCATGTCGCTATTGCACCTCCAATGCATCCATTTACGTGAAATTGCACCTTCAACCCCTTCGACAAAAACTTGTTCACCGAGAGCAAGTTGTCTTGCAACTTGAGCACGTGAAGCACGTCCGTGATGTGAATTCTAGTCGTTTTGCATCTCGTTTCAATTCCAACGATAATAGACCCTATTCCAATGTCTTTGGCAATTGGAATATATCCAATTGTACGTTGATCCAAATGTACATTGCGTGGAGAAATTACCTTGTAGGTGTCGAATGCCTCCTTGTGCAAAGTCATGTATTTTGTAGCTCCCAAATCCATAATCCATTTACAAATGCGAATTCGTTTATAATTTTGCATTTTCCCTCTTCTTGTTCTTGCTTTGTAGTAAAACCGCGCAATGTAGCCCGATTTGACGTAATAAGAACATGTCCTAACACCTTGCCGCGAAAGTGGATCACCCGTTTTACTTTGATACGATATCATTGCGTTTTCTCCATGTGCTCATTCTCCTTGCGCTTTGACATCTCGTGTATCAAACATATCATCACGCATTCCATTGTCAACTCCTTCATTGGTATCGTTTCCAAAACGGTGATCAAGTATTCATACGACGCCGACAAATTCTCAAGTAAAATCATGACGATGTCTGCTTCCTGTACGGATATCTCCAACCACGCAAGTTAATCCACGAACACTTAGACCTTATTGATGTGGTCCAACAAGTGGTCATCTTCTTGCATCTTGCATATGAAGAACTTGCGGCGAATGAAGAGGATGTTGGACAAATTTTTCGTCTCATGAGTGTTGCAAAGGATCTTCACGCCTCTACTGGTCTTTTGTAACTCTTGATGTGTGCAAGTTGGTTGTCCGCCAAGTTGAGGCTGACGATGGATATGACCTCCTTCTCATACCTCTGGTACTCTTTCAACACTTTGGGATCCACTTTGGAGCCTTCTTGGATCCGTCTACGACGTCCCAAAGGTCCATAAAAGCCAAAACCATCTCCATTTTTAACTTCCAAAAGCTAAATATTTTTCCATGGAATATGTCTATGATTCTAGCCGCTTCGCTCTTAAGATATGTCATCATTCACTCCAAAAATGTGTTTGTACACTTAAAACTTGTAGATCGGATCTTCTTCACGTCAAGAGAATTTTAGGACACTCAAATTATTCAAATATGCCTTATACTCTCAAATATCTCAAGTTAGATTTTTTACACCTCAAGTGGAGTATTAAGATACTCAAATCATTCAATCAAGATCTCCTTCACCTCAAAGGTGTCTTACACTCTCAAATACCTTACATAAGATCTTCTCTACCTCAAGAGAAGTCCTAAGACACTCAAATCATTCAAACAATACCTTCTTCACCTCAAACGTCCCTTACACTTTCAAATGCCTCAAGTCAGATCGATTACACCTCAAAAGAAATCTTAAGACACTCAAATCATTCAAACAAGATCTTCTTCTCCTTAAATGATTACGTTATGCCTTAAATATGTTTTCCATCATTCAAATCATTCAAACACTCAAGTATGCTCATGTTGAGCTCAAATGACTAGCCTATCTCTCAAGTCAATATTTCAACATTCAAATGACCAAGTCAGATCATTCCAAACTCCAAATGAACCATCTTACATTCAATCATTGTGGTTCCACTCTCAATCACTCAAATTAGATATAATTCACAACAAATAAGAGTTCTTGCTCTCAAATATGTCCTAGAACTACCAAATAACTCAAGTCAGATCTTCCTCACCTCAAATAAGTCTACTTCCTCTCCAAAGTGCCTAAAGCCACTCTAATCATGCACATCAGATCTCTCACACCTCAAATGAGTCCACTTACTCTCAAATGTGTGTTAGAATTTTTAATCACTCAAATTATATTTTGTTTCATTCAAATGATTGTTTTTTCTCCCGAATATGCCTTTTGCACTCTCTAATCACTCAAGTCAGATGCTCATGATCTCAAATCAAATTCAATGCACTCACATAAGTCATTCCACACTCAAGACAGTCAAACACCACTTTCTTCAACTCAAAGCACCTTGAATGGTTTCAAACAAGCCTTTCAACACTCAACCCTCACAAATAAGCCTTAAAACACCCAAACACTCTAGGAAGATGTTTTTGAACTCTAAACACCTCCAAAACTCTCAGGGAAATCCTTAAACATTCAAAATGCTCAAGTCAGATGCTTTAAACCTCTAAACATCTCCAAACCTCTCAAATAAACCCTTAAACACTCAAAACACTCAAATCATATGCTTTTGAGTTTTAAATGCTTCCAAACCTCTCAAATAAACTTCTCTACATTCAAAACACTCAAGTCATATGCTTTGGAAGTTTAAACACCTCCAAACCTCTCAAATAAACCTCTCAACCCTCAAGGCTCACAAGTCAACACTCTTTGTATCAAACAAAATTCAAGCAAAAGCAAAACACAAAGAAACACTTACAACAACCAAATGCGCCCTCGGACACCTCCAACACTCCGAAGCTCCAACTCCTCAAGATCCACTCCGCAATCTCAAAGCAATCAAATCTCCAGGCACTTCAGTTGCATGCATGGGCCCATAACCTATTGGATATCAACAGGACTAGAGATGAGATTGCACAAGCAAGAACACATACACAAAGGCATATAAACAATGCTTGGAGTGAGATGGTCATCCTCACCCCTCCCCTTGCCTTGCCCTTTATTGCTCATTTTCAACTACGTTATCACAAACAATATGGGATAACTCTTCTCCCACTACGGACCAGCCTTGTAGGCTTATCACAACCTCATTCTTTCTAGTATTACATTTCTATGACTACGAGCAACCTAATGCTCCACCTTCAACACTCCACTGTTGAGTAAGAGTGGCAAGGCATAAAAGGGTCATTATGCTCCCATAAATTCCAACCCCACAGTGCAGTGGCTTGTTGTTGAGTAACATTATGTAATAGGTGCATTATTATTATTAGTAGTAGTAGTAGTAGTACACATATCTCAAATAGTATTCGGGCTGCTTATGCCACACCCATTCAGTATAATATTTTCCACAAGCTCACTTTTCAATAAAAGTTGAAAGGCTCGGTCATGCCAATAGTGTGACTCATGCTGATTTATAAGCAACCGTAACATGTTGGCGGTCCTGGTCCTTCAACTACTACCCAATATCAGATGTCTATGTTAAACAACGCCCAAGATTTTTCATTCTTTTGAGGTTTCCAACACCCTCGCAGCCAACTTGTTCAGCAACTGATTTTGTCAAATTATTATTATTATTATTATTATGGCTCAAGTAGCTGGGACGAGTGTGACTGTATGTAACTTGTAGAATCCATGCGCAACCACACATAGGGCCCATGTTGAAATACTAAGTCTTTGAATGGCTCTAGAAATCACAAATACGAAATCCAAACTGGGTCCAATAGTGAGGCATCCAAAAATAGTGTCGCTCAAACAAGAAGAAAGAAAAAAAAGGGAGAGAAGAAAAGAATTCTGGAAAAAGACTTGTCAATCTTCTTTAAATTATTGAAAAATATAATGATGTTGATGCATAATATATTAGGGCCGCTTCACACATGAGCCAAGAGCCGTGACCATGAAATTGTGAGAGCCCAAAAGAAGGTGACCAAAGGCCGTCTCAACACACCTCCAAAATCATGTAGTGTGGTCACGGATCCTCAAGTGTAGTGTGAAGCTGTATGTGACCGGGTCCCTCAACCAAATGCTATTTCAATGAATTTCTATTCATGCGGGTCGTCACACATGATAAAATAGAATAAATCAATGGTTATGAGCATTCGGAGTGCCATGGTCTCCCAGTTTTGTGTTAGGCCTACCTCCACAAGATGGTTTTTGAAAATAGTCCAAGTGACCATGAAAACATGATCCATTGGATGCCATGTAGGAATCCATGTAGACTTTACATCCATCTTGCATTCACTTACTCCATTGGTCCCTCAAGGGTAGTGTGAAGCGAACTTGGACCAGCTCTGCCTTTTCCACCAATGAGAGTGGTTGAAGTGTAATGGTCACAGGCTCTCAGTCTCATGTGTGAAGTGGCCCTTAATCAGCATCTGCTGAGCGTTCTCTCTCCCTAAAAGGAGAGAACTACAGTGCTTAAAACATCAATAAGGCCCAACACCCCCCCCCTAACCACACACAAAAAAAGAAAATAATAATAATATTAAAAATGGTTCCGCTTGCGCACATTGTGGACTGGGTTAGGTCACAAGTAGGCAGTAAGGTAGATGAGTCTTAAATGGTTACTTTGTCCGACTAGATGCTCATCCTAGGATATGAAACACACGATTAGTATGACATAATTACCAAATCCAAATTGAGATCATAGCCATTTCCTTCATGAATTTTGGTAGGTCACATGAATATTTTATTCATTATCAAAGCGAAGATTTCCGTGTTCATTAATTGGTCGCATAGGTCTTCCCCTCCCTCACCTCAAGTATGTAAGTTGTTGGCCTTGGAATGGTTATCATCTTTAGAGCACGCAGTGCAATCTCTATTAAACACGTGTCTTTTGGGAATTTATTCTTGGAGGCGCAC
The DNA here is from genome assembly GCA_964035585.1 of Polytrichum formosum. Taxonomy (NCBI): domain Eukaryota; kingdom Viridiplantae; phylum Streptophyta; class Polytrichopsida; order Polytrichales; family Polytrichaceae; genus Polytrichum; species Polytrichum formosum. The sequence goes on along the minus strand of OZ037935.1, from coordinate 30,890,390 downwards.
CAAATTTAGGTGTATGGTTAAGATTAATAACCAATTTAGGCATGTCTGCCTTAGGTCACAAAGCCAGGTCACCATGCTCAACAATTTAGGAGGTCGCAAATATAGCAGGTCAGACAAAGAATGAATGATAGCGGCGTAGTAGGCGTCACCTTTTAGCAATAAACTATAGCTTGGCCGCCTTATTAAATTTGTCCAACCCCTCACTACTACAATTGTGGGTATTGCCACACACTTCCCAATTGGCACGGGCGGTCATTGGGACATGACTCCATTTACATGTGTCAAGTCCAATCTATGACAATTGTAGATTAGACTCCACATATGTTAATGGGGTCATCATGTCACAATGACCGCCCGTGTCAAATAGGAAATGTGTTTTTAAGCCCACGTTTCCTGGTGGTGCATTTTAGTTTCCATCATAACATGACCTCGGCCTCACTCCTTGCATCTCCTGCCTCTGGCGGGATTTACTACCAGGTTTTCTCTGTAACTTTTTTCCTTTTTCTTTTTGAAACAAAGGAGGCGCGCGACCATCTTGCTAGTTTTTGTGTCAAGTAGAGAAAAGATTTCTCGGCCGGGAATCGAACTGTCAACCACTCCATCCAATTTTTGGTACCTCTCCACCAACTAATCATCCAGTAGTTTAGGGTCTTCAGACCTCTCTTCAACTTATAGCTTCTTCAAAATCTAGAGTGTTGTGTCCAACTTTTGGACGGATTTTCCAGCGGCCTCGACCTTCTGATCCCCCACCAAATACAAACAAGATCAACACAAGTTGCTCAACGTGATTGCACCAAAAAAAAAGCTCTAAGGGCCACTTCACACACGAGACTGAGAGCCCGAGACCATTACACTTCAAGCACTCTCATTGGTGGAAAAGGCGGAGCCGGTCCAAGTTTGCTTCACACTACGCTTGAGGGACCAGCGGAGTATACAAGTGAATGCAAGATGGATGTAAAGTCTACATGGATCCCTACATGGCATCAAATGGATCATGTTTCATGGTCACTTGGAAAATTTTCCAACTTTGCCAGCACATGAAAACGTGCCCTTAGTGTGTCATGGGAGAGCCATTGGTGGACAATGTACCTACCTCTCATATTTCATTCTTTATGATCAAGAGCTACATTGATCATCTCAATTAGTGAGGGAGGACTGATAGTGTGAGTGGGAAATTAGTGAAGGTGATACAAAATTTCTCAGGCTATGAAATCAGTGCCACCAAAAGATCTAGGAAGCATTGTCCATCTTGGCATCATTCATTAAAAATACTATTCAATGCAATGCTATTCACTAAAAATGCTATTCATAGTAGCACTAACTACTAAAATACAGACATTGTTCATCCTACACCATGCACTAACAAACATGTGTTTGGATATAAGAATTATAGATTAATAAAAAAATCACTCTACAAGCACCTTAAAACACACATTAATTTTCTTGAAATATATGATAAATGAGCACGTGTTCATGAATTCAGTATCACTTAGTAATAAATCATCCTTCACTAATTTTGAGACTTGGCAAAATAGTGCGTGTTTCAGGAATTAGTACCACATACACTAATTGGGGTAATTAGTGTAGTGTCTTCCCTTGAGCACTCAAAAGTTAAACCATTGGGGGTAAATCACTTTCTAAGTGATTTATTTGTCCTTTTGAATCTTATTTTTCTCCCCTCCCCCACAAGCATACATGATTTTTAGATAACCTAAAAATTCACCACCCCAAAAATTACCACGTGGCCCCACTAGGCCCGGAAGTAAGAAATCGGATCCCAACATTTTGTAACTCCTCATGTTACATGTGTAAGCAGATTAATGAGCAATTGAACCACCACATTGGCCCCAAGCACACGGGTTATGTATGGCTAGGGATTCGTGGTGTCTACATAAACTCATCTATTAGCAAGGTGAAAACGCATCAAACTGTTTTACAGGCTGAAAGTAACTACTTTAAGAGCATATGACTCCAGAAATGGCATCAGATATCCCGAATTAGTCTAGTGAACTCCGTGACCCCAATTGGAATGAATCGGTCCTCAACCTTGTAGGGGACTTATTTCTTATTAGAGCCCCTTCATCCACAATGGTGAGTTTACATAGACAATACGAACCCAAGTTTTGGATTGGTATTTCCTTTTTTTATACCATACATGTATCTATAATGTGGATACAAGTAGGGTATGGATACGTGACGGTATTTTTGTTTTCAGTGCCATTTGAATCTATAGTACATTATGCAAGAATATTCGTACCTGGTTAAAATTGTCTTAGTATCAATATGGTATAAAATAGCATTGACCCAAATATGAAATTGGGTATACAAATTTTCTCTCACTTTTGGATACCCATAAAATATCATTATTTGACTAATATTACTATTTTGATACCCATGGGTAGGTTCTTCGATACCCGGCATGGATGTCCATTATTGATACCCATACATTCCCCTATATACCCGTTCAACATTGATATGTACTCCAAGTACAAAGGTGATGTGTGAAATTCTCTACCTAACCTCTCCCACGCTCATAGATACGGTAGATGTCGCAACCCTTTGGTGAGGGGCCAATTGTTGTGGGCCGGGTGTAAAAGAGAACCGTGGTTTTTTTTTCATCTGCCCAAATTAATAGTGGATCATGCTCCTCTATATATACATGTTCCATATAATTGTTCCATGTGACATTTTTGTAATCATCGTCATGCTCATTGTTGGGTACAAGCACACTACACATGGACCAAATTTTGACAAACCTTGCTATAAAAATTAAAAAATTAAAAAAATTAAAAATCTATGTATATTCATGTCTAGGACATTTCTACGAAAATGACAACATTCCCAAGGCCCACAGTTGCTTAGTAATGTTATGTTTGGTTTTAACATTATGATGAAGTTTTTTTCAATTTCAAAATAGGGAAGGATAGTTATTTTAGTGCATGACTCTCGCAATAACATCTTGTGCATCTATATATATGTAGTGTGATCATCTTTCTAGATCCTCACAATTTGATTATCCATTAAAGTTTTCCTAATTATGGCTTACTGTGTAGCAAATATGCAAAAGATGAAAACACCACATGTTTTATAGAGAGTTCCACATACAAACCCTATAGCTCACAAATACTACGTGAAGGTACTACGGTATCCGTTATAGTGAAATTTCATCATCTTGTCATTTGCCCAACTACACAAGTTCTCTCTCTCTCTCTCTCTCTCTCGCTCTCTCTCTCTCTCAAATGTTTGTTAAACCCTGAATATATATATATCTCGGGGAGATCACTCCATTGTCAAGTTGAACACCACGTGAGAACAAAGTTTGCTACCCCTATATTACATGCCATAGATAATTTTAAAATTTATGATTTTTTTGCATATACATAACCATTGATAGTATCTTTTGTATATTTTTTTTGAAATTTTTAGTCATCTTCATTTTTGTAGTAATTTTTTTAGCTCAATTCTGCGTCATTCTAGTTAGAAACGGTATGTTTTATAAAAAAACAAATCATCAAATTTAGTTACCATTTTTTACTATATAATAGATACCGTGTATATCTACTCATGAAAAAAAATTGATAAAATTTTGACCCATTTTGGTGATGCTTTATGTAAAAAGTAGGATTTTTTAGATGTAAAAAGTTCGCACGTGGTTGTTCAACTTTACAAGGGAGTGATCTCCCCGAGAGATATATATATATATATATATATATATATACACACACACGCAAATGCACACACATACACCTATATAACTATCAAAGTTACACCACTTTGGATATTTTACTGTGCCTAGAAAATTATACATGTCTATAAATGCTCTTTACATGTAAACATGCATGCACATGGTTATGCTCATGAGGGGTTACAATATACCCTTTAAAGGAGGTTTTGAAAATTTCATATGGAAACCATGTGACCCTTGTCAAAAAGAAACCCTTAACCCTAAGCATTAGGTTGAGCACTTAAGGTTTAAAATGGGTGTAAGAGACCTCATTAGCAAGGGAGCATGTGCGAGAAACTCCTCATTACAAAGAGCTTGTTGGTGTAACCAAGCTCCATACGTGTAGAGGGTGTGGATTTGGAAATGGCGAAAGACCATATTAGCACACATGTGTAATAAAAAAATTGTTTTTACTACAAGATTCAATCATTTTTTGACAAGATGAAATCAGGGATGCGCAAATGGACGTGATGTGGCCCTTGGCCATCATATCATGTCATGAATGACATGATGCCCACCTTGCATCATGTCGGTATGTGATGCCTGCTGAAGTGGTATTTTTTTATTGCAGCAATTTTTGGTTAATTTTTTTTGGTTGACTATTCTGATCCATTGCTATTTGTAGTCCACCTCTTTCAAAAATAACAAATTCCCAAAAAAAGTCATAAGAAATCTGGACCATTAGATATTGTTAGATGCAAGATCTAGCCGTCCATATTTTTTTGGGAACTTTTAATTTTTGGTTTTTCTTTTCTTTTTCTTTTCCCATAAGTCAATTGCTCCTGGTTGTCTACAACAATCAATTTTGAGTAGTTGATTAGATGGTCGATTGCTAAACCCTGTAAAATAAAATTCCAAAATAACTTTGGGTTGTTGGATCTTGTAGTCAACAAGATCTAATGGCCCATTATTGTTTTTGAATTGTTTTATTTTTCCTTTGCAATTGACTATCATGTCGGCTGCAAGGTAGCAGTCAACCACCCATGGGTAAATTGTGATATTTTTGGTCTAGTGTCACGTCACTATCACAAGACATGATGTGACATGATGGACGTGAACGAAAAATCCTTGGATGAGATTCATAGATAACAATTGTGTCTTGCTAATGTACACCTCACATGCAAGACCTGACCTCATTGCATAGATGTTGAATCTTATGGGTGTAGCTGAGGCATGCACTTTGTATCTTACTACATAAACATATTGTACTATACATTTTTTGTTGATGCTTTACCGCTTCAAATTTGCATGCGTTTGTTTAAGGTACAATGATTAGGGTTGCATGACAAGCACCTAGCATACTACATTTCTTGAATGAGGCAAGTATAAGGATCATCTCGGGTAAAACATACACAAAGTGGATTTCATGCACCACAAGGAACTATGTAGTTGCCAAATGAGGCCACTTCATTTACACAAACTTGCAAGTTAACTTGATGTAGTGTGCGTATGAACTTTTTGTGCTATGACCTTGAACTTCATGTGCAACCAACTTGAATTTTGACACTAAAATGCAATCTATACCCGCCACTTGTTTCGGCTAGCATGAAAAGGAAAGAAGCCTCAGAAACGAGGATGCACTTGTCTTGGCAAGACAAGTCTCTCTTACGAATCTCTCTCTCACCCTCCCCCAAAGCTTATGACATTTGTCATGTTCTTTATGTCACTATTCTTTATGTCACTCATTGATCGTGTCTCATTACCCACTTGCATAACATCTTTGGAAATTGCCTTGAATCGGTCCCTAGTCATTAGCTACGGATAAAAGGACAAAACAAAATCAAGCGTTGCAAATATTGAGTGATTTTCTTCTTGTAGATTGATTGCCATGAATGCTCTCAACTCATTGATTAAATTCACATTGGACCCCCCCCCTCCCAGCCACGTGTCTTAGGTTCATATACATGCCTCTAAAATCATCAGGCAAAAACTCCAAAATGAATATAGATTTGTTTCCACATAACATGCTATAAAATTACGTTTGGCCAAATTCTAGTGATACAAGAATCTAGGGAAGTCACTTCCATTTTTTATATGAATCAACATGCAAGAACATAATATAGGGTAGAGAATGAACTTCAAAAGCCAAAATCCACTATACACATGATTTTAGAAAAACATGTAAACTAGCACATGGCTTGCCACCCGCAATGATGTAGACATTTGTTTTTCACATGTTTGGTAACTCAAAATTTTGAAGTTGTGACTACGTCCAACTATATTTTGACAATTGAACCCAATCACTTACATAATTTCGGTGCCGGATGCTTTAAAAGCTTGGAATTTTTGAAGAAATTGAATAAAATGGGATTCGAAAATTGAAGAACAAGTCTAGTTTGACATATCATGGCTTTCATAAAGAGGTACAACGTGAGGCTTTCTTTCTTCACGTTGTCATTCTTCAACTAGGTGTAGTGTCACATCTCCGAAGTAGGGTCCCGCTTACAAGGACAAGCTCCCTTGTGACCAACGTTGTTCACATTGTTGAAAATGACGGTTGCAATGCATGCTAAGGAGGCATGAACTTGTAGGGTAGAAGCACCCAATTCCGTCCATGACACAATTCCAAAACCTCGTTTTGTTTTGTTCCGTTCCAAAGCGGGTAACTATCATAACATCATGAACCCTAAGTCTTGGCATAGCTCTTTCTTCATGCCTTAGGTCGTATGTTTTCGGTAAGGTAGATAAGGCTAATTCGGTTGGCTTCCATGATCGGATACCTTTTTTTGGCTCCTAATCAACAGTACAATCGCTTTAATTCAGTGGGTGAATAATACACCCTAAACTCTATAATATCAGCCTCTATAGTGTCGCTCCTTCTCTGCTATCCCAAAACCCTAGGGAACGGATGTTCCCTGTTCAAATCTCGCTCTTTAAAACCACATTTCTTTCCCTTATATCACGGGGTTTTGACATTAATGCAAACCGCCAAAGAAGTCAACCCACACTCTCGTATTGTGTCACATGTCAAGTGCCACCTCATTTCATCCCAGACATGCGAATTGTAGTTTGGACGAGATACACGGCGTAGATTTGGCTCGGAAATGGTGTGGGACGGTCTATTGCAAGATTTTTGTAGGTGTTGAGTGGTGTATCTTGTGTGGCAAGGCAAGGTAGGGTTTGATTGTGCACAACTTCCTATCATCATACATTTGTATGGTGACTCAACTTAGAATTGGTTGCCGCATTCCTTAGGTCACCATGGTTGCGAGGAGAATTTTACTGATGATGGGTGCCGTGTGTCGGCCAATTTAGTGAGTTTCTAAAACTAAATCATCGATGTATGTTTTAGAGAGAGAGAGAGAGAGAGAGAGAGAGAGAGAGAGAAGCACCATAGTTGTGTGTGGAGTGGTAGTAGCTGCAATCTTAGGTTTGGATTGCTCACAGTTAGGGAGGTTTGATTTTTCATTCCTTTATTGTAATGATATTGTAAGTAGGATTTGGTTGCTTCATACGTTGATGTGTGTCATCATACATTCACATGGTAAGTAGGTTAGGTTGTTGCACTTGTTAGGTCAGCATGGTTGCAAGGAGAATTTGAATGACAACGGGTGCCATGTGGTGGCTGTTTTAGCATATTTCTAAAATTGAATCAATGTCTGTTTATTTTGGTGAGGAAGTGGGAGTGGATTGAAACTTCGCTTCGAAACTATTGTTGGCGGATCTCCCACCACACTTGACGCAAACATCGTTCTGGTTGATGGTAGCAAGATGCCTCTCACCAAGGGTCTTGGGCTGGGAAGAGTTGGGTGTTAAGGTGGACAAATTTGGGCATGTGGAAGTTGATCATCGTTTTAAGACCAATGTCAATGGTATTTATGCCATAGGTGATGTCATTCCCGGGACTATGCTTGCACACATAGCAAAGGAGGATGGTGTGGCCTATGTGGAGGTTCTAGCTGGCAAAGCTAGCCATGAAAAACATGACAACGTAACTAGAATGGTCTACACATATCCTGAGGTGGCCAATGTGGGAAAATTTGAGGAGCAAGTGAAATGTTGATCAAACATATCTTAGAAACTTTGAGCTTTGCGTATGTGTGCAACTTTGGGAGATTATCCATGTCCCATGTATAAAATCATCAATTTCATCATTACAATGTTGTACTTTGTGTTATTCCGTAATGTCACATGGTACACTAATTCTCTATTATCACTCATCTATGTTAACACTATAAAATTTTGTAATTTCATGTGCACTTTGGTTGCCACAAGCATGATACTATGGAGTTTAGAGTGTACATGATGATTTAGCCGCCACCTTGATGATATTTGGGTTAGTCACCTTCTCAAAAGTCAAACTACACCCACCATCCTCCATAATGAGGAGTGCTATCCACCGAGCTATGACATACTTGATTTTTGTGGCTGAAATAAGCAAATTACGAGGCGGCATGTGGCTATGAGGTGCAAACCAACTTGTATTGTGAGTATACTATAATGAAAAACAATTCAACAACATTTTATCTTGCATGTGACCACTTTAGAGACATGACACAACCAATATTGGCATTAAACTTGGTTTTCATTGGCAAATGACCCATGTAGAATCTGCTAACGATGTTGTCCACTTACACAACATTGAACAATAAAAGAGTTCTCCCTTATAACACCACATTGGGAAGTAGAGAGCCTTTGATCATAGAGCCTAGATCAACACCAACCTCAACTCCGATTTCAACAATTTCAAATTCTTTTGTCCTAATTACACATTAGCCTCCTTATGGATTTGCTAGATTTTCAGAAATTCCATGAAATGTTTTGAACTCGTTAAAGATATCATGTAGTCAAGCTTTCAATGAAGATGCTTATTCCTTGACTCAATGACCTAATTACATTCCTCAACATTGCCATTGTCATCAAGGCTATCCATGTAAGAATCGGGATAAATATACATATATACACTAATGAAAACATAGGTTTAGACCATTATTACTTTAATAGTACTTTAATTTTTATATATTTAGATAAATGTGTATCATAATAATTAACAATGTCAAGAAGTTTGTGTTTGTTCAGAAGCACGGTGCTTTTGGTAGTGATGTGTGATCTAAATGTATTTAAGAAACACAAGTGTACTGTTGACAATGCACATCTTTCACAAATAAAATTCCATATCTCTAATATTTATTATTTTATTGTTTAAAAATTGGATATTAATCTCTCAATCCACGTTCCAAAACTAAAACTTATCTCTCCATCTCAAGATCTACAATACCCAACTTATCTACAATCCAAATCTTATTTGATCACTCTTTCACTCATTCTTGCCATCACTTGTACATCCTCTTGCACCACTCATGTCTCACATCTTGCGCTTGTTTCTTTCACTCTCGCAATGTCCAAGATGCCTCGCCAATGGTCTCCATCACACGCCAAGAGTCTTCACCTCCAAGTTCTTTCAAATCTTCAATTCTTACAAAGCTCTAAGCTCCAAGCCACATAGCCCCTCCAAATTCCAAACACCAAGCCTCCAATCTCCTCTAAGCTCAAAACACCAAATGACCCTTTGCCTCTCATCTCCCTCTTAAATAGCATAAGAATCCTTGGTGGCTAGGGTTGAGAGTCCTTCATGGCTAGAGTTGGGCACCCTCAATGGCTAGGGTTGAGAACCCTCGGTAGCTAGGGTTTGAAACCTCGACATGGTATTGTGGCCTCTATTTATCTTTTATCACTGTTTATTTTCATTTAACACTTCAATTCTCTCTAACCTTCAACAATAGAATATGTTTTCCATACTCATAACATAACTTGAATCTCCACAAACTAAAAACTAAGCCCTCATAAATCAATAAATTACCTCTAGAGCCCACCTACCAAAAAATAATAGACACTACACCCTACCTCATACCAAGAAGATTCTTAAACACATGTTAGGGTTAACGGACTCATAATGACATTGTTCTGAATATTGATTTTTATTTTTTATTTTTTATTTTTTATTTTTTATTTTTTATTTTTTATTTTTTATTTTTTATTTTTTTGGTTTGCCTTTTTCTTTGACCAGCATCATATGAGTCGTAGGCAATTGTCTTGCGTTTGTGGAAGAAATTCACAAATATACTAAATCTACATATCTTTCAATGACATAAGACCACATTTTCAGTAATGTAGGACAATTGCATGGGACTTATCACCAAAATAAAACTTGTCCATTTCCACCATCCGTTGCGACTTGTGGCGAGAAAACGCATAAATAAGGCTTTTTGGTTGCCAATTGCTCAAAGATTGCCACCGTAACTGTTTGGTCGCCAACCGAAATGATTCATTTATGCATTTTTCTCACCAGAATTCGCAATGGTCAAGTCATAATGGTTGGTTGTAAAAGACAATTTTTTTTTGTCTAGTGCGTGTCCTTAAAATGCTCCTTGAGTATCGAGTTCTTCAAATTATGTGATGTTTCTCTTACCAAAAAAGGCTCCAAAAATGCTCATCTCTCAAGTATCATCATGTTTGTACTTGTGATGATGGTTCACATTTGGAACTCCGTTCACGTGGGAGTTGAAATGCTTCAACGCTTCAAGGTCCACGTTGTTGACCCGTGGAAAGGCACCCCATCCACCATTGAATAAAAGGCACAATCTCTCTCTCTCTTCCTTACAATGTACGTACTCGTGTACGATGTGTGATTCGGTGTTTCTCAACAACAAGCGCCATAAGTTAATTTGGGAGCTCAAAAATTGGGTACCATTTCCCGTTTCCAAACACATTGTCATTTGGTTGCTACTTGTTCTAGAAGCCGTACTATTCCCGGCCCCGCTTCTTTAATACTCCCTTTGCTTTTAACTTCCAAGTGGGACCCTCAAGACTTTGGCGGGAAGCTTTTATTGTATGTAGGGGCATCCGTCTCAGGCACTTTAACCCTAAATCTCTAAACACCATTCTCCTCAAAATCGGTCTCAAATGTTTGTTTCTAAGAGAGATTATTTAGGACTCAATGATTGTTCCTCAAGCGTAGTGTGAAGTAAACTTGGACCGGCTTTGCCTTTTCCACCAATGAGAGTGCTTGAAGTGTCATGGTCACGGGCTCTCAGTCTCGTTTGTGAAAGAGGCCCTTAGTTACAAATGAACCGGTTGAGTTTGAGAAATAACTGGTTGAAGGTCAAGACTTCATAACATTCCCCACATTCAAGCTGAATGCGGGGAATATTTTGTGGAATAATGTCAGTCCCACAGAACATTGTTATGGATCTAAATAATGTTATGTCAAGTCCATTCTCAACAAATTGCGCTATGAAAGTTTCCCAAAATTCGTTACCGTAACAATACAATAAACCAACCAATAATAACCTAATAAATCCACATGTGGGACCGTTGCAACCGTGGCCGAGGCCCGCAAAAGGCTATACACTTATGACAAGACATTTGGGGAGGACACACAAAGGACACATGACGAGAAAAGGGCCGTCTGCAAAGTGAAAGCATGTTTTGTTCATATGCAATTTGGAAACCAAAAAGACACAAAAGAAAGTCAAGAAGACGGCATGGATATGGTGCCAAGAATGTTGTGAGGAGCACAACATATATACCCATCCCCAATTTAATGAGTACCAAAACACAATCTCTCCGTGTTCAAAGTGAGCTTAACAACTTTGACAATAATCAACGTCACATATGTACACATCCAGAAAACAAGCATACCTTTTAGGTCATGCCCACGAGCATACCCCAACGGCAACCCCGATATAGTAAGATTCTATGCCCTTTGGGGGGGGCCACCAACTCGGGCAAGGGCCGTCAAGAAAAATCAAAGCCCATGTGTGTCCCGAATGGATATGGTGTCCCGAATTTAATGAGCACAAGGTGCTCGTATTAGTTAACTAGTACTACCAAACACAATTTTCATGCTTCAAAGTGGAATTTAACAATTGTTATAATAATTTGGTTGGGTGACAATATTTAGGTCACACATGGCATGTACAAATTTAAGATACCATCGTACGTTAGATCATCATGCCCACGAGCAGTTGTGTATGTTTGACAATTTTCATTTGACATTCAATGTCAATCCAAAGTGTCACGTGACATTTTTAAAAATGAAAATGAATGTCAATTGACATCTACATTTTCTTCTAAAACGTCACCTCAATGTCACATGCCTAGTAGTATGTGTCATTTCAATTTCTAAAGCGTGCATTGACGTGTGGTTTTTTACTTCACAAGTTACAGTACATGTCAAAATCCAAATTGTGCGTGTCAATTGACGTGCAGTTTGTTTTTGTGCAAGTTTTTGCGTCTCAAATGTAAAAAAATTGAAAAAACTTTGTCAAAAAGTACACACTGCCCACGAGCGTACCCAAATGCCAACCCCAATTCATAAAATTCTATGCCTTTGGGGTGGCCGCCCAAAACATTCAAAGCCCATGTGCGCTCAATGTAGTGACCGATAGAATCCCAATGACTAGACTCCTTGCTCTTTCACACAAAACCTCACCCTTGACATCCATCCACATGGCTCTTAAAACGGTTGCTCCATGAAAATACTTGGAACGTGGCCCGAGATGAATGGACAAAAATGATCGTGCCTCCATGTTTTCATTCACTCATGAATATAACCTCATTCCGTACTTGAAATAGGATTGCGGTAAGAACAAAGGGAATGGCGTGAAGAACACATCAACACACATGTGACCTCATGGTGACTCTTCAAACATTACGATTTCAAATAGTTGCCATTGGGAGAGAGGGGGGGGGGTTAAGCTTTGCTTGACGTGAAACACTTGGCTTCAATTTGTTATTTGGAATAGGTGGGTGTCTAGCTTGCTCCCGGTGAGATATCATAAAGAGCCGCCATAATGGTTAGTTAGGTGGGAATCATTGGCTGGGGAATAAATATATACAAGGAGCATAATATGTTGCTGCCTATTAGAAAGTACATGGTATTAGTTTTATAACCCATATATACAATAATGGGGGCAAACAATGACGTTGGTGAGGATCACCCGCCATCCAAGCCATCTATGGCAGGTCTCATAGTCCATTACACATGAGTTGATCTTATTTTGAATGGGCCATGCCATCCATGAGCTTCACATTTGGCATCTTGCCTTCGAGTTGGTTGGATCAGCTCTAGCCACCCATTGGGCATGCTTGGTGGGCGCACCTTGAGAAAGCCTCAAAATCATATGACACCCAGTGAGAAAATTTCCGTGCCACCATGGGCATGCCCTCAATGGTGCATCCCAACATCTATTTGAGATAAGTCAGTTGCTCTGAGATATATATAACATGAACCAACAAGGAATCTGAAACCAATGCTAAGGTTTTACAGTCCTAAAACAACCACTTGAAGCATTGCGCATCGATATTACCATTAGCTTGTGTGTGTGTGTATGTGTTTGGGGATGTGTGTGTAGATGTGTGATCTCAGTAGCAAATCAAAGGGGATTCCAATGCACCAAAGTATGTCTTTTTGGAAATTCCATACCCAAAAGTATAAGTGTGCAATGACTTAAATGTATCGGCAGAGGACCTAACACCAACACATGGGTCTAGTGGAGCTTGGAAACTTGTCGTAACATTGTATTAGAAGAGAGGGAGTTCCCTGTCTTGGGGAGTATTTAAGGGCCACTTCACACACGAGACTCAGAGCATGTGACCATTACACTTCAAGCACTCTCATTGGTGGAAAAAAGTGGAGCCGGTCCAAGTTCGCTTCACACTACGCTTGAGAGACCAACGGAGTATGTGAATACATGATGGATGTAAAGTCTACATGGATTCCTACATGGCATCAAATGGATCATGTTTCATGGTCACTTGGACTATTTTCAAAAACCACCCTTCAAAATTACTACTAGTATTCAAATGAATGTCACATGTGCATTACTAATCCAAATAATATGTAAAATAGCTTTTCGGAAAGCCAACACAAAGACACATATATAATAAAAATTTCAAAAGAAAGTGGTTTACCGTTTTCATACATATGGCATGCCAAACTTGAGGCTTTAGTTTTTTATGGCAGCTATACACCTCTCCGCTTAAGAAGCCATAACTTCTTCATAAAAATTCCAAATGATGTGAGCCATGACTCTTTAAAAATTCAACTATATTATTTATGCTACCTAAAATACTGAATTTAAAATTCAACTTTGTCCATCTTTTATGATTTTTTAACTACGGACTTTCAAAATTCAAGGAAAAAATCTACACCTCCACGCTTCTATGATCATAATTTTTACATTCTATGTGCAAATTGAGAGTTTAATAGTTTTTGAAAAATTTAAAATATGATTCAAACACTCTTAAAATCTAAGAACAAAAAAAAATGTGTCATATTTTTCCATACATTCAAAGCACCTACTCTTGAATTCCGATGACAGTAAAATTGCCTTCACTCCAAAATTCATAATTTTTTTATAACAACTCCAAATAAAATAGTTTACACATCATTGAATTACTAAAGCAAAATGAACATGCTCACAAAATTTCATTGAAATTTATACTATGTAAAATATATGGCTCCTCCTCAAAGTTCTCAAAAACTAAAACTTTAAGTCTCAAAATTGGAGAGAATCTCTTAGAGAAAGAAAGATTGCTTTCCTTATCCAAGCCACACGGGGAACACATCCGTCCATGATGGGTGTCGCAACCCTTGTTAGCTCCCCTTAAGTAACTTGGTCATTTTTCCAACTCTAGCAAGGATTACGAGCGCTAACCCTTCGCATTCCGCCATGCGAATGGTTAGCTCCTCATATTGCGGACCTTCTTACTCCATAGGAAGGGGACCAACCCTCCTACTCTTTCATTCGGGACTCACCCCTTAATCGGTAACCATTTCTTAAATGTGGACTTCCATCCATAGAAGTCCAATCTTATGTTGATCATCGTGTTGCCGAAGCAACACTACAACAATCCGAACCATACTAGGCAACTATGCCCTCACATTAGGCCAATGCTCATGGAGGCCATGCTGTTCGGCCTCGGGTGGGTTCGGCCACACCACCTCACCCATATAAGCCTCTAGGACTCTTGGCAGGGCCCCTATCCCACCGTCAAGTAACCTTTTGTCTCTCTCCCAACACTTGGGGCCAAGTAGACATTTTCTCTTAACCGCTGGGGTTGGAAGCCCCTAGCAGCTTCAGAACCCCATAACTTCTTCATATGGTCTCTGATCATAATAATCGACCATTCCATCGTCATCTATGTTTCACGTAGATGACGATGGACTACTCACTTGCCCCATTCGGGCAAGTATTGAGGAAGTTATGCTTGTTCAAAGCTTCGCAGTCCTGGGAGCCACTCCCAGGCCACTGTTGTACCAGGGCGCTGTCTCGGAACAACGCTCCACTCAAATTGCCATATCTCCTAGCTCACACCTCCGATTGAGGTGTTCTTGAGCATTCTAGGATCGGCACGCCATAAGCTACGTATAGCTTATGGCCTCACCCTCGTGCCTCCTAGTCTCCATGGGTGGGAGATGTTCCCAACGCCTGGGATCCTCACCCACACTAGGATCATTTGGGCCCTCTCACCAACGGCGCCACAAGTCCCAGGTATCACTCCGGGATCCCCCTTGTGCCCATGGTGTTTCGGGCACTCTTCATGGAGAGGTACGCGACAATGGGTCTAATGAACACCCGTAGAACCATTGGGTGATCCATATCATCCCCCTTTAATCATATATACTTATATTTTTCAAATATAAAATCATAAAATTCAACAAACGTAAAACAATCTTCATTTTTTTCCAATAATAACTAATTTGAAATCAAATCAGAATTAACTCTAATGACATAAGATCTTCAAAGTCAACAAAGGTTGTGAAAATAATCACGATTTTGTCAAATTTTCCTTATTACTTTATTCTCTACGAAAGTCAATAAAAACTAATAAAAATAACAATACTATATTTTTTTACATCGTGTAAGAATTTGCTTCACGACACCGGTCATATATGACTTTGCACTAAACTTGAGGATCCGTGACCACACTACATGATTTTGGAGGTGACTTGGGATGGGCTTTGGATACTTTCTTTTGGACTCTCACAATTCCATGATCACGGCCCTTGGGTTATATGTGAAGTGGCCCTAACATTATATTAAAAGAAAGGGAGTTCCCCTCTTGGGGAGTATTTAAATGTCTGCACCGTAAAACCTTGGCTAGCTTGGGTGGACCCTACCCCTACTCTTATTTATAGTAGTGGTGCATGGCTGGTATCTACCGGCAACATCACTCTCTACTTATTGCATTAAATATACCAATTAGTGGATGTGAGAACTCAATGAGGTGATACCCCGGGGAAGTCACTATCGACAATTTAGATAACTATGAGAGAACAAATATAGGGTGACATTTATTCATGGTTGATAAAAATTATATATTTTTTGGATATACCATAGCCTTGAAGAAATGTGAGGTAGCACATTATATATAATATAGGGTCATTTGTCATACCCAAAATTATGTTTATAGTATTTCTAAAATAGCATTATAGTAATTGGTAGGGATTTTTATTTATTTTTAGGTTGAGTTTAGGGTAAGAAAAATTTAAGAACTAGATGAAAAATGATCACAAATCCATCTACAAAATGGATGAACTCGTTGGATGAGGGTTATTAAGTGTACTTTTGAGGAACATTTCATTGACGTTTGTATAATTCTCTAGTTGTTCCTCCCACGCAAAACAAGAATTCTATCATTGTGCATGGACCCCTACGCGTTTAAAGAGCTCCGTGGGGCCATATTTGGTGAATCTATGGTGGATTGATGGATTTGTTTTAGGCGAGAGGTCGTGGCATCTTTTGTGATGATTGTTTCTCAATTTTCACGTAGGACTCGTAAGTAGGCATTCCAAATTGTCTTCACACTTTGCATGGTAACATGTGCAATGTTAGTGCAACTGTGTTAGTGAACACATTATGGACACTTTAGTGATGCTGGTTTGTTTTGGAATTTGTGGACTCTTTCAATGTTTGGATGAAACGATTAAGTACGCCATTATCAATGGGCTTAGACATGTAATCAATTATGTAAATAACATGCTTCTTGTATACACAGCTTAATTTTTGTTGCGTGATGAATTCCATTTCTAATGCTATAGTACAATGCTATTGTCCACGAAGGAAAATTCAAATAAATATAAATAATCAGGGGTCTGAAATATTATGGATATTTTAATTTATAATTACACATAGGGTGGTAAGAAATTGAAGAAAATTAGAATTATTAAAGAATATAGGGTCCACTAAAATGCAGTAAATGATCTACATAGCCCCCAAAAAAATATGTGTTGTACGTTCATGTGTCCCCAAAGAATACACTAAGTGACTTCCCCGAGGGTGATACTAAATTCCTTTACACTATGGAGTAGTGTAGACCTGTGACAACTAACCAACTAATTCAACTATTAGTTAACTAGTTGTCTTTTGTAACTATAGTTGTTCGTGATTTGACCTGTCAAAAAATGTAGTTAACTATAGTTGTTTTAATTTTGGTCTACCAAAAAATCTAATTAAATATAATTATATCTAGTTAACTAAAGTTGAGCGCAACCTGCAGTGTAGTACCAGGAGAATTTAGAGCATCTATATTTTTTCCTTTTCTTTTATTTAAAATTTAAATTTGGGACTTGATTCTATTTGTGACTCGGACTCAATCAACACCCAATGAACGACCTCATTATCTATAAGTAACTTAGAGTATAATGGGTTCAACTGTTGCAAGGACAGTGGGTTCTATTCCTTCTTGGGATGGGCCGGCATGGGTGACAAGCATTGATTCTTACACAAGGTCTCTTAAAAAACGTTATTATAATATATTTCATTTCATTTTTTGAGATAAATGAAAGAACTTGCCGGTTGGCTCCTTACATATTTTGGGGCTCTCAAGTTATAGTTGTCTAAATGTTTTCTAGTTAACTGTAGTTGTTTTTTAATATGGTCTTAAATTTTTCTAGTTAACTATAGTTGTTCCCTAGAATGCATTGAAAAAAATCTAGTTAATTACAGTTATTTTGGCAATTGTCCAAGCTCTGGATTAGTGCCACTAAAAGATCTAGGAAGCATTGTTCATCTCCGCACTTGGCTCTATTCACTTAAAGTACCCAACACTTGACTTGAGAATGCCGACACTTGGCACTATTCACTAATAAGCGTGTGGCACGCACTAATCACAAGAACGCATTAATTTCCTTGAAATCTATGGTATATGAGCATAAAATTTACCATTGTCACAAATTTAGTGTCACTTTAGTAGCAACTTCAGTCCTCAATAACTTTGAGATTTGGCTAGATTGTGTGTGCGACTTGAATTAGTACCACCCTCACTAATTTGTATATTTAGTGTAATCACGCATTACATCATTTATGGCATTTAGTGTCACATGTGTAATAGTGTCACTGACCCTATTTTGAGGTGTATGCTAGGTTACATTGATAATTAACAACTTCACCATAACTGTCACCTCATGACACTGGGCATTCAAGTGCACTTACTAATATCTTGGCATGAACATGTTCGATAGTGTTACAAGGTGCATGCACATGTTATACAATGGTCTACAAGTTGACTAAAGTGTACAAAAATGACACTTGCCATTTGTATGCTCAAGAATATCTTACACTTGGATGCTAAAATATAAACACATGACACTTGCCATTAGTACGCTAAAAAAATATCTCCCCCTGGCATACTAAAACGCAAGACTATCATCTAACATATCCCAATATGCTACTCTAAATGTCAAAATGTAGGTATTTTTTCACTTAAAGAAGTTACTTATGTTGATGAATGGAATCGTATTGGCAATTAACAAGCATGGCACTTTGAGATCTCTAGACATCTAGTGTAGGTCCTTTGCAAATAGTGTACATGACACTAAAAACCATAAATGATGTAGTAGTTACAGCTGGCAACTAATTAGAAATTGTGTACACTTTTTAAACCTAAGGGGATCTATGCCAACATTGCTCTAGAGCCTAACTAGTGGGTACCAAGGGAAAGATGTTGCCCTTAACACTACACTAAATAGGATATTTAGTGTTTGATTATATTTACCACCCTACCTTGCTCAACACTAATTTTCAATTCCTTGATAATTAGTGTTAGACATAAATGTGCCGCTACCTTCCCTACTGCCACCTCCCTTATTATATCCTTTTTTTCATATCCTTACTAACACTAAATTCAAACATGTAACTTCCATATATTACCATAGTTGATATTTAGTGTTTGAGTTTACATTTAATGTTACTTACTTTCATAGGGTTATTGATATTTAGTGTATGCGCTCGTATTTAGTGTATCAAACACTAAATATCCTATTTAGTGTACTGTATATACCAATGTCATATTATTTGGGGGCTTTGGAATGTATATGACAATGGTACATAAGTGTTTGTTTTGGGTTAAGTGCTTGTTTTGGGTAAGCCTGCCTTATTGCTTGTCACCAATGTCTCCATTTTTTTATTGTTTGCAAGCACACGTAAACTTTAGACTACTATGATATATATTGGATATTGAATGTGACCATTATTATGTAGCCACATCATAAAGGGTCCCGATGTGAGATTAGGTAGATGGGTCTTAAGTGGCTCATTTCTAAATTGGACCCCTAGATTTGATTGGTATGTGGTTCGGTGAGGATCAAAGAGTAAACACCATAAAGACACATGTTTAAAGAGATTGGACTAGGTCTTCAAATATTAATAACTACTCTACACTCAATAGTGCACACAATCGGTTATAGACGCCTCTACTCTACTTATGGTAACCTGGTCTATGACCGAGAGCTACACATTGGTGAATTTTCACAATGACCTCTTCTATGGTAACGAACGATTTAAAATTTTTCATGCAAGGTAAAATGAAATATTTGTCTATTTCAAAATTTTTAAAATTTTTAAAATTAATTTTGAATTACATATGATTTTTGAAAGATGTTCCCTAGGGTATCTTATGATAGACCTAAAGAAGTTTGACGTCAATGCTAGTACAACTTATGAGCATTCTATAATTATCCCCAAGACTGACTTTGACCTTACTATGTCAAGAGACATCCTAAACGAAGAACTAATCTCATCCAACACGTTGTGGCAAGGTCTCATGTGCCTTGAACCGAGACCTATTGGCCTCAATGACCACCTTCCTCCTTCCCCCTCCTTCCTCCCTCCTCCTTCCCCCTCTTCCTCCTCCTCCTTCCTCCTCCGTCATTTAACCTAAGACTGTCATTAAAATCCCACATCCGTGGGCACATGTCATCCACCTAGGGAACATTTCCTCTAATTTGTTCCCTAGAGCTCGGTTTAAGGTCAGGTATCGGTAATAGGCCAGGTTACCATAACCTCAAAGGCTTTGGAGCTTCTACTTTTGTTACAACATTCAAAAAATTGGCTTTACGGTTGCAAATCATAAATCTGGTATACATCTTCCAAAAAGCATGTAAATTTGGTATGGCATCATGTTCACCCATTCTACACTGATTCTCCCAATTAGTGCTTGTTATTATTTGGAGTTACACAATGCTATAGCTACTTATTGGGAATGTAATATTTTATCAAGCAAAGTCATTTATGTTCTATAATGTCTGAACAACCTATTGAACTTTTGTTAGTAAAAATTGAGCTCCCAAGTAAGTCATTATTGCGCTACGTAACTCTGAGTAGTAACATACACTAATTGGGATAATTAGTGTAGTGCAGCTACACCAAATATGACATTTAGTGTCACCAATTCTAATTGTCTTGCTCAATACTAATTGCAAACCGCTGAGTATAGTGTCACCAACACTAAATGTTAACCCAACATTATTTGTTATTCCTTGTGATTTCTTTGGGGGGGATTATAGGTATACAATGTTGCAATTACTGTCACTTACAAGTGATTTTCATCCAAATTTCAATCATCCATGACAATATTTCATCATAAGTGGCTGACATGAGTAGTTAGGGTTTTGGCCAATGGATGAACTCATCCATCATCCATGACCATATTTGTCCACTTATTCATAAGAAGTGTCATCCGAAAAGTTACCATAGTGGCATTAAATACCATATGACACTAAATGTCATATTTAGTGTAGTCTTCTCAAGTGAAAGAAGGAAAATTACATTGAAAATCACATTGATTTCACTATGCACATTCACCTCTACAATACTCACCTTTATTCACCTCAACTCCCAACGAGTGGACTTCCCTTTCAAAATATCACAAGAACATATAGAGAAATTTTCTTTAATGAGGGTGGCCCACATCATTTGATTGAAGATGACGACACATGGGCTCACAAAACAAAGGAAAATCTACTTTCCATTCCTCAACCTCCATTCCCTTCCTCTCTTCTTATTCTCTCATGTTCTCTCTCCCTTTCTTCCTTTCTACGTTGTGCCTTTCCGTGGGGCTTTTCTTGTCCACATGTACATTGTGCTCATTTGAAACTATAGTACATGCCAAGATTGTGGCTATGTGTTCTATGGACAAAGTAGAAGCATGCATGTATGAAACAATAAATTCACGAAGGAGGATAAAACATATGCAACTACTGCACTGAATATTCCATTTAGTGCGTGTGGAACTAATTCCTGAAACACGCACTATTTTGCCAAATTTCAAACTTAGTGAGGTTTCAAATTTTTACCGATTGATACTAATTTCACATTGATTAAATGTTAAGGGAAATTCATTTTGTTGGTTAATTTTTTGAGGGACAAGGAGCGATGAGGTGCATTGATGACAACTACAAGCACACCCATTCTTTTAACTTCTAGCAAACACACACGGATGTAATGGGCGCCATCTCAAACGTGAATGTCCATTGCAAAATGGTCACTACTTCAGGTAAAATCCAATCAATCAAATATTCAATTCAATCATCATAATAACGTTATCATAGAAAGAGTTGTCTTTTCCCAAAGATTTTAAAACTCAAAGCTCGATCTTCCTCTTTTTAGAGGAATTTTCCTTTCTATCCTTCATATTTGATAGAATTTGTGCATACATCAAACAACCAGTCAAAGCAACATAATAACTTTTACTAGTGTGATATTTTGAGAGTAAAAGACCATTCAAACATGAGCAATGCATTATTGATGGTGTTCAAAGTGTGAAGAGCTAGCCTCACATGCACATGTGCCAACCCAAACGTACAATTGTTTGTTAGAAGGGCATATGTTAGGTGTCTTTAGCTAGGCTTGGTTGTAATCCATGTCACACATTTATCTGACCTATCAATGTTATTGAGAGTTTGCAAACATTTACACTCAATACAAAGATACTAAGTATACAAACATGTTTGATTGCCATATCATGTCACTTTCCTGGATAGTAAGAATCTCATGTACACCAAACATCCTTACACACTTAGCACGTATCTACTCAAGCTCAATGAATAAACTAAGCCAAGTATTCTCTCCCCCAAGCATACAACAAAATCTTCACATGGAGGTGTTTAGGTTTAAGTGCTAGTTTGGTAAGGTGCAATGACTACCTTAGGTCATGGAAACCCTAATTGTGGTGTGTGGTAACTTCCTTGACCATGGTTGTTAACTCATGGTTAAGTACAATGTAGTGTCTAACATTGGTGCATATTCTATTAAGTATTCTTAACTTTGTAGTAAGTTAATCAATTTGTCAAGAGTTTCACACTTTATTATTTAGAGAGAGAGAGAGAGAGAGAGAGAGGCTTCACCTTGATCATAATCATGAGCTCATATGTGAACCTAGAATGGGTCTACAGAGCATGACTATGAGACAAGTGCTTCTACCTCCTATTGGAGGTGATCCCCTTTGGTATGCACGTAAGGAAGGAGCCCTATGGGGGTCCCTTTGTTAAAAGGTTGTATATTACTATGTTGTGTGTTTATGTGAGCATGAAGGTGGGTGCTATTGTGGCAAGGTGTCCATATTGGTTTCAACATGTGTTCAGTTCAATTCCTGGGGTTTGGCATTGGGTGGTTGTCTATGCCAGTAAATTGTTAAAGGTGGAGCATTAGTTTAGATTGCTTGTAGTCAATAAAAATGTAATACTAAAAGGAGTTATAAAAGGTAGAGCATTAGATTGTTTGTAGTCAATAAAAGTGTAATGAAAGAGGCATGAGAAACAATAAGGTTAGAAAAGGCCACAATGTTGGTCCAAGAGGGATAAGAGTTATCCCATATTGTTTGTATGAACCAAAGAAAAGAAAAGAAAAAGCAATAAAAGGCAAAGCAAGGAGAGTATGGGACAATCTCACTCCAAGCATTGGTCATATGCCTTTGTGTATGCGTATATGCTTGTGCAATCTCATTGGGCAACTTTTTATAGGAGTCAACCTTGGGGTTTTCGCACTTAGGTGTATGGCTTTTAGTGTTGCATTTAGGTGGATAGTAAAGGGAGTTGGTGGTTTTCAATTTTTATTTTTTTATTTTTTTATTTTTTTATTTTATGTTGAGTACAAATAGGGTGAGGTATTTGATGGTTATTAAGTGGATTTGTTGCATGCATGCATGGGTAGGCATGAGAGTGATATAGCAATGTTGCAATATATTTGCTCATAGTGTTTGTGTGGACCTTCTTTAATGTCAACCAGAAGGATACATATGGTTGTATTGCTAATGTGGATCACAATCATGGCAAAAGGTGAATTTGATGAATTGTATACTTGATTTTTGAGTTGTGCAATGGATGGTATTTTGGAGGGGGGGGGGGCTTAGTGAGTTTTGACATTCATAAGTAGGATGTCTCGTGTTTTGAAGTGGGAGAGGTGTTTATGAATTTGTCAGACCATTTTATTGTGTCCAATTGTTAAAATGTTGTAAATAGTGGGATTACTGCAAATTGGAAGGAGGAGGAGCCATGTGTTGGCAGCTTGTAGTGGGCATAGGTGGCAAAGGGTGGAAGTTTGGTGGGCTAGATGGTGTGTTTCCTTTCATTGCCCATGGATTGGTTGTACCATATTTTGAGTGTTTATGTAATTTGAGCGTATGTATATTTGGGTGATGAGCAATACTTATCGGAAATGGTTAAGTGGATGAGGGGGTTGTTGAGCCATTTTGCAAACATATGGATATTAGGGTATAATTGTGGCCATGAGTTGGCGAGGGTATTCCATTTGTATGTAGGGTTTAAGTTGTCAGATGGGTGTGGTATGAGGGTGTTCTGTGAGTATTTTTGGAGTCCCAGTATGAGGCTCGGGTTGTGTGCATTGGGGGATTAATTCCACGTGAGTTTTAGTCGGGAGATGGTTGTTTTGGATACACCACCTTCCATGATTGGTAAATATTTGGTGCATGCTTGGAGGTGACTGGAGGTTTGAACAAATATTACTCTACATTTCTTCATTGAAGCTCAAACTCATTTTGGCATGCCAAGAGGCGCCGACATCAATTTGGCCCATGTTTGGCCCTCAGTGATCCAAAGTAGGTTGCTCTAAGTCATTCAAATTCAAAGACAACCTTTGAGCATGCATGTTTGATAATGTATTAAAAACAACCAATGGATTTTCATAGGGACCAACTCTTGATGAAAAGTCACATTTAATAGAAGAATAGCTATTCTAATGATGAAAATTTATACTTGCTACACCATTGCCACCACATCGGATGCATAACGACCACCACCACATCCCATCACATCTCTTGCCACAAGCCCATGACAAGCCCACCACACTAGTAGACAAGAAGGATAAAAACAAAGAAAACACTTATTGATATATGAATATTAAGGAACTTCTACCTTAGTCAAACCAAGATTTCAATCCTAGAACGTGCTCTCTTCATAACACATTGTGCTTTATAATATCCCTAAATGGATTGATAATTTGTTGATATTAACACGAACACATTGAACACACATTTTGGGAAGTTGATGCCACACATAGAGTAACAATTGATAGTGTAACAATGATGCCTCTGTCATTATAGTTTTAATACCTCTTCAACTAGTAAGTTTCACAACCTCCATTAATCTTCTTCTTATGTCAAGAAAGAAAGGCAAATAGCATTAGTTAAATGAAAAGATTGAGGGCATGGAATGGGCAAAGTCATCATTAAATGAAGTGGTAGGCCATAGCCATGACAAAGGATTAGAATGGGTGTAGAGAGTGAACAACATTGCCTTGAGGAAAATATTGTGACGAGATTATAGCATGTTAGGTTTACTACACCTTGTGAGGAAAAGACAAAGAGTTGGCAAGCGAGAATGATAAGGATATTTTGGGCGGGCTATAGGTTGTCAAAGACATTACCTTGAAAGGAAAAAGACCTTACCTCATTGGAGTAACTTTGTAACCAATGAAGATTCTTTGAGTATCCAAGATAGATTGAAGCATATAACAAAGGATATAGCCTATCTTGATGACGTGTTGATGTATTGTTAACCCATGTGGGTGATTCTTGAGAAAAGTTGCCGGAGACAAAGGTGGTGATTATAGCTGTGAAGACTTGCATGATGGTTGTAAGACAATTAAGAGAATTTATCTTTTAGATTATTTCAAGTATAAAACACCAATGAACCATAAGAGTGTGAATTAAGCTGAATGAAGAAGGAATGAAGGAGTAAAAAACATATTTTGTTATTTGAAACCTTACTTCAATGTGATATTTATCCTCATAGACACAAGCTCATTCTTTTCTCAGACCTTGCACCATGTGTTGTTTTCCTTGGGTTAGTTTTAGTGATAGCAAAAACTTGACTATAGTCACCTTCGAAAAAATCAAACTACACCCACCATCATCCATAATTAGGAGTGCTATCCACCGAGCTATGACGTGATTGATTTTTGTGGGCGAGGGGTCCAATTTGGAGGCGGCAACTTGGGCAAATTAGGAGGCGGCATGTGGCTATGAGGTGCCAACCAACTTGTATTGTGGGTATTCTATAATGAAAAGCCAACTCAGTAGCACTTTATCTTACCCATGACCACTTAGAGACATGACACAACCAATATTGGCATTAAACTTGGTTATCATTGGCAAATGCCCCATGCAGAATCTACCAATGAATAGCTTACACTTACATTAAAATTACACAACATCGAACAATTAAAAAAAGGTTCTTCCCATGTAATACCATATTGGGAAGCAGAGCATCTTTGATTATGGGTCTCAATCAATACCTTTCTCAACTCCATTTTCAATGATTTCAAATTCTTTGTATCTAATTGGCAAACGCTAACTTGCTCAAGCATCTAATACTCAAATACATCAACCTGATGATACACCAGAGCTGGAGGTCTTCACATTACCCTCATCTACCTTAGGTGTAATGCATTCACCAATATTTGGTTTGCTTACAAAATTCTGGCATGGGTGTGCTGGACCCTTGGTGTGAGCCCAAAAGGGTGCCCACATTTAGTCTTAGACCCTTGAAACGTTAGTTGATGCACTTTGAAGTAGCATGTTACTTCACAAAAATATAAAAAGAGTGAAATGTTAGTCTTAGAAGTACCATGTTGTAAGAGGCTAGGATGTGAGTTGTTATTGTGTTTTTACCTTCGGAAGGATTTGAGTGAATGAGGATAGGTAAGGAGAACTTGGATTGAGTAGTTAGTGAGTAGGCTAGTACAAATGGATGGAGACAACCAAAGTGACTCAAGAGGCAAGTGCATTCGAATTGGGATGAATGGAGGATCACATGGAGCGCACAAGTGGACCACCTCATCATGGCCACTTAATGGGGAAGGTCCAAGGAAGAATGCAAGGTGGAGGATAAGCAAATTCTCAAAGCACCAATCAAATCACGAGTTAAGCATCGTGGTTTGAATTAAGTGGTGAGCGACGATTTGGGAAAGTAAGGGGAGAAAGTTATGGCGGCGGAAAGCGAAGGAGGCTAAGTTTGGGTTGAAGCATCCCAAGTTTGGTAAAGTGTGGTAGGTAGAAAGCCAAGGCTAGTTAAATGTTCGAATTAGGATCCTTGTTGATCATTTGAGGGAGGAAGGCTTAGAAGATAGGATTGGCGCCTACTAAGTAGGAGGAAATCTCAAGGGCTTATCGTGAGCCTTGAGGGTGCTCACCCCCTCAAGCTTACTATATAATCCCTCATTCTTCCCTCACTCATCCTCTCTTTCCTTTGTGCTCCAAGGCACCCCACGAGTTATAAGTGTGGGTGTGGGAAGCCATATTGGAGCACATGTGTGTGCTTAGTTTTTAGTTTGAGAGCCAAGGCTTGTTAGCCTTGAAGAGGGCTTGACCTCTTGGTAGAATTAGTGTTGACGTGAAGGATTTTAAAGTTAATTCATGATTCCAATTTGTGGTACTTAAAGTTCATGTTTTGAATACACGTGGTTGCAAGTTTCATGTTTAAGAGTTGAGCACTTGAGGTTGTGATGAGTGCAAAAATATACTTGTGTGGATTAGTTAGTCTTAGTGAAGTTAGGAAATTCTCTCTCCCCCTCTCCTCTCTAGGATTTTAGGATTTTAGGATTTTAGGATTAGAGAAGAATTGTGTGATTAGAAAGGGGTTGTTAGTAGAATTAGGAAAATTAGGTAGGAAGATTAGTTAAGGGCTTGAATAATTAGTGAGGTAGTTGGGGATTACAACTACAAAGTTGTGGGTTCATGAAGGAGCTGGGTTTATGAAGGAGCTGGGTTTGTTTAGTTAGAAAGTAAAGAGCTGGGTTTATGAAGGACCTGGGTTTGTTTAGTTAGAAGTTAAGGAGCTGGGTTCATGAAGGAGCTGGGTTTATGAAGGAGCTGGGTTTATAAAGGAGTTGGGTTTGTTTAGTTAGAAGCTAAGAAGCTGGGTTTACGAAGGAGCTGGGTTTATTTAGTTAGAAGCTAAGGAGTTGGGTTCATGAAGGAGTTGGGTTTATGAAGGAGCTAGTTAAATCCAAGACCACTTGAAGGGTGAACCTTGCACTATGGACTCATCCAAGTCCAAATCCAATACCGCGGAGGAATGTGAGCCCAAACCCACTACTCGGACTACGGACGCTTAAGGGTGGGGGGTTTGGCCTCACAAAGGAGCTGGGTTTGTTTAGTTAGAAAGTAAAGAGCTGGGTTTATGAAGGACCTGGGCTTGTTTAGTTAGAAGCTAAGGAGCTGGGTTCATGAAGGAGCTGGGTTTATGAAGGAGCTGGGTTTGTTTAGTTAGAAGCTAAGGAGCTGGGTTTATGAAGGAGCTAGGTTTATGTAATTAGAAAGTAAAGAGATGGGTTCATGAAGGAGCTTAGTAGATAGCCTACTTAATTAGCTCATAGACAAGTAGTTAGTTACATTATGCTAGTTAGTGTTATGTGTGGCTTTCACAAGTAAATGTATTTGAGATTGACTATAGAGAATAGTGTTTTTTAACACTTGCATCCTCTCTTTAAAAATAAACCACGTGCACAAATTAATGGAGAATGTGGAGCACTCTCGCGATGGCAAGACAAAGGAAGCAAAGACCAAAGGTGCGAGGGAGAGATTGACATAAGTCACATAAGTATTTCTTAATACTTAAAGGCTTATGTACGGTATGGAGACACCAAGTGAGACCTCTTATAGTAGCGATACGGAATACACAAGTGATAGTTCAAGTGGTAGAATAGAGTCAATGGCACGGACTCCATTTAGGAGAGGGATATCCTTAAGGGCTTGTGTAGCTAAAGCGGCCGGATGGACGTTAGAAGCAAACAAAGACAAAATAGCACCCGAGCATAAGGAGGTTAAAATAACATAGTTAACTTGTGCATTCTCCATATACGTATTGAAATCGTACATTGAGTTGTTAAAAGTGAAATTCCAGTTAAATCCAAGACCACTTGAAGGGTGAACCTTGCACTATGGACTCATCCAAGTCCAAATCCAATACCGCGGAGGAATGTGAGCCCAAACCCACTACTCGGACTACGGACGCTTAAGGGTGGGGGGTTTGGCCTCACACTTGGCCTTCCCGGGGGGTGCACTCCATTGTCAAGTTAAACACCACGTGCGATGTGAGGCCAAACCCCCCACCCTTAAGCGTCCGTAGTCCGAGTAGTGGGTTTGGGCTCACATTCCTCCGCGGTATTGGATTTGGACTTGGATGAGTCCATAGTGCAAGGTTCACCCTTCAAGTGGTCTTGGATTTAACTTTGGTCTTTGCTTCCTTTGTCCTGCCATCGCGAGAGTGCTCCACATTCTCCATTAATTTGTGCACGTGGTTTATTTTTAAAGAGAGGATGCAAGTGTTAAAAAACACTATTCTCTATAGTCAATCTCAAATACATTTACTTGTGAAAGCCACACATAACACTAACTAGCATAATGTAACTAACTACTTGTCTATGAGCTAATTAAGT
This sequence comes from Polytrichum formosum, assembly GCA_964035585.1. Classification (NCBI taxonomy): domain Eukaryota; kingdom Viridiplantae; phylum Streptophyta; class Polytrichopsida; order Polytrichales; family Polytrichaceae; genus Polytrichum; species Polytrichum formosum. The sequence goes on along the minus strand of OZ037935.1, from coordinate 30,861,485 downwards.
AGGCTATCTACTAAGCTCCTTCATGAACCCATCTCTTTACTTTCTAATTACATAAACCTAGCTCCTTCATAAACCCAACTCCTTCATGAACCCAACTCCTTAGCTTCTAACTAAACAAACCCAGGTCCTTCATAAACCCAGCTCTTTACTTTCTAACTAAACAAACCCAGCTCCTTCATAAACCCAGCTCCTTCATGAACCCACAACTTTGTAGTTGTAATCCCCAACTACCTCACTAATTATTCAAGCCCTTAACTAATCTTCCTACCTAATTTTCCTAATTCTACTAACAACCCCTTTCTAATCACACAATTCTTCTCTAATCCTAAAATCCTAAAATCCTAGAGAGGAGAGGGGGAGAGAGAATTTCCTAACTTCACTAAGACTAACTAATCCACACAAGTATATTTTTGCACTCATCACAACCTCAAGTGCTCAACTCTTAAACATGGAACTTGCAACCACGTGTATTCAAAACATGAACTTTAAGTACCACAAATTGGAATCATGAATTAACTTTAAAATCCTTCACGTCAACACTAATTCTACCAAGAGGTCAAGCCCTCTTCAAGGCTAACAAGCCTTGGCTCTCAAACTAAAAACTAAGCACACACATGTGCTCCAATATGGCTTCCCACACCCACACTTATAACTCGTGGGGTGCCTTGGAGCACAAAGGAAAGAGAGGATGAGTGAGGGAAGAATGAGGGATTATATAGTAAGCTTGAGGGGGTGAGCACCCTCAAGGCTCACGATAAGCCCTTGAGATTTCCTCCTACTTAGTAGGCGCCAATCCTATCTTCTAAGCCTTCCTCCCTCAAATGATCAACAAGGATCCTAATTCGAACATTTAACTAGCCTTGGCTTTCTACCTACCACACTTTACCAAACTTGGGATGCTTCAACCCAAACTTAGCCTCCTTCGCTTTCCGCCGCCATAACTTTCTCCCCTTACTTTCCCAAATCGTCGCTCACCACTTAATTCAAACCACGATGCTTAACTCGTGATTTGATTGGTGCTTTGAGAATTTGCTTATCCTCCACCTTGCATTCTTCCTTGGACCTTCCCCATTAAGTGGCCATGATGAGGTGGTCCACTTGTGCGCTCCATGTGATCCTCCATTCATCCCAATTCGAATGCACTTGCCTCTTGAGTCACTTTGGTTGTCTCCATCCATTTGTACTAGCCTACTCACTAACTACTCAATCCAAGTTCTCCTTACCTATCCTCATTCACTCAAATCCTTCCGAAGGTAAAAACACAATAACAACTCACATCCTAGCCTCTTACAACATGGTACTTCTAAGACTAACATTTCACTCTTTTTATATTTTTGTGAAGTAACATGCTACTTCAAAGTGCATCAACTAACGTTTCAAGGGTCTAAGACTAAATGTGGGCACCCTTTTGGGCTCACATGCGATAAAAAAAATCTACTTTTACATAAAGCATCATCAAAATGGGTCAAAATTTTATCAAATTTTCTTCATGAGTAGATATACACGGTATCTATTACATAGTAGAAAATGGTAACCAAATTTGACGATTTTTTTAATTTTTTTTAATAAAACATACCGTATCTAACTAGAATGACACAAGATTGAACTAAAACAATTACTACAAAAATGAAGATGACTAAAATTTTAAAAAAAATATACATAAGATATTATCGATGGTTATGTATGTGTAGAAAAAATATCATAATTCAATATTATCTATGACATATAATATAGCAACGACGCTAGGATGTGAGCATGCAAGCATGAGCCTAAGAGCGGTGAGCAGGGATTGTGTGAGCCCACAACCTCAAAATTTTTAAAATGATGTAATTTCTAAAAAATTTGGTTAACAAATCAAAGATCAACATTTTTTAATTTAAAAATATTATATTATATTTAAAATATTTATTACCACATGACCCATGACCGTGGATTCTAGATTAAATAAACCTTGCAAGGTGATACTATTGCATGTTTTAAAATTTATATCATGTTCAAGGAGGCCATCCCAAAGTGGGTTGACCAAATCATAGCACAAATAATTTAAAGGCAATTTTAAGGATGAGAGGGAGCAAACGTTGTGAAAATACCATAGGATGTGGAATATCGTATACATGATAAAATAGTATTATATTATAGCAAGGGATACATATTGGACTATAAATATAATATTTGGCTATTGGAATTTAGGTATTTGAATATAATATATCGATATGATATATCTACTTGATAGCAGTCTAATATCTATCAACTATCTTGTTCATTCACACGTCTTGATGATTCCGGCAGCAACAAACACTTGCTTAACTTCATTTCAACTAAGGGTAGGAGCGTGGATGAATGTGTTTATCTTCAAATCCAATTTGCATAAGTTACAGAAGATGTAATAGAAGTGTTTGCAGTTTATGTACATGCCATGCTTTCCAATGGATGTGCCGTTCATGCTTCCATAATGGAGACAAGTACAAGATGAAAAATTACAAAATGTAATGTTATAAACTTTCTCGTTAGAAGAAGTCTTGGACGAAAGCATGATAATAACACCAAGTCCAGGGTAAGGAAGGAGGTTCACCCCGGTAATAATTCCAGTTACATTCCTTGCACTCTCCCACTGATTGCAGTGATTTTTGGTGGATGCCTTATAACTTCGACGAACTTGTATGCCATTCCAAAGAGAAGGGATTCTTTTGGCATGTGTTGGTCAATGATGAGTCCACAAAATATGCTGAAATACCCTAGATAAGGAGAGAAGTCGTCGAGAAAAAATGGGCACACTGGATTGTAGGCAGAACCCAATTTCTTCAAGCTCAATGACTTCAGTACGGGTAAGGTTGATACCAGAAAGAGCATGCCAAACTTTGAGGATTTGGAATTGTGTGAGTCATTCAAACCACTCACGGTTTGAATTAAGGCTCACTGTCTATAAAAACAAGGTAGTTAGTTAGTAGGAATAATCAATATATAGGTTGCTATTAGATTTTGAGACATCCGCATGTAGATGCGAGTTGTCTAAGAGACTGGTATTAGGTCTTGACCAACCCGGGTTTGAATCCGGGTGGTTACATTGATTGGTGCTATCCCAAATTGAGCTAGTGTTAAAGCAAAAATAATTTATAGGTGGATACCGAGAAGAAGTTATTACGCGCGTATGCGTAGAACCTTCTCAATTATATTATCTTTTAGAAATATTTTATTATCTACCCTCGGAAATTAACCAAACCGCTTGCGGTTGGATTAAGGTTCGTAGTTTAAGTAAAAAAGAAATTATTGGTTAGAAATTAGATTTAGGTCAATTAGTTAGTATGAAGAAACTTTTGCATTAGGCTCGCCTTAGTTTCTGCATTAGCCTTCTGTATAAGGCTATGTATTAATGTTCTGCATCAGTCCTCTGTATTAGTATTTTACATTAATCTCCTACATTAATTTTCTGCATTAGACCCTGTATTAGTCTTCTGCATTATGTTCTACAGTAATCCTCAGCATTAGGCTCTGTGTTAGTATTCTGCATTAAAATCTATATTATGTTCTATATCAATCCTTTGCATTAAACTCTGCATTATGTTCTGTATTAATTCTTTGCATTAAGTTGTGCATTGGTGTTATGCAGAAAACTCTGCATCATGTTTTGTATTAATCCTTTGCATTAGGCTTTGTGTTAGTGTTCTGCATTAAACTCTACATTCATCCTCTACATAAGACTTACATTGGTGTCCTACATGAACATTTTGCATTCTAAGAATTAGAAGGTCATTGCTTAGAAGACACTAGAGCAGTATACCCATCCGGTCAATCTTGTGGGATTATTATTCGCTCAGAGTAGCAATTGTCACCACAGGTGAACCAAATGAAAGGAAATTGTATGATATTAAATATTATACAATATTTGCTATAGAATGAAATATTGTAATATCATTTGAAAATAGAAGTTATACAGCGTGAAGAGATATTACCAAAATATAATGGTTATAATCAACACAATATACAACCTTTCATTTGCAAATACTGGGCCAAACGAGGAATATGACATAATTTGTATAGTATGGAAGTTATTAACTTATGCAAGATTTACAATTGGTACTAACAATTATTATAAGTAGCATTATTTCAATACATAGTATTACAAATGACAATATTACAACTAACACCATTACAAATGGTAATATTACAAATGACACTATTAGAACGGATACTATTAGAACCGGCAACTAACAATATTATAACTGGCAATATTATAATTGGTAATATTATAACTGGTTTTATTAAAACTAACACTATTACAACTGGTAATATTAAAACTGATATTATTACAACTTGCACTGTTATAACTTGTACTATTACAATTGGCAATATTAGAACTGACACTAATAATTTATGATGCACACTAACCTAATATGTACATGTATACATGCAAATAACTTAAGAATATTAAATAAACTAAATGTAGCCGTTGATGGCTACACTTTTACAGCTATTAGTCATGTAATGAGGTGGACTAGTGATGAAGACCATCATGTAATATAAAAGATCACAAACGAAAATGAAACAGTATAGAGAAATGCATGTTATTGAGAGTGGACAATGTAGTGGAGAGGAAAGTTGAATGTATTTAGATGCAAGAGAACGTCATTTGGCCATTGTTAGCAGTGGTCACTCCAGTAGAGGGTAGGAAAACAAATAGGAGGAGAAGTAACTGTTGTATTTCAAGTCAGAGACAATTGTCAAAGGCTAGAATTAATAAATGTGTTCCTCAAATGATAGGAGTGGATCCATCATGCACAACAAGAAATTTGACGTACAAATATATTATAGCATGTGAAGCCATAAAGGAAGGTGTCTTCGAACATAAACCACTACATATGAAGCTCAACCATATAATGTCTCTAGATGTAATGAGCAGAATGAAGAGGAGGAAGATGATGAAAAAAACATTGACAAAGAAAAAGTGACACAATATAAAGAGGAGGAACAACCATATGAACCGGAGGCAGAGCTACAAAGTACGAACGAAATGGTAAGAGAACAACCTTGAAATGAAATAAATTTGAAGGTATATGATGTACATCGTATTGTGCATACAAAAAATACGATTCCAACGATATATAGCACGGAAAAAATGATTATGTTTTGTGTGTTGTAGAGCCAAAAAACAATCGTAACATCTTAGAATCTAACCCGAAATCTTCAAAAGTTGAAGATTTGTTGGAGAAAATCTAACCTTATTAATTTTAGTAGAATTTGGCGATTTATGTAAAATCGAAATTAACTCCAAAAATTCCGAAAATAATTGGAATGACTATAAATGATATAATAAATAGACACAATTTTTTTCGGAATTAAATATAAAAATTTGAAAAATTTATAACGATTAAATTGAACTTTATTTTTTCCCTCTCTCTTCCAAAAGGGTAGCCGTTAACGGCCACCCTTTTTTCATGTTAGTTTGTTTGACATATCTGGTTTCTTCCACACATAAACACTCATTTTCATACAAAAATTTGTCTTCCAAAAAGATCGCCGTTAACCATAATAATTTTAGTAGAGTTTGGCGATTTATGTAAAATCGAAATAAAGTCCAAAATTTTTTAAACTAATTTTAATGACTACAGATGATATAATAAATAGACACAATTTTTGTTAGAAATAAATATGAAAAAATAAAAAATTTATAACAAGTAAGGTGAACTTCATTTTTTTTTCTCTCTTCCAAAAGGGTAGCCGTTAACGGCCACTCTTTTTTCATGTTAGTTAGTTTGACATATGTGGTTTCTTCCACATAAAAACGCTCACTTTTATAAAAAAAATTGTCTTCCAAAAAGGTCGTTGTTAACCATATTAATTTCAGTAGAGTTTGGCAATTTATGTAAAATCAAAATTAAGTCCAAAACTTCTGAAAATAATTGAAGTGACTACAAACTATATAATAAATAGACACAATTTTTTTCGGAATTAACTATGAAAATTTAAAATTTTATAACGTTAAGGTGAACTTCATTTTTTTTTCTCTCTTCCAAAAGGGTAGCCGTTAACGGCCACCCTTTTTTCATGTTAGTTTGTTTGACATATGTGGTTTCTTCCACATAAAAACACTTATTTTCACACAAAAATTTGTCTTCAAAAAATGTTGTTGTTAACCATATTAATTTTAGTAGAGTTTGGCAATTTATGTAAAATCAAAATTAAGTCCAAAAATTCTGAAAATAATTGAAGTGACTATAAACTATATAATGAATAGACACAATTTTTTTCAGAATTAACTATGAAAATTTAAAAATTTATAACGATTAAGGTGAACTTCATTTTTTTCCTCTCTCTTCCAAAAGGGTAGCCGTTAACGGCCCCCCTTTTTTCATGTTAGTTTGTTTGACATATGTGGTTTCTTCCACATAAAAACACTCACTTTCACAAAAAAAATTGTCTTCAAAAAAGGTCGCCGTTAACCATATGAATTTTAGTAGAGTTTGGCGATTTATGTAAAATCGAAATTAAATCCAATTTTTTTGAAAATAATTGGAGTAACTACAAATGATATAATGAATAGACACAATTTTTTTCGGAATTAAATATGAAATTTTTAAAAAATTATAACGATCAAGGTGTAGTTTTTTTTTTTTCTCTCTCTTCCAAAAGGGTAGCCGTTAACGGCCACCCTTTGTATGATACCTTCCATCACAAATATGAACCATTTTTTCTCTTTCAAAAGGGTGGCTGTTAACGGCCGCCCTTTATATAATACCTTCCATCACAAATATGAACCATTTTTTCCCTCCAAAAGGGTGGCCGTTAACGGCTACCCTTTGTATGATACCTTCCATCACATATATGAACCATTTTTTTCCTTCCAAAAGGGTGGCCGTTAACGGCCATCCTTTTCTTCATTTCAGTTTATTTTCATAACTGGCTTCTTGCACATATTAACGCTGACTTTGACAAAAAAAAATTGTCTTCTAAAAGGATGGCCGTTAACGGCCACCTTTTTTTCATTTCATTTTGTTTTACATATGTGGGTTCTTTCACACATAAATGCTCACTTCTACGAGATAATTTGTCTTTTAAAAGGGTCGCCGTTAACAGCGACCATTTTTTCATGTCACCTTTGTTTTACATATGTGATTTCATCCACATATAAACACTCACTTCTACAAAATAATTTATCTTCTAAAAGGGTGGCCGTTAACAGCCATCATTTTTTTATTTCACTTTATTTTACATATGTGGTTTCTTCCACACATAAACACTCACTTCTACAAAATAATTTGTCTTTGAAAAGGGTCGCCGTTAACGGCCACCCTTTTTCCATATCACCTTTGTTTTACATATGTGGTTTCTTCCACACATAAACACTCACTTCTACAAAATAATTTGTCTTTTACAAGGGTCTCTGGTAACGCCCACATTCTTTTCATGTCACTCTATTTTACATATGTGATTTCTTCCACATATAAACACTCACTTTTACAAAGAAAATTGTCTTCCATAAGGGTGGTTGTTAACCATTTTAATTTCAATAGAATTTGGCGATTTATGTTAAATTAAAATTATGTCCAAAAATTCCAAAAAATAGGAGTTACTATAAAAGATATAATGTATAGACACAATTTTTTTTAGAAATAAATATGAAAATTTGAAAACTTTATAGCGATCAAGGTTCACTTCAGTTTTTTTCTCTCTTCGAAAAGGGTAGTTGTTAAAGGCCACCATTTTTTAGTGCCAATTTTTGTGTTTTGGTTTAAGGCGCCCGTTGACGTCCTCCCTTTCTGAAGTTTCAGTCTCCATTTAACAACATGATTTTTAAAAAATAAAATCACACAAATGAATCAATTTTTTTCCTTTCAAGAGAATGGTTGTTAATGGCCACTGTTTTTTCAATTTCAATTTGTTTTACATATGTGCTTTTATTCTACATATAAATACTCACTGTCATAAAAAAATTTCTTTGCATACGGGTGGCCGTAAATGGCCACCTTTTTTTCATTTCACTTTGTTTTGCATATGTGGTTTTTTCCACATGTATACAGTCACTTATTCAATTTTTTTCTTCTTAAGGGTGGCCGTTAACGGCTACCCTTTTTCATTTCACTTTGTTTTGCATATGTGGTTTCTTCCACATTTACACACTCATTTTCATAAAAAAAATTCCTTCGATAAGAGTGGCCGTTAACGGTTTTTTTTCTATTTCTATTTTTTTTTAAATGTATAGTTTCTATTACATGTAAACATTGTTATTCTTCATTTTTGTTATCCTTATTTGTATTTCAGTTTGCTTTGGATATGTACTATTTTTCACATCCGAACACTTACATTCATCATTTTTTCTCCTTCTATAAGGGTGGCCGTTAATGGCCATTATTTTTAGATTTCATTATGCTTTGTATATATGATTTCTTGCACATGTATACACTTCAATTTTGTTTCCTTCCATAAGGGTGGTTCTTAACGGCCACCCTATTTTGCATTTCATTTTACTTTGCGTATATGATTTCTTTCATATGTAAACACTCATATTAATTTGTTTTCCTCTTTTCATATGGATAGCATTTTTTGTGCTTCAGATATGGAAGTTCTACCTCTTTCTGAAGATCAATTGGAGTTGCAATTGCATGCATTTTTTAAGAAAGAAATTGTCAACACCTCTTTCTGTCTTGAATGGTCGAGGTATCAACCAAGGGCAAAATCAAAATTCAATATTCCACTATGTCGAATGGTTCCATTGCCAATTGTTAGGCCTTTCTTGAAAAATGACGTTCTGAACCTCGCTGACCATTTTGTTGCTTGTGGTTATATAGAAGGTAATGGATTTTTTTACGTGGCCTTAAAAAACAATGAGGGCAATAAAGGACATGTTACTGATATTATAATTGAATCATGGAGTGATAATTGGGTGCGGACAAATGCTTCTTTCGAGAAAATATTGCAAAGTGATGAGGAGCTCAAAGTTTTCTCTGGCAAAATGTTCATGGTCTAGGATGGCAACCACCGTTTGCAAGCATGGTTGCCCATTATTAATCAAGATCACACACATGATTCTACTTGACATTATGGTGTTGAAAATATTATTTTGGACATCAAGGGAGATATTGCAACTATGTTGGCAACGTTGCATGAAGTCAATTGGTAATTCCTTCATTTTTGTCTTTTTGTTTGTTCTTTTTATTTGGCTTCTTGGTTTTTAAGTTTATTTTCTTATTGGATTTTCATTTTCCATATCTTATCATTGTTTGTTTTATTTTGTCATGAAGAACCAAAAATCCCATGTTTCCACAAATCTTGTTCATAAGTTTTTCCTCATTCAAAGCATTGCTAGGCAACCACTTTCATATTTTGAAAAACTTGTCTTCAAAGAAGACCTTCCTACTATTGATGCCGAACAAAAATTCAACCATAGAACTTGGTTCACTTTGATTGTTGAGGCTCTTAATGGATTTCTATACTAGGTTATTTTCTCTAAAATATCAATTTCCCTTCCATGTTTTTCACACTTCTTATATGTTTCCTTCGTTCTTGTGGTTCATTTAGATTTCTACTATCATATTTTTTTATCGCATCTCATTTTTTATTATATGTAAATTTTTATATTCTTATATGTTTTTTTCTTGGTGTAGCAAGAGTTGGGAGATGTTGTTGCTGTTGCTCAAAGGAAATTTTATGAGACGTACCCGGATCATGTACATTGGACTTTAAGTGTAATTGATGAATGAGTTTCCAAAGTTGTTGATAGGGTGAGATTGACTTCCCGTTCGGAATTGAAGAAATAACTTCCCATTGCAGATCCTAAACATACTCCTCTGTTCTTAGAGCAAGTGAAGTCTCATTATGAACTCACGATGAGAGTCATGAGATGACTCAAGAAAAACTTTGGATGTTGGCAACTTTAGCTATGGACACTTCTATGAAGATTAAGTGGCTTGAGAGGTGAAACGGCTTACCTTCTCTTCATGAGGCTCTCACATTTCTGAAACCAAAATTCAATGATATAGAGTTTCTTAAGTGGCTTCATAAAGCTACTTGGTAAGCTCAGGTGATTGTTTTTCTTCTTTCATTCTTTTGGGTCCATTCATTTTTTTTCTTTGCTTCTTATTTCTTTCATTTTTTTCAATCAATGAAAAATACTGATCTTTATTTTGTATATGACAGTTGGCTATTGAGATCGAGAAGCCTTTGATGCTACTGTGGTTGATCTGGATATGTCCATCAACTATCTTCCAGATGGTATGGACCCTTTGCCCATTATTTTTATTATGTGGAGACAATGCGCATATCGTTGTGGGATACTACATTTTTTCATGAATTTGCTATAGATAAGGGAGTTCACAAAAACCATAACATTGACAAGCAACTAAACTTCAAACCAGCCATATGAAGGATATTGTATAGGTATTTCAAATATGTCCTATTGCTTGCTAAAGCCATTTCCAAATCTCCCATTTTTTTTGCTAACAATTTTGACATAGAAAGTGAAGAGTGCATGTTCACAGATGGAATCATGAAATCTTGGGATCCTATGCATTTTGAAAAATGTGGGTGTATTTGGAATGTCCTCTTAAAACACCTCCCACTTTTGATATTGCCCTTCGAGATTTCATTCAACCCGCCCTCAAGGGTGCAAAGGTATTTCAAAGGCATTCAAATTCATCGTTTAATCAATGTAAGGCATTATTCATATTTTAGTGCTTGCAATGCTTCTAGACTTTGCCTCTAACCCAATTTATATCCAACCTTTATGTTTACAACTCAATTTATGTCTACAACCACTTTTGTTGTTCTTTGTGTTTTGGACTTCGTAAATGTCACCCTTATGATGTATTCAAATTTTACATTGATGTGTATCGTAGTGAGACATCTTAACATGCTACACTTATTTTCAACATGAGTTTGCCTAGTACACATTATATCCAATTACATTATTATTATCTCAACATTTGAAAGTATATTAGTTCATTTTTTGGTACAAAATTGGCATAGCAATATTTTCTTTTGTTGTTCATTTGGACTATAGACCCTTACATGTAATTCCACGGTCATAGGCCCCCAACGGATTTACAAACCATAATCGGGGAAAAAATTGAAGGCTCACAGGCTCACAGGCTCACAGGCTCACGCTCACAGGCTTACATACTAGCATCCCCGTATAATATAGGGTAGCAAACTTTTATCGCACGTGGTTATGAAGCATAAGTGGGTGTGATCGCCCCGAGTTGGCCTTGAGAGCCCACCACACCATCTTGGTGCATTGATAGTGCTAGGTGCACCTCTTCCTCCACGTTGGTCCTAGGAAAAATAACACCACACATCCAAAATAGTTGCCTTTGTTATCAATGGAAAATTTTGGCATTTCTTAATTTGTAGTTCTTTGGATGATATGCCAAGTCATCCCAAATGGGCAAGGCAACCGTTCCTTCGAAATGAAAAAATTGAAGCCACAAAATTTGCACACCGCAACCAAAGGTGCCTTGTGTGTGTCCGCTCTAGTTGACTCATATCACTCCGCACCCTCCCAAACCATGACAATGTGGTGATATGGACCGGCTTCAATATGAAACTCAAGTGTAGATTTAATTTTGTGTCATTTTATTGAGATGATAATTTAATTAGTTTATACGAAATAGATTACGGAAGGTTTTTAAATTTAAAGTGAAAATTTTAATTAATTTATGAAGGATTCATTATCAATTTGTGATGATTCGAGTTACATATGATTGTGTAGAATAATGGAGAGCACATAACAATATTTTGTAGTTGAAGGCTAGAAGAATTGAAATGTTAAAGGTCAATAAATAATGAAAGAAGATAAATTGAAGTTAGGATACCATGTGGCGGCCAAACCCTAGCCATATTAAAGTCTCAAACCCTAGTCGACGAGGGTAATTGTCCCTAGCCACCAAGGGTTTTTAGTCCTAACCCTTGAGTAGAAGGGTGGCAACTACCAAGCTATATAAAAGGGAGGTGAGAGGCAAAGTAGTTATTTGGAGTTTGGAGGTTAGAGGCTTGGAACTTAGAGGCTTAGAGGTTAGCGGTATCAAAGACATGGAGATGAAAACTTTTGGCGTACGGTGGATAACATTGACCAAGCTTTGGAGACCACTGAAGACCACTACACTAAATAGGATATTTAGTGTTTGATTATATTTAATGTTGTTACCACCCTACCTTGCTGAACATTAATTTTCAATTCCTTGACAATTAGTGTTAGAAGATATGCTAGAAGATATGTTGGAATTCTCCTTTTATCATTGTTATTTTTTTTCCATATCCTTACTAACACTAAATTCAAACATGCAACTTCCACATATTACCATAGTTGATATTTAGTGTTTGAGTTTACTTTTAATGTTACTTACTTTCATAGGGCTATTGACATTTAGTGTCTACGTTCGTATTTAGTGTATCAAACACTAAATATCATATTTAGTGTAGTGAGACATGAGAGAAAGAAAGCCAACGAGAGATGCAGGAAGGAAATATAAGAAATGCAAGTGGAGCACAAATGATAGCATGAATGGATGAAAGAGCGATTCAAGTAAGATTTGGATGATGGGTGAGTTTAGTAATGTAGTTTTGATGAAATTTAGATTTTCAATGTGAACTAAGTAATCTTTCGTGAGTGACTGGATTAGTATCCAACTTGTAAATAAGAAAATAATATATATTAAACATCCGGCATTTCATTTGTGAAGAAATAAGTTGTCGGTAGTATACTTCTGCATATATTACACATATTAAGATTACAAAACCATCATTACCGAAAGCCACATACTTCTAGATAATCAAAAACTTTTTGACATATTTTTGGTGAACCGACATGAAAGTCCAAAGTGTAGTATTTTTTGAAAGAGTGTGTTTAGGAACTAGAATTTCATGGCATGTTAGCAAGATATTGGAGGGGGCCTTGATGTGATTATACTAGACATAATCCAAGCATCTAATATCTACATGCAATAACAACAAAGCACACAATAGAGGCTACCATGCTAATAATTTTTAATCACAATGTAATCATTGTAATCATGTGAAATCTATCGTAAATAATGTGGACCCAATTGATGGAAAAAGTACCTATGTTACTATGCAAAAGAAATAAAGGTAAATTGTATTTCCAAAGCTTAAATAATTAATAGTTTTGAGATTGTGATACATCATGAGATTAAAAACAAATGAAGGACTCCAAGCAAGTCATAAAAAGAGTTAGAAGGACTTCATGAAAACATTGAAAAAGTAATATTTATTGAGATATTGGAGTGAATGACAAACAAGCAATTATTTGAATGGATTGCTTCATGGAAATTAAATAATCTATGCTTGATGGTTCGTTAAACTCTCTTAAAAAAAATGTTGAGGGGATTTGAATGGCAATTTGCACATTTGTTGGCATCTGAAAGGTTCACTATGATATTGAAAAAAATAGATTTATATGTATAAGTGGCATATCCTTAGTTGCAAGGGATGATCTAACCACTTTTAGAGGATTGAAAAGGCAAATGAGGATTGAAGATGAATTAGAAGGATGTTGAGGGAGTGATATCTTATTGTTTGTGTTTATCCGGAAGCATGGGGCTTTCGGTAGTGTAAGTTTGTAATCAAATTGTGTTTAAGAAACATAAGTTAATTTCTAAGAAGTCAATTTTTTTACAAAAATATCATGTACCTTTTAAAGATGAATATTCATATAAATTAGATACTCATTCAATGGATCATAATATTTATAACTAAAATCTCATTTCTTCACTCAAACTAAACTCTCAATTTTTCATTCAAACTAAACTCTTAATCTTTCATTCAAATTAAACTGTTAATCCTTCATTCAAACTAAAGTCACAATCCTTCACTCCAATTAAACTCTTCACTCTTTACTCAAATCAATCAAACTAATTTTTTTACTATTCATTCAAACCACTTAAACCTCATTTTTTCACTAATGCATCACCACTTCTTGTTTCCATCACTCAAGTTTTTTGCATCACTTATGCAACGTTCTTGGATTATTTATAATTCACTTCACTCATACAATGTTCTTAGGCTTCTTACCAATGGTCTCTGGAGGTCTCTAAATCTTCGTCATTGGTCTTTATTGCTCGTCCAAGGACTTCAATACTTCCAAATTCCTACAAGCTTGTCAATGCCTTTAAGCTCCTCCAAACTCTTCTAAGATTTTCAACTCCTCAAATTCTGAATGTCCAACTTACAATGACCTACAACCATTCTTTCATCCCTTCAATTTTCTTTCTACTTGTCCATTCGGCCAATAAGAAATTATTGAGGTTAGGGCATCAGGGACCCCTGAGCGTCTAAATAATGGCCGCCGGCGCCAGTAAACCTTAATTTTTCCTAACCCTAACTACAAGTCCTACCTACCAAATTCTTTCTACCAAGTTCTTCTGGTCTTAACAACTAATTGGAATATGATTAATACAACATCATATTAATTTCCATGTACATACATATATGACATAAAATAAACATCTTCTAGGTTTTCAAACCAAAGGGTTGGTTTGCACTTACCTTTAAATTACAAATAACCTATTCTAAAATTCAGAAGTCTTATGAGTGAAAATATTTTAGTTAGCCCTCCTAAACGTCTAATTAGTCCAACACAAGCTTAATTGCCATGGAATACACAACTTAGACCCTTTTCATATAATTATCTTACTAAAATTCAATACAAAGTGGCCTAAGAGCTAATATAACATCTTAAAATTATTAACTATTTGAAAAAAAAAGATGAGGAAATGAGGTTTTTATGAGCTACCTCACAGAAATGCTCATATCTTTTAATCAAAATTTTAGAATAGAACAAAACTGATAAAATTAAAAAGATAATTTTAATATATATCTAAAAATATAAAAATAATTAAAAATTGATACTCTAACGAACCCGGGTGAAGCTACAAAATGAGTAGTACCAAAACAAAAGTTATCTCACATAAATGCTTATAAATTCTAGAAATAATTGTGCATTTTTATAAGACTAATTTTGTTAAAAATAAGACTTCAATATCTATCTATGAACATAAGATATATTAGAATTAGACTTCGGAGTAAGATGTGGTAGGTTTTTAAGGTTTGCTGTTATTTTGGCCCAAAATTACTAACTAATATAACATTCTATAGAAAGTAATTATACTTCATCAACCAAAAAAAGAGGGATTAGAATGCAATTTCAACATAAGGAATAAAGACTCAATCAACTATAAGAAAATATTTTTATTAAACGATAAAAATAACTTTGCTTCCTCTTAAGAAACACTAGTATTCAAAGCTACTATACAACTAGCAGTGGATCTTTTAATCAAGGGTAGGGTTGATCGAGGTCAGAAGTAGTAAGAGTTGAAGAAGAGAAAAATTAGGCTTAAATAAGTTTAAACTTTAAAAAATCCGAAATTTGAAAGAAGACCGAAATTGAAGAGTAAGGAATGTTTCAATGATACTTCGACATCCCTTAAGTAGGATTTTCTTATGCGACATGGGTTGAGTTATTTCGTTGGCTCTTGTTACACCGCGTTTCCTTTTCTATTGGATCATCTTAGACACCGTTGATCATTTTTATCGAAATATTTCATTCATTTTTATTTAATAGTGTTAAAAACTACTTGTCAAAATGGATCTTATATCGTCGAGGCGAATTGGCTAAGTCAAAGGACATTTTCGATAGTCAATGTCATTCGCTGCACTCATTTGATCGTTTTAGTGCATAGTCACTACAAATCCTTGGAATATACTAAAATCTTAGCCTTATCAATTATTTATTGATTGACTTTGGTTTAGTCAATTCTAAAAGAATCATCTAATAATTTGTTGTCGTTTGTTTTCTTAGAATATTACTTACTAAACTAATTTCTAAATATAAACTTCTCCAACTAACCTAATATTTTACTATCTAACTTCTATTCACCACTACTATTAGGTTAATTGATAAAAATTTAAAATGACCATTTACAATATACTTAGAATAACAATAACACATGTAAATGCCTATATTTTAACTCATAATCGGCCGACATCACGACAACGGTATCATTACTTATAAAAAAATAATAACAAAACAATTATATATCATGAAGTTCTGATATTTTTTACCTAATATGCACATGTAGAGTGATGATATTAGTATTGATAAATTGATCAGTGAGACATGATAATAAAGACGTAAAAATTGTAAAATTTAAAGAGAAATACCAAATATCTAATTATATGCTAAAATAATAATTAAGATAAAAATATGGATAAATAAAATAAAGAATATTTTTATATATAATACAATAGTATGAACTACTCATGGAGGATATATGATGATTTTATCTATGTATTATGTATAGGTGTTGATTTTTTAAGGAGAGAATGCATAATAATTTGGATTGGAAATTTTTAAAGGATTGAAAACGTATAAATCATGAAATATTTTGTTCAAACTATTTGCAACTGCTTGCACGTATATAGCTCTCATCTTGTAGTCTTTGTCAATTGTGACTTCTTCGTAATCACTCATAAACTTTGTTAGCAAATGAATAAAAATCAATAATTCTGATATTGTTTTGCATCTATCACAAGCATACAAACTTTTTCAATATACAATGGAAAGAATATATGTGCAGTGAAACCCAAGCAAGAACATCATATCTCAAACGATTGTCAATCCATGAAGACAACCTATCATTGGAGCCGCTTCATTTGTTGCTAAAGACACATATTGATTAGTATAATTTTGTAATTTTTTCAATAAGTTATTTTTTTACATACATATTTTCCCAATGTAGGATATTCAATTGCTAGCAGTTCCATGAAGGATATAGTCACAACTCCTTTTCTTTTGAAATTCAAATAACAATAATAAATTATCAATTTTGTTCCATAGTTTGGTCGGTTGATTTGTCAATTATGAGATTTCGATGCATTAGACTATTGTGCACAGTTAATTTGATTTTTTCATCAATTAAGTTCTTCATTGTGATAATTAGCAGTTACAATGTAAATCATAAAATCGGTTATATCATTTTATATATGAAAACCAACATAGATAGATGAGAGCCTAAACAATGCTTATTAAAAAATTGTCAATAGATTTTTTAAAGATTTTTTGAAGAGGCTAAGCTAAAATTAGGTTACATCATTAGAGGATTAAGGTATTGGATAAGTTAGATTCGAAAGTTATCTAAGAGAATCCAATGTGCTCACACGCCAAAACAATAGAACAAGTAAATCAAGTTTGATTCATTAATTGATTGTTAATTCTATCATTTGACTTGATAAAATATACCAAGCATATAAATTTCATATGACAAGTGTCTTTTGATCTAATCATTGATGAATCAATCAAGTCTTTGGAATGGGTATTTAAAATATGTAGACAGTGAGTGAAGCTACATCGAGGCGACTAGGTAGTGATAAAATGTAAATCTAAGAAAAATCTCAACCCTACTATTTGAGACAACTTTTTTAAAAAGGAGGCTCAACTTTGACTTCAATATCTCTTAATTCCGAATTTGACCTCTCAGTTTCGATTGGGGATCTTTAGAGGCTAACTCTTTCCATATTTTGACTCTCACCTTGTTTCATGTCAACACTTGCCCTTAAGCGAAGGATGCATGACTTAGTTTTCTTTAATGTAATGTGATAGTAATAATTGTTAGCCCTCTAACATTTGAAAGTATCATATGGCATTTTGTTAGCAATATTAAGATGATCTTAACCTTTTAAATAAAAATTATTTCCTTAGTAGATTGACGACATTTAGTTTCTAGAAGGCATTTGACTAGTAAATGATCTTGAGTCTGATAAAGCCGACCTCAAATACATGCTACAAATTGTTTTTTGAATCTAATGCTTACAAATATTACATACATTTATATATATATATATATATATATATATATATATATAGATTTTCAAATCTTCTTTCAAGAAAAAATTGCTTTGTTGTGCACAACCTAAACTTCTACTAAGAAGTTATAGATATTTTTATAAGACTGCTTAAACAACCATTTTGTGAAGCACCAGTGCATTCAAATGCTTGTCACATATTGCTCTCAACTTCATTTTCTACAAATTTGATATTCCTTCCATTGCAATTAGTGATATAGACATCTACATTTGTTTTAGAAGTTATAGATATTCATATAGGACAATCTTTCATTTAGCATAGCTTAATCACAACTTACCATAATTATAATTTTTTCATAAGTGTTATATTCATCGTAGATCCTAAAGTTATTTTTCTAGCCCAAGTAATATCATTTCATTATAAAAATTTGACATGAATTTATTGGTGCTTCTGTGAAGCACTTTAAAAACCTTATAATTTTATTTTTTCTATACGCCTTTCTAATACATATTAATAATTATAATAGCTTTTAGGTCATAATGGGATGTATTGTAGTGAATAGAATACATTAGAAGGGTCTAAGTTGCATATTTTATGGCAATTAAATTTGAATCAAATTTTTAAGCGTTTAGTAGGACTAAATAGATTCGTTACTCACAAATTTTTTTATTTTTTATTTTTTTTATTTTGTGACTAAAAAATAAATACAAATCCACCTCATTTTTGGAAACCAAAAGGGTATTAACTTTACCTCTGAATTGCATGATTTTCTTCAAATGCTTTGATATAGGCCATAAATATTCTAAGGTTTGATGTGTTTTTAAAGATCAAGTATAAAGTGAGATTTGCAAGCTTGCGTTATAAACTATGAACGAACCACAATCGTTGATACAAAGTCAAAGAACACATCCATACAGTTGGACCTTCTCTCTAAGGTTATGGGTTTCATGTATACATTTTCAAACCCTACACCCCTCCACCTTGCAAACCCTTATAGAAACCTACAAAATTACACACTCGTATTACTCCTCACCCCTCACATGTCCAATAACACTCACTCAATACAACTCCCCACATAACAGAGACATAATATTCGGATCAACAGGACTCGCACACTCCTCAAAGTGGAAAGGAAACGGCCTAGCCCACCCCCCAGACCTCAAAACGGCTATGACAACAATCCATTGGGCCCACATGGCAGCCCAAGAAAACCATGACACCACAACTATCATCATAATCAACCATAAAGACAATCCCCTCCCCCTCGTCAATATAGAAAACCACACAATAATAACCATCCCACCAAACACCATACAATACAACCCCACATCGGAATGGCCAAAATATCTACACCAATTAGAAAACCAATACACCACCATACTAAGTATAAACAACCCAAGTCCCTCACCGTGCAACTTACAAATACCCAACACAATCATGGCCAACATACTCGAACTATACAATATTAATACCAAAAGTCACCTACACCAAATTACCCCCCCCCCTAAGAAAATAGTGAAATACTCACGCGCATGGCACAAAGCCCCACAATATCACCACATGGAAAATACCACCCAACTCCACCCCTACCAACAGAACTATACAATATCCATCCCCTTAAATTCAAGCCCCAACAATGCATATACATTGATGGATCTTTTATACCCCCTGACGAACACGGCATAGGCAATACCGTTGGGTCAGGTGTCTACTCCCCTGCCAACAACCTTCAGGTTGCAAAGAGACTCCCAGGCCTACAAAACATACTAAGAGCCGAATTAAATGCCATCCTAATAGCAATCCAAGGTACACAACACCACACGCAAGATACCCACATCTTTACAGATAGCCTCAATAGTATATACCTAATACACAACCACATAAGACACCCATCATCCCAACATAATCATCCAGATAAATTACTTATCGCCGCCATAGTCAACCACATAACCTGGTCCACACACAAAATCACAATTCAAAAAGTCAGAGCACACACAGGCATAATAGGCAATGAAATCGCGGATCAATTAGCCAATAGTGGAGCCCTCCGAGACAAACCCGCCAGCACCCCCATGATACATACGGCCCATACTACGCCATACTGGCTCAACGGAGTCCCAACAGGTTCACACACGGGTGCTATATGCAACCTACAAACATACATCAACAAAGAACATAGGAACCAAGAACTAAGACTAGCCCAATCCAAATTCGCATACATAGACAAATGGACATCCAATGACCAAATCAACCATAAACTCTCCAACCAATTTTGGAAAGACCCCAGGACCATAGACGCCCAAATTACACAAACTTTAAAACTCCGATACGCCCAATATATGGGTAACCACTGAAAAAACATCTTCTGGCCCAATTTATACCCAAACCCAAACTGTACAATATGCCCCAATAACACCATTGACACATGGCCACACTTACTTTCCACATGCTCAAACCCACACATCAAAGGGTTGCGTATAGCTCGCCATAACAAGGCTGTCCACCAAATTGTACATACGCTACAATCAACTAAACACACGAGATGCTATACACTCATAAATGCGGGTAACCAAAACTCTAGACCACAAGACAACACAGTCCCACAATGGCTTCTCCAATGCACTGTGCCCCACTACACCATGCACATGCCTAGCCAGACTTAGACCAGACATACTATGCATACTTGGCGCTCCCACAGATAGCCAACCCCCCTTGCTGCCAACCCCATCAAAAACCATACAATTCATTGAATTCACTTACTGCCATGACAGATTCCCAAATACCGCACACAATGAAAAAACCGCTAAATACAATCCACTCATACACGCACTCAGAGTAGCGGGTTGGCAAGTCAACCCTCTCATCACCATCACAGCAGGTGTGAGAGGGGCCACTCACGAACAAGCAATCAAAGACTTAGAAAAACTAAAAATACCCAAAAATAAGATCAAAACACTTATGAAACATCTACTTCAAATCGCCATCAAATACCTCACATACTTAATACTAAACAAAAAGAAATTAGATAATAAACAACCCCCCATAGCCCCCCCCCCCACAAACCTCCTCTACACCCCCCATATACTCCCCCTAGATATTAGGTACTGCGTTTTCGAAAACTAAAGGAGCCCACCTCCCGAGAGGGAGGAAGTACTCTTACAGTGACGCTTGGTCAAACATGAACATGGTATAGAGGAACGGGCTCCCATTCACGTCGGTGTACAAACTAAACCCCGACGTTATATTATATTTTATTTATTTATGCATTTTCAAAGGAAGTCTGAAGCAAAGCTTCATATATGGAAGACAATATTAGTTTGCATGGATATTTTGTAGATGCGTTCATCTTATGAAAACTTATGATATATTTAAAATTACATAACATAACATGATCATGTGTATGAAGTGTAAACAACATTTGTTAATAGAATTGAAATCTTGTGATTAATTTCATCAAAGATGATGTTTTGTTATCAACTTAACTATCATGCATACATAACCATTTTGGTGAATTAGTGATACATAAACCAAATTTCTAAAAAATATGATGCAATTTGCAATTTTTCATGAATCATTTAAGTTTAATGCTTTGAAAATCTATATGGAAATAATTTTACTTTCTATTTAATTGCATGTTTTGTGTGTATAGAGAAAAATAATTTCAACAACTCTTATTTGGAGATGAACATAATTTGAACATTGAAAGTCAATGATTTCATGAATATTGGAAAAAATGTTCAGCGGCTTTGGTGGAAAAACCATGCAATGGTTGGGAGGTTGGCCACGAGTTTCATAGAGAACCAAATGTAGTATGATAAACCCAAATCCACTTTCCAAGACATCATTATAAACCAAACCGTGCACACTCTCCCCCCCCCCCCGGGGAAAAAAAAACCTTTACATAAAGGACCTCCAACCTTCTGGTTAGGGGTTAATACCCCCGAGTTCCAAACCATGGTGTGGTCTTAAATAATATTAGGTTTTAATGGTTCCTTATTGAGCTCACAACCAACCTCCCAACCAATGAGGGTTTTCCCAGAGGAATCATTGTATTCATGAAAATTGTCGACTTTCAATCTTTGTATGGTGTTTCCTCGGGGGGTTCACTCCCTCTTATATTTTGCATACACGTGCGCTCATGATCTATTTATCGGGGGGCCATTTAAATTGCAGAAAAGATTATAAGGTATGGTATTTTTCAAAATAAAGGTAGATGCTTGTATTTTAATACACCCTATTGGAGGAATAATTTTAAAATACCCTATTTTACTTATACTGCAATTTTACCTTATATCCCAAACAACCAATTTTTTTGACTATACCCCATTTTTTTCTTTCACGGAGCCCAACTGTTGTCCAATTTTTTTTCTTACACCGCATTTTGTTTCTTACACCCCATTTTGTTTTAGGTTTTGTAAACGACATTTTCTTTCATGAAGGACATTTCTCTTCTTACAACAGAAAATTACCTCTTTTCATCCACTAGCACGAACCGTACCCTAGACCTGCTACCCCTAGTAATTGTTTCCACGCTATTTTGCATTTACTGACTAGCTAAAAGAGGTCATTATATGTGATGGTATTTTACATGTAAACATGTTTCACTATTATAAAACCCCCTATATTATATGTACATTTTTTGCAAAATTTATCTACAAATAATATTAGACACTATTTTTTTTAATTGCATGTTGTTTCTACGATTTTTGCTAGTGACCCCCCCGCGAGGGTGCTTCTTACCAGAATAGAGTTGTTAAGAATATTTATGCTCAAACTTGAAGTATAATAAAATTTCAAATTATCTCAATATTAATTTTCAGAGCATTAAACTTGATAAATGTATTTTTAAAATATATATTAAGATTTTGATTCAAATTTGGCATTTGTATCACAAAGATGATAAAGTACACATTATTGAAAAGCTAGAAACAAAACGTTAGATTTGATGAACTAAATGACAAGTTTTCAATTTTACTTACAAATGTTGTTTACAATCTATACAAATGATCAAATTATTTTATGCATCTTAGAATATGTTATAAGCACTCATGAAATGAGCATACCCACAAAATATCCATGTAAACAAATGGTTTATTTTATTTTATGCAATTTATTTATAAAAAAATCTTTTAAATGCTTACATGAAGCTTATGAGCTTATATGGATAGTGCAACCATGTGGATGCGATCTCTGACTTAGTCTATCTTGTTCCTTGATAAATGGTTTATAAATCAAGCTTAATCTAAGTGCAAGGAGACTCAAATTAAGTTTGAATCTGCACTAGGTTGGGGCATACCATGAATATATTCTCAGGGCCCACATGAATGAACACAAACTACTCAATAATGATATGTTTCCAAGTCCAACATATTACATGTTGTGATCTTTCGGTTTTTCTTCATTAATTTGAGATATATTCCATAGATTCCTCTCAAATGCTCAATAATTTTCCTAAAAGTCTTGAGCTTCAACTGGTTATTTCTCAAACTCAACTAGTTCATTTGTAACTACTAGTTGGTTCTCCCCGTTCATTGCTACAATCTAGAGAGAGGGTGTCCGTGCTTGGTGTTTACTTAATTAGACCCATTATAGTGTAAGTCATTACAATGATTGCTTTAGATATCAACTAAGGGCCAACCTTACATTGGATCTCGAGAATTTTCATGTATCAACTAAGGGCCCACCTTACATTACATCTCGAGAATTTTCATGTATCAACTAAGGGCCCACCTTACATTACATCTTGAGGGCCTTTGACTTGTGATATACAAGCTTTGTGATTGGTTGAGAAGCAGGAGATGGTCCAAGTTCATTAAGTTACACTAGACCATGAGGGCCTAAGGGACCACAGAAATTTGAATGCATGAAAAACCTACATAGCATCTCGCATGGAACC
This sequence comes from Polytrichum formosum, assembly GCA_964035585.1. Lineage (NCBI taxonomy): Eukaryota > Viridiplantae > Streptophyta > Polytrichopsida > Polytrichales > Polytrichaceae > Polytrichum > Polytrichum formosum. Next base: position 30,837,780 of record OZ037935.1, on the reverse strand, counting down.
AAGTGGCTAGTGTTTTATGTTCTACCATATATTGCGTTAGGCCCATTAGAAAAAGGGTTGGGTCCAGTATAAAACTAGGGGACATGGCCAACAATGAAGTTGCCATTGGCTTATATTACCATGATGGGACTACCCACTATTTTGGATTGTCCATAAAATATGATCCGGACCCTTGCCACGGCCTTTGGATAATTTTCAATGGCCCTTAGATTGTCATGGTCACAACTATTGGTCCATATGTAAAGCGGCCCCAAGAGATGCTTTTTTTTATTGGTCCAAATTAAACAAAGCTCAATTACAAAAGGAAAGGAATAAAACAAGCCACTGTGGGGAAGAACCTAAAACAAGGACCCACGGGGCGTTAGGTAATGATACCCATCTTGGGTCTATCTCTCCAAGTATCTACTAAATTCCTCCTAAAGGCAATAGGGCCTTTAACACACTAGACCGTATCCATGTTGTGTACAATGACCTCATCCAAGATGTCATTGTACAGGCTTTCTCAAGATCATTGAGAGTCCTTTGCCACTCAATTCTACCATAATCAAAAAACGCATTCCAAATCATTTGGTGAGTTTTCTCAACCGTCTAGTGGAGGGAATTGAAAATTCGATCATTTCTCTGCTCCCAGATAATCCAAGTTAAGCCGCTATGAAGAAAGAACCAAATTCTATGGTGTTTCTTAAGAAGGCTTGGAAAACTCTCATAAAACAAGACACATGAGCATAGAAAATTATTTTTGGACCCCAAATTGATACGTTGAACATGGAGTTGGCACATCATGTTAGTAGTGTACTGCCAAACTTGCTGCACCCAAGGGCAATTGTAGAACCTATGCTCCACTGTTTCCACACTCAGAGGCCCTCAATGGGGGCAGCTAGTATCCACCATGTTGAGACGCATCCTCTCCAAGCATTGACTGCCACCACCTTATGATGAACATATCAAAATAAAAAGAGTTTCTTTTTGTGCCTAGTGCTTGTGCCAAATAACATTCCAACATGGTTAACCATGCTCGGAACAAAGTGTTTCCATTTATTAGCAATGGGTTTTAGGAAATCGTTGCGCTTGGTGAGCCATGTCCTTCTGAACTTGGTCAAAAACTTGACAAAAATATTAGGCCTCTAGCCACCACCGTCCCACCAGATCACCAAGTGTCCTAGGTGGCCGCCTTGTGCCCAACAAGTGAACCAATGCCAAGATCCCAAGTTTGAATCTCTCCGAATACACTACTTCTAAACTTGCTGCTGAAACAATCAAAAAATCCCTTCATAACACAACAACCATACCAACCCCACCCTAAGAGAGTCCATTGGCGATTTACGTAGAAACAACATGCGAGAAAAGATAGGGTGGAATACATTTGTAAGACAAAAAAAAAAAATTTTGTTTAGATCTACATTAGGCTCTATGGAATGTCCACAAATGATTTATATATAACATATGGTTCTATAAATTGTGCTAATTTACTTCTATTCATTTTTGTAAAATAGCCTAAGAAAAATTGGAACAAATAATATTTCGGGAGGATGAGTATGTTTAGAAGATAAGCTTAAAAGTTATGTTAAAAAAGTAGGGGGGTTTGTTGGAATCATGAATGAAATCTCAATCATTATGGATCAAATTCGGTTCACTCCCGGTTCATTGTGGATGAACTTTGGTTTGTTGTGAATGAATTTTGGCCGGATGTGGTTGAACTTTGGTGCATTGTGGATGAAACAAGAACAATTTGGTTTTTTTAGGGTTAGAAGCACATTGATCTAGTTTTCACTTTCCATTGTCATTTTGCACAACTCCCTCAGCCACATAATCATGCCATCTTAGATTGTTAAGACGTTTTGTCATTTTGCTATGTTCCCTTAGATGACAAACATCAAATACAAAGGAACTCCACTCCAATAGCACAAGGAAAACTTTGAACCCCTACTTTTTATGAATCGAATAGGGTGAGATTTATTGCACAATTATGAAATTTATAATTACCTATAGGGTGAGAAACGAGGCGATATGTAGTAATTTTTAATGATGATAAGATCCATTTTTCTTAAGACCAAGATAAATAGCCATATCGTTACTCAGTTGATGAGTTGTGTTCAATCGCCCTGACTTCAAATTCAATATGAAGCAATGGGATTACAACATCTAGAGTCTTTTATTCTTGAACCAACGATTGGGCTCATGAACACAACTCATCAGCCGAGTATTATTATAATCCTTAAACAAATATTTGATTCTCACACGTGTATGCCCATTTTCTATAGAGGTGCCTTCCCCAGGCCCCACCACCCAAACCTTTTTACCCTACCAAACTTTGGACACTGTTTTTACAAAAGTCCATCTATTCTTTTTTTCTTTTTTTGAGACAGAAGACCAACATGCTAGCGCCAAAGCACAGGAGGTAGTTAACCTCCTGGCAAGTGTCTGTCAGGTAGAGAGGAGATTTCACAACCGGGAATCGAACCACCAACCTCTTCCTTAAGATTTGGGTATCTCTCCACCATCATCTAGTAGTTTAGGGTCATCTCGGACCAAAGTCCATCTACTCTCAGAACCCAGAACCTGGCCTGGTGAAACCCCAACAAAGTCTTGAGACACATCCCTCAATGAGCTCCCCTTCTTTATGAATGCCTTCCATAAAAAGGCAATCGACTTGGAAGTGACGTTGAAGGTTTATTAGAGATGAAAGGGCTCAATTCTATTTTCTTTCTTTTTTATTTTTTATTTTAAAAATTTCTCACGGGGAGTGGCTCTTTATTTAAGTAGGAAAGGCCTGATATAGGGCATGTTTAACAAAAGCCATTAGGCCTTGAGAACCCTTAAATTCTCATTGGTTGAGAGCAGTGTGTATGTTTGACAAATTTCATTTGACGTTCAACTTCAAATTCAAAGCATCACGTGACGTTTTCAAATACATATACGTTGACATATACGTTTTATTCTAAAATGTCACCTCAATCTTGGGCTACAGAATATTTTAGACAAACTAATATTTTGAATAATCAAAATACAATCTTGATTTGTAACAAAAAAAAACTATCAATCGAGCGTAAGTGTCCTTCAGTCTTGCATGTTTCTTCAAATGTTGAAGATTGTAGCCCAATCCATTGCATATCTACAATAATCATAGAAATTGGGACAGACTAGGTGACAAACTTCAGGGCCTTTTGAATAGTGATAGCATTCAATTAAGAGACTCAAAAGCATTGTCTCCATTTAACAACTTCAATTCAAGAGATTGTTGAGGGGGGAAATCTCGTTACGCAAGACCTCAAATAATCATGACCTGAGACCGCTAATTAACCTAAATGACCAAAAGAAAGGACTACACTGATTATCCCATTTAGTGAGGGTGGGCTAATAGTGCGTATGGGAAATTTTTGAAGGTGATTCTACATTTTGTTACGCTATGAAATTAGTGCCACCAAAAGATCCAAGGTTTCAGGCACCTAAAGTGTCAAAGTGTCGGAAATTCTCAATGCAAGCTCTTTGCAGTTTCTTAGTCTTAGGAGATGCCTCAGGAGTGAGTGGCCATGTCTGAAAAGAAGAAGCAACCTACTGTTATGGGTTATGTCTTCCGGATACTTGAGTTGTAGTTTATATTACTTAAGTTGCCTAATAATACGTGTCATTTCAATTTCTAGTGTGTCAATTGACGTGTGTGTTTTTTCTTCACAAGTCACAATACGTGTCAACTTCTAAATTGTACGTGTCAATTGACATGCATTTTTTTTTGTGCAAGTTTTCGCGTGTCAAAAGTGAAAAACTTGCAAAAACTTTGTCAGACATACACATTGGTTGAGAGTATCACGGGCCCCCGCTTTAGGTTTACATGAGGACAATTTTGGACTATAATCCATAATATTTTAGTGGATAAAAATCTACATGGAATCCTACATGGCATGTCTGGCTAATGTTGGTTGGGATCGTTGGGATTTTTTTGGGATAACTCTTGAAGATAGGCATGACGGAATGTGTGGAGGAAATTTGGGTTTAGACTTAGAGCTTGTGACCTCCAAAAGACTTTGGGTTATAATCCATCGACCACCCATGCTACAAATGTGTGTCATGTAGCAAAATAGAGTTTGTTTCCTTGAAATCCAACCATATGGATGTGAACTAGATTACCATCCATTCATGTTGTGAAAATGTTAAGTCAATTGGACCACATTTTTTAGGTCAGATTGACGTATGAACAAGGCCTTCATCCGCAGGGGGGGTAGCTAGAGAAAACTTTTATATTTATCGTTAAAAATATGGGAGATTTCCCTTTTTCATGGAGCAAACAACATGTTCACTAATTTTTATTTTTATTCCAAATCAATCCGGTCAAGTTGTGCACAACCGTCACCTTGTCCTAAGGCAATAAAAACCCACGCAAATTGGGCATCATATGTGAAAGATATTGTCTCCTAAATTCGGCTCCTACATATGGGCACCTCATAGGACCACCTCCCAAAAAAAGCAAATGCCAACCTAACAAAAAATCTACATCCTTGGAGTATGAGGTTTTTAGATTAAAGGCGCCCATAACCGATCACTTAAGAGATTTTGCACTAGCTTTGGAGAATTATAAGGCGGTGCAAATTTTTCCCTTGTAGGAAGATAGAATTTAGGGGGATTGCAAATTTTTTGGTAATTTTATCCCTTAAATTGAATTACGGTGAATTTTTGAAGCCAAATGGTGGCCCGAACATCTTACCAATGTCTAGAGTCTACCTTAACCGCTTATTTAAACCATTCATTCGTCCTCACTTTAACACTTAAAACTGGGACATGTGTCATGGCACTATTGGTTCTGGCCTGATCAAAATTAAGTCCCAAACTCATCGAAATTTTGGTACCCTATAGATTGCCGATGGGTCTTGATCGGGAACAAGTGCCTTTATTATATATATTATCTTTGCCCACATGGTAGTGGGCACCACCCTACACCAGTAGATACCTTCCATCCCAATAGATTACCACCTAGTGAGTCGCATACCCCAACAAAATATTAGGTGGCGACCCATTTTAGGTTGCACGAACACTTAAGGGTTAAGAGCCATGATCTAATGCCTTAAGTGTAAACATGTCCATGAACGCCTGTCCTAAAATGGTTAGTATCCTCCAAAACATAACACGTCTATGGTATCCTAGCCTATTACCGATATGTGACCTTAAACTGAGCTCTAGGGAACAAATTAGAAATAATGTTCCCTAGGTGGATGACATGTGCCCACGGATAGGTGACGGTCTTAGATTAAATGAGTGACGGTCTTAGGTTAAATAAGGAGGAAGAAGGAGGAGGAGGAGGAGGGGGAAGGAGGAGGGACTAGGGATCCAACGCGAGAATGAGAGGTGTGGTGGGAGAGAGGAAGGTGGTCATTGAGGCCCATAGGTCTCGGTTCAAGGCACATGAGACCTTGCCACAACGTGTTGGATGAGATTAGTTGTTCGTTTAGGATGTCTCTTGACATAGTTAGGTCAAAGTCAATCTACGGCTTAGTAATGTTGGATTTCTTACAATCTCTTACTTGCTTGTGCATAATTATAGAATGCTCATAAGTTGTATTAGCATCGACGTCAAACTTCTTTAGGTCTATCATAAGATACCCTAGGGAACATCTTTAAAAAATCATATTTAATTCAAAATTAAATTTAAAAATTTCCAAAATTTTGAAATAGACAAATATTTCATTTTACCTTGCATGAAAAATGATAAATCGTTCATTACCATAGAAGAGGTCATTGTGAAAATTCACCAATGTGTAGCTCTCTGTCATAGGCTAGGATACCATAGTTGCATTAAAACACAAATATAGGATAGTCGTGCATTGCTAACCACTTTAAGAAAGGTGTACGTAGTAGGCCTCTAGAATCTAGTCGTCTACTCCTTAGCAAGGGAGCTTATTTATTTGGTAGATCAAAGCCTAGCGGTCGGCTAAGGTTTAAGTTCTAACCTCGTGGGTCCATACAAGATCCAAAAACGGGAAAGAAAATCCATAAAGAGTTGAAGTCAACGTTGAAAGAAGGTTTTTCTCCCACTATGTCAAACTCGTGAGTCAACCCAACATTTGCCTTTAGCATCGGGAAGTAGCTTACGCATGGTCATCTCACATTTGTGACCACCGGTTTTAGCCCTCCCATGCGGTGAAGGCACCATCTCTTTGGCATGAGAAAAACCCTTTAATCATGAGATGAACATCGAGTATCAAAGCTCTCTTTACGCCAAGGTCATATTGATGAACCAAGAATATCGGAGTATGCATAGGAAAGGTAGCATCCAACAACTGAATGTGGGAAATATCAGGAAATATTATGTGGAATATTGTTAGTCCCACAAAACATTATTATGGATTTGAATAATGTTATGAATCGTAAGTGACATTGATGACAGTATATTAAGTATGTATTTCCATCCAATGGGAATTCATATTGGGTATTTGATTCCGAAGTTTCAACTACTTTACACTGTTCCATTTATAAGATGAATGAGGATCGATCTCTCTCTCTCGCTCTCGCATACCTACTTTATGATGTAAGTGGGCTCCAATCGCACAATAGTTGAGGATTCAATACATACATGCTACCAAGAGTGGCTCCAACTTTCACATGATTAACCCTTGAAGGACTCAAAGGTTGCCGTTAAGGCCTCAACATGCGTGTAATCTGCCCTACAACTTGCAATGACCTCACATGTTGGATTTTTTTTTCAAGGAAGCCTACTTGAAATTCACATAACATTATTCAGATCCATAACAGTGTTATGTGGGACAGAGAATATTATGCGGAATATTCCACCATTTAGGCTGAATGTGAGGAATATTCTACAAAATATTGTCAGTCCCACATAATACTTTTATGGATTTGAATAATGTTATGCAATTCTTTCATGACATGTGTCTTTGTTTATGAATGGTTCAGTATGTATAGGCTATCAAAGATGGCTTCCAACTTTCACACTTGAATGATCTTATTTCAAACATGATTATTTTGAAATAAAAACTTATGTACATATTGCAATTGCACACAACCGCACATTTGGTTGATCATATTTAAAAAAAAACAAAAACAAACAAACAAACAAACAAACAAACAAACAAACACCAAAGTGACAAAAACCTACTAGACTCTATCTGAAGTCCCTGTTTTGGAGGCCATGTATGTAAAGAATCACATCTCCCCAAATTTAAGGAAAAAATAAGATCAAAATAATATCTTTCATGGTTTAAAAGAATGTAATAATGACCATTCTTTCAAGGGAAAATGTTATTGGCATGTGAATGCTTAAAAAGTACCCAATATTGTTAGATTTGCAAATGACTCATTGATGCAAGATGTGTCCAACACGTGTGCTCTAAAACTCATATATTATGATAAATGCACCCAAAATTGTTACGGTTGTAATTCATTCTATTGTCTCCCATAAACGCACCCATTGTCAATGCACATGAATCCTAAACATTTCACTTGCATGAGAGTTGAAACAACCACATTAGCTTGTGACACCACTAGCATATTTTGGTATCATATTGAACCAAATCTATGTTGATTCGATATAGTATGCTCAATCGCTCGGATAGTGCCTGAAATAGGGTGCCTCCAACATGAATAATTTTCAAATAGTTTCTCAAGTGCATTGCATTAGTAGGGAAAGGCTTGACATTTATGGTGCATTTGTATTGTAGGGTTCATAAGTAACAACTAAGGAAAGTGCAACCATCTATGGCCAATGGATTGTGGTGTCTATGTAGACTCATTCTTTTAGAAGGTGAAATGCACAAGATTGTTTCAAAGATTGAAAGTAACAATTTTAAGACTCTTCAACTATGGAATCAACACCAAAGACTCCAAATTAGTCCATTACAATCCGATTGGAATGATACAACTCTCCACCCTTTAAGAGATTTGTTTTTACTTGAGCTCCTTCATCCATGAGGATTAGTTTACATAGATGCCACAAACCCAAGCCATTGTATAGCTCAACAATTTCTAAATGTGGATATTCTTTTAATAGATTGTTATGTTATTTTTAGAATTTTCACTTATATTAAATTTCCAAAATAATTGTTAAATATCATAAAAATTGGATGAAAATTGCCAAAATTTGGATGCATGTGTACGCTTTTTGATGGGCATTTGTGTTATCATCCATATGTGGCTTCATCACTCCAACGATTGTCGCTAAGCATTCCTCTCGTGAGAATTTGAGAAGAGAAAATAGGTGGTATAGTTGGATAATTGTACGTTGCTTATAACTTACTTTTTGTGTCAATTTGTTTATTGCATTTTGGACTTTACGTGATTTTGATAATTGATTTGATAATGATTCAGGGCAAAATTTCCCCCAAAAGCATTTATGCCGAACATTGAGGCAAGAAAATAAAAGAAAACCAACGTCAGTAATCTGACGTGAATTTGAGCCCATTGGCCCTTATGGACTGAGAAATTTAAACCCTCTTCATGTATTATGAAAAATATGTAAGGTAGACAACGCGGATCCCATTGCCTTCCCAAAATTGCACCCTAACTATGCACTCCCCCTAGACCCGTAATTGGAATGCACCTACAACCGTTCATTTGTATGGAAAATAGGTGAGGCAATTCTAAGTGAAAACGGGGATGGTTTTTTGGGGGTGTGTCATGTTAGTTTTGAGTAGAAGGAAGGGGGGGTTGGGCAAAAACTAGGGCTCATCACTAATGTGTTTCATTTTTTACTTATGTAAGATTAATCTGGGATTCGTGTATTTTTTGTGCAAGATTTTAGGTTGTTGGTATTGGGTGAAGTGTTAGTTTAAAAGCGCGAGCAATTTTGGTGCAAAAACAAGGTTGATTTTAAGTGAAAGATGGGACAGTTTTTGGGTGAAAGTGGGGTTGGTTTTACATCAAAACATGGGACTTTTGGGAGACATTTGCATTGGAATTAGTGTGGGGCTAAAGGGGGGGAGTCAGGTAGCTAAGGATAAATCATATTCATAAAAAATGTATATTCATATAATGTGCTATTTATTTATTTCTTGTTTCTACCATGTCGTAGCCAATTTCCTAAGGCAATCATGCATACCGCTAATCCGTGTAGGCTTCTAAATCGGGTTGAAGTGCCCAAAGGGACGGTGTGAGCAACCTCTACCTTAACTCAATTACCTATTTGATTATTTAATCGATTGTTGTTTTTTTCTTTTTTGTTAACAACAATCATTTATGTGCTCTATTTGGAGTGTATATTATTAGAGTTACCAAGGACTCAACACCTATAGCACAAATCATTTGGTGCTATCCAATTTTTACTTAAAGCCTAAAACAAAACTTAATATTGGAACCTACATATTGACAAGGTGACTAGGGAGTTCAATGCTTATGCGCTAACCAAGCTAGGGCACAACACCGTGTACATTGGTACCTTGGAGGCAGGGCTGCAGTCATCAAACAAGGAACCGATGTATGGGTTGGTTTGCCCTCCCCACACTAATGATATGTGTGGAAAGACTACTTAACGAGGGGCTATAATATAATGGCATACAATGGAAATATTCTATCAATTCATAAGTCATCATGAAAATCTCTTCAAAACGGTTTTTGAATAATGTTTTGAAACACTTTACATTCCTCATTAACTAGATTGTCCAACAGGGTATGTGTTTTGATACACTTTTTAACCCTTTTTCCAGAGGCCCTTGAGTTTCCATGCAAGATTCCTCCTAGAAATTGGTTGACATGTTGTTTGGTATGATGGCTTCAAGGACCCCAAAAACTAGATCTATCAAAATGAGGTGTGTGATACACTGTTGGAATGCCCTATTTTTCATGCTAAAAATCATAGAATGGCATTCCAAAAATATGTAATATAATATCAGGTCATTTTTGTGGATGCAACCGCCATAATAGTTGAAAAATGAACCTAAACTCTAGGCAAAATCTCCAAATTCGGATGAATGTGATCATGTTTGGATGAAAATCTCCAATATCATCCATGTGTGGCTTCATTACTCCAATGATTGTCATTAAAAGAATCTAGATGGTAACGGTGGACAATTTCGATCAAGAACGAGGACGAGGCAAACCTTCCCACAAGTCAAATCCCTTCCAATAAATTTTTTAATAAATTTTCTTGGAAAATAAGAAATAAGAAATAAAATTGTTATTATTATATATGTACTTTGAGTTATACATATGTTAATGCCTAAGAATGGAATATTGAGAAAGGTGTTTTGCAATAACTCTTCACGTATGAATATATGAAGTTTAGATTGAACTTGACATGTATACAAGGTCTTTGTTCATTACCCTACGAACGCACGTGCTATGAGGGCTTTACAAAAGTTGCCTCCCTTGGGCCGTAGAGCAACTCCAAACTCTTTGCAACACATCACATGCTCATTATTACGAGCGTAAATGTCGTAGGAATGTAGCCAAAGCTACCTTGTTGTAGATGATCTCTAGACGCATTTACAAGGTTTTTGTCTATTACCCTCTGGACGCACATGCTATGAGGGATTTACAAAAGCTGCAGTCCTTGGGCCTGACAACAAGTCCAAAACCCTTGCAACACATCACGTGCTCAATATTAAAATGCAAATGTCGTAAGAATGTACCAGAAGTTAGCTCATCGTAAATGATCACTGGACGCATATACATTGCATTTGTTTACTACCCTATGAACGCACGTGTTGTGGGTGATTTACCAAAGCTGCATCCCTTGGGCCTTAAAGCAAGTCCAATTTTTTTTGCAACACATCACATGCTCCTTACATTTAGAATGTAAATGTCGTAAGAAAGTAGCAAAAGCTACCTTGTTGTAAACGATCTCTAGACCCTTGTGATGATGCTCTCGTGGCATCAAGATTCTTTGGTTGACATGTGCTTGACAATTATTGTGTGCATAGAAATATCTTACAATAGTCTTCTCCCGAACTAAGAATTTGGTGCACCAATGGCGAGCGGCCACGTGTTGTTTCAAAGGATGGGTCCTTGCCCAATCGGATCTCCTTTACGAACTCGGATGGGTGCATGACTTGCCAATGCAAAAAGGAGGGCGCATATTTAAAGCCTACCAAGCAACGAATCGCACACCGCGAAAAATGGTGGCAAATTCGCAATTAAATATAAATAATAAATGGCCCAAGTTGGCAATGGTCCAACCAAACTTTGTGGAAGCCGGTGGCTTATGGAATTAATCTTTTGCTTGGCAAAAGCTCATAAAGCCGTTTGGATCGAGGGCCAATATGTAATAGGTGAGGCCCAAGAGACATGGCACTATCAAAAATAAGGACCTCCGAGGGTGGAAGCGCAAGCAGGGGACCTTATTTCCAATGGTGTCCTGTATAAAAGAGCCTTACTGCACGTAAAGATCTTATTATGTTTTCTAGAAGCTTTCATGTCCTTGAAGGTGGTGGCAGTAGGACCTTTCATGGTGAGTGGGAGTTCTAATAGTGAGCTGGAGTTTTTGGAAAACAGAATGTCCTCCAGGAAAGTCAAAGGGAGATTATGTGAAGTGAGGTGCCCTATGAAAATAAGAGAAAACATGACCGTGTCTTTATGTATAGGCGAATGTCTTGAGGGGAGTGCTTTATGAAATGTAAGGACATTTGCACAAGGGCAAGAGCCAAAGGCGCGTGCCTTTAAATTTCATAATGCACAACCTGTAGGACATCCCCTTGCATAAAGATCATGTATGGCGGGCATTACATTGTAATGCATTGTACAACAGACATGTGTGTGGACTCTCTTAAATAATGGACAATTTTGAAAGAACGTAAAAGAAGTCAGAGATGTTTTGTATCTTCAAAAGACGAGGGGTTGACGACGTCTTTGAACTTAGTCGCAATGTGGTCAAGGAATGTGCCACCCCCACCCCATACTAAAAATAAATAAGATGGGAGGCTCTTTTGGTGTGTGGCTTTTGCTTGTGGAAGCACAATATACATGATGGGTTCAATAACCCCCCGACAAGGAGTCATTTCAAGCTTCTTTATGAAGGGCTTTGGCCCGATTTTCCCCCATAGTAGGTTGACCCCCTCTAAAGTCTATTGATATTATGAAGAGTGGCTCCTACGTTGACATCCCATGGGGCCCACCCCACATATATATACATACTACATGTCCTAAGGGAGTAAACAGGAAAAGCATGTCCTATTTCGATTTTGACCCTCTTTTGCAAAAGGGGGTTGAATTTGCAAAGACGCGGAGACCACTTTTGGACGTACGGATTTGCTCGGCTCAAGGGAAAAGGTAAGGAAGGCTACTAATGAAGTTGGGAGTGGTGACGGAGTCTTCTATAGTCATTTTGTCTCCTCATGCAACCATGTTCGCTCTTGACACATGCTTTGCTATGAGTGTTTGCCGAGATCTGCTTCGACTAAGTTCCCATGCACCCAACCAAAACCACCAAAAACCGAACAAAAAAATCTCAAATTTTCCTTCTTGTTGATGAATGTCAAATAAATCGATCCATTCTTGCAAGTCCATGGAGGGATAGATGGATGTATATCATTAAAGAAAAATGTAGTCTATTCATGTGATTTGTTGTTTGTTTGAGTTTAAGCCAATTTTCTAAAGCAATCATGATTTCTACCACGATTCCAAAGTGGAATTCGAAAAAGGCCGAATCGATCAAAGGGTCGGTTTAAGCACCCTCTACATACTTTACCCATAGGTGGGTCGTCATCTCCCTTTGAAGTGGTCTACCGCTACACCTATGGGTCGCAATTTAATATTGAGAATCCGGAGCTTGCTTGAACTACTTAAGCTCGAAGACCACTCGATGTTCAACCAAAAAGGCTTTTGAACTCCCGGCTTGACTTTCCACAAAAGGCACTCCTCAAAGCATCGGGAGCCGATTCCTATTACCTCCCACTCCCAATCGGTAAACTTACCTTCCTCAAGGTCGAAATCTTTAGAATATTATAAGGTGAGGCAACAACTTGTGGTGGCAAACTCCCACAACAACAATACAACAATACTTAAACCTTCAACCAATCACTACGTTCATTATGGAACATCTTGAGTTGTGGGCTCATGTATCAAACGAAATGTTCTTGAGATGGTGAACATAAAAAGCTTGATATCACTTTCTAAGTCCAAGAACTAACTAAGAAATGTACAAAATCAAAATGAAGAGCAATTCACCTTTAAATAATCATTATGCCCAACTGCTAAGCACTGGGACTTAGAGGTAGTCAAATGAAAGATTTTGAGAAGCTCTACAAGAGGGAGCGATGTCATGCTGAAAAAGAGAGAAAATTTAAAAGACCCGGGTGGTGGACACTTTGTTGGAAACCTAAATGACATGCGTTGATGGTTATGACATAAAACCCCCTATTTACAATAAGTTTATAACAAATGTATATGTAATACTGATAGGCTAGAAAATGGACTTGTGTATTTATACTATGTTTTTCAATGTAATGTGATAAATGCCTCCACTACATCCACAAAAATTAAACGTTGAAATAAATAGGCCTTTCTTACATATACAATCAACTTTCACTTTCCAATGAGAGAATAATTGAAGGTTTTTCCATTCATAGGATGTAACTTGTAGTAGTATGACCCTAAAACACATGTCATTGAAGCTAAGGCAATAATAGCATCTAAATTGACCATCATGTCATTAGTTAAATCATAAGTCTACTTTGACCCAATTTGGAAGAACCTAGAACCCAAGTGCAAACCATGTGGACAAAGTAGTCATTGGGGACTACCATATGACAATAATCAATGAAAATGTAAATCGGATTAAACTAGCACACATGTCGTTACTTTTTTCTTCAAACTTAGGGTCATGCTTTTGTACATCTACCTTTACTTCAAATTTCTAATAGCCTATTTAAATGTACTAGAGAACAAATATTTCCTCTCCCTTATGTACAAAATGTATGCTAATGCCTCAAATAGTACCCCTTTCTACACTCATGTTACTTCATATGTGGTATGAAGAGTCTACTTGCTGTGTCTAATGATGCCACTGTCAACTATCTTGTAGATGTTCTTGAAGGTAGGTTTTGGTGGTGAGCACCACCTTTACTAGGCAATAATGCTTCAAGAGAGAAAGCCACTTGTTGAACACCTAGCAATGTCTTGCTACCCTAGCATCAGCTTCCTAAGGAAGCATGCATAAATGGAGAGTCTCTTCGTCCATGGGCTACTATCATCCGTTGATGGAAGACTATATGGGAGCATATCTAAATTTGCTACCTCACTCTAAAATGCTATGTGAGCCAACAAAATCCTTCAATGCATATACCATGCATAATCTATTCCCCATTACCCCTAAAATACCAGCAAACCTAGAAGTGATTCTATTGCTTCATATCAAGCACCATATGAACAACGGCCTTTCGTATTTGTGGTAACCCAACACAAGAAACCTTTGGGGCATAATCGCAAGGAACCTCATAATTGCTTCAACTTTTTGTTTAAATGATGTGAATGTATCTTATAAGAGAGAAAAAAATCATACATATTGACAACCACTAAGGCCTATTCCACATGTATCATACTCAAAGATTACATAAACCGGTGCTACGTACATAGATTTGACAGTACTAGTTCAATCACTTCCAACAACATTAGTCCAACGACGTTCCCTCTTATTGGTGAAGGGCAAATAGTGACATCATTCAGATTGGTTGGTACAATAACAATATGACCAAGTCAATCGTTATCTTGTACATGCCCTAGTATTCTTGTACCCTGGATGTAACTTTCAATAGGAGAATACGTTCACATGTGCTCACACATACTTGAGAGGCATCAATATTAGAAATAAGCTAGCAACGTGCCCTCCATGAAAAGAAAAAAATCGACATGAAATTCTCAAACATAACATTATTCGGATCCATGACAGTGTTCCGTGGGACCGACAATATTCCATGGAATACTCCCCATATACGGTCTCTGGGATATTCCATGGAATATTGTCAGTCACAGACAGGGCTTCCCTTTGCACCCGTCACAAGCCAAAAGAAAGGCAAATACAGGCTGAAATTAATCTTGCCTGTCGAAAGAAAGGCAAAATGAAAAAGTGTCCGTCACATGGAAAGGCAAAAAAAAAATGAGCCCGTCAAAAGAAAGGTACCCTCAACCATTGCCCGTTAGCCATATCCCATAAGTATGGGCAAACAATGTTGTATCCCGTAGTATATAAGTCACGCTTTGAGTTCATAGTGACTTAGGAGATACGAGTCAACTTCTACACTTGTAAGTGACACCTAACTAAACCCAATTTCAGTTTGTGTTGAGTTTGTTTTTAGTTTGTGATGAGTTTGTGATTGTGATGATTGAAGAGGCTTTCATTAAAAGAGTAGACGTGAGGTAATTGAAAAATTATTGAATTGGGGGCTTTTCTTGAAGTCTTGAACTTCAACCGCTTTATATGTAACTAGTAGTTGGGCATTGGATGCTATTATGGTGTACATGTGACGGTGTAGTAGAGAGAAAATATCGTGTAAAGAAATTATGAATATGCAAAGAACAACCGGATGATCACATCATGTAACCGGTTGGATTTGGAAACACTACGAACTAGCTATCATTTTGATCGGGAGGACACACTAGAAGAATGCAAGATGATGGGAGCTATGTATGCGCAAGCAGTTGTGGATAGCTTGAATGAAAGGTTTCATGATTTACCTGTTTTCAATGCATCGAAACTTTTCAGTCCAAAGTATTATCCAAGTGATGAAGAAATTCGTATAACTATGTTAGAGCAATGGTTGGAGAGACTGATTGTAAAATTTGGATTGATAGTGGTTGAAAACGATGCAAGTAGAGTTGAGTTGCTTGAGTTTGTAGAAACTTTGAGGCATGAATGTGAAAACAAATCATTGTACGAGGCATGACAATTTTGTGGGGCCATCAATGAGTGGTATACCCATTGGCCACATCTCATGAAAATTTGGCAAAAAATACTTGTCATTCCCTCAAGTATTGCAATTTGTGAAAGGGGATTTTCCAAACAAAATGCTATCAAGAGCCACTTGCGAACTTCATTGAAGTTGGACACTTTGGATGCTCTGATGCAGGTATCATTATGCGGGATAGAGATGGAGAATATGGATTGGAGGGCGGTATTTGAGTTATGGCACAACATGAAAAATCGGAGAGTTCTTAGTTTGGACTAAAGAATGTAAGAAGTTCATACTTCTCGACATTTGTATTTGAAAAACACGATTTGGTCTTCAAATTTGTGTGAAAGATGAAAAATTTCTCAACCCGTCATTTGAAAGGTAGTTTTTGATGTTGCCCGTCACATTGAAAGGCAAAAAAAAAAGTAGCCCGTCAAATGAAATGCAGACGGACCCGTCAAAAGGAACCACTGGTCACAGACAACACTGTTATGAATCTGAATAATGTTATAAATACCATCACCCCAACGAATTAGCAATCATATGCATATGCTAAGTATAGACAAGGGGAAAAAATCCGCAGCCGAATTAGCAATCATAAAGGACTCCCAAGGACTACCCGTACATGAAGCCACACATTCTACACGGGAGTTGCGCACAGGATGGTAGGGGTTAAGTTCATGTTAGAGAGTGACCATAAAGTGGCTCCAATCCACCAATAGCCATTACCTAGTGATTCTTGTACCCCTTTCGCACGAGCCATGCATTCAAAAGCAAGCAATGAGGTGCAGTAGTAGACTTCAAGAGAGCTGCGGCCGAAATTTGAGAGTTCTAATTCAACGGAGTTGGACCCAGCTACTCATCAGTTTCCATGCCGGCAATCGAATATGCATGGGCGCCTCATTAAAATTCTCATCGACACTCTAACCTCCCTAGGCTAACATCACGCCTGTGGCAACCAAAGTGCACGTGATATGTATGGATGTGTGATGATAGAGAACTAGTGTAGCATGTGACATTATGGAGTAGCACAAAGCCAACGTTGTAGTAATGATAGTGATGATAATGTGACGTCTGATGCATGCGAGCATGTGGTCTCGTTAAAATTGTCATTGACACTCTAACCTCCCTAACATCATGCTTGTGGCAACCAAAGTGCACGTGATATGTATGGATGCGTGATAATAGAGAACTAGTGTAACATATGACATTATGGAATAACACAAAGCCAATGTTGTAGTAATGACAGTGATGGCAACGTGATGTCTGATGTGTGCGAGCATGTGGTCTCATTAAAATTCTCATTGACACTCTAACCTCCCTAACATCATGCCTGTGGCAACCAAAGTGCACGTGATATGTATGGATGCGTGATAACAGAGAACTAGTGTAGCATGTGACATTATGGAGTAGCACAAAGCCAACGTTGTAGTAATGATAGTGATGATAACGTGACGTCTGATGTGTGCGAGCATGTGGTCTCATTAAAATTTTCATTGACACTCTAACCTCCCTAACATCATGATGTGGCAACCAAAGTGCACATGATATGTATGGATGTGTGATAATAGAGAACTAGTGTAGCATGTGACATTATGGAATAACACAAAGCCAACGTTGTAATAATGACAGCGATGGCAACGTGATGTCTGATGCGTGCGAGCATGTGGTCTCATTAAAATTCTCATTGACACTCTAACCTCCCTAACATCATGCCTGTGGCAACCAAAGTGCACGTGATATGTCTGGATGTGTGATGATAGAGAACTAGTGTAGCATGTGACATTATGGAGTAACACAAAGCCAACGTTGTAGTGATGATAGTGATGACAACGTGACGTCTAATGCGTGTGAGCATGTGGTCTAAATTCTTTGGTGGAATGCTTTAATGTCAAATTTCGTGATATATGGGAGGGACATGTGACAACAGGGAGGGATATTTGAGATGGTTAGCAAATCCGAATTGAGGTTGTACCCACTTTCTACACAATTGGTTTGGAGCCCATATGAATATTTTATTCATTATCAAAAGTGAGGATTCATGTGCTTATTAAATGGCCATATAAGTCCCCACAATAATGTTGACTATTGAGTCTAGAACAATATTAGATTTTGAGCATGTAATCGAATCTTTACTAAATACATGCCTTTTTGGTGCCCATTCTTGGAGCCACATCAATGTACATGCCACTTAAATATAGGTTTTTAAAACAAAAATTCAACCAAATAAGGGTTGTTTACCTCATGTCAAATGTGGATTGTTGTAGCCGGTTTTGAGCTTCTTACAAATATGATGGGTAAGGTAAGCGGGTCTTGAATGGGCACTTTTGGCTCTCCACCCTCTCTTGGGATGTGAAACATGTAATTAGAGCAAGATGATAGCCAATTCCAAATTGTGTCCGTCACCATTGGCCTCATAATTTGTGAAGCTCATATGAATACCTTATTATCAAAGTGAAGATTCTCAAACTCAATAAATGGTCATATAGGTCCATATGATTGTGTTGACTATAAAACGTAGATTGGCTACCACATTTTAAGCATATAAGTATTCTAATCTTCATTAAACATATGCCTTCTTTTTTAAGTATGTTTCTAGATCCACATCTAACCTCACACCACTCAAATATAGTCTATTAAAAAATAAATGACAAATAATTAAAGGCCCGCATACATTAGAGGATAAATTATGTCAATTGGGTATAAAACTAACGCCTCTATATGGAGCTTGTCTAATGTCCCCAACATCCGCTTTGATTTTAACATATGTTTACCTACCCAAATCCATCATTGTAAATCACACTGTTTGAAATGTATGACAATGGTACATAGTATTTGTTTCAAGATATATGTCCATTTGGGTATGTCTACATTAAGACAGAGGATGCTTACACCAACCCCGTGGCTAAAGTGTCCTATTTTTGGAGTCCACATGAATTAGTTGGATGGTTGATTGGCTTAGCAATAAATAAGTAGACATGGTAAAAACAAAAATGAAACAAATTGCACATCATCTAATCATACTACAAATTTGTGAAGTCACTCACCCTAGCTAACTAACTCCTTCACTAGACCCACGCATTTTATGCTGCAAATAATTCCCAAGGCCATCCTGACACTCTCTCAAAATTGTCCCCATCTATTTTTGTCTAGAACCAACCCCGTATTCTTCCAAAATGGTCTTTATATCCAAACCAACACTTCGCCCAACAAAGAAAATTGAACCCTTATAACGTTTGTATGCAAGGTTCAAACTAAACTCTATAAATAGCCTACCCATAATCATCTTTTGACACTCACTCAAAACCATGGTATCAAGGATTTATTTGATTCCCTTGTTGAATAAACTTTACATTATGGTAATTTAGATTATATAAAGTAGTTTTAGGTTTGGTTGTGATGAATATGGTCTTCAAAGCTAGCTTACATAGATTATGGCGTAAATAGTCAACACCTTCATAATGCTATACTCTAAGCATAACATTACTCAGTTGGTGAGGTGTGTTTTTGGGCCCCACAATAGATTTGAGAATAAAACCTTCAAATGTCCGAGTCCCAACACTACAGATTGAATTTGAAATTAGGATAGTTGAACATAGCTCACCAATTGAGTAATGTTATGAGCTATTGAAAACAACTTTGCCGATATTATTGTCACACTCCGCTAAAGAAAAACAAAGTGAATTGTAAATCCTTCACCAAAAGTTGAGAGGTGGCCTAGTAAAATGTGAACCCTTCATTGGATGAATATGAAGGTTTTAGCTTTTAGTTAGGTTTTTCTCGTTGGCCCATCCCACTAGTTAGTGGATAACATTTGGTCGGTAAAAGAGGTGCTCGATTGTCAAAGTTCTTAATGCCATTTAGTTCTTAGTACTCCTTAAAGGTGCCGGTCTACTTTCCGAGGCTTATGTGATAGTTAGTAGGATGTACAAGTCCATGAGCAATTGTGAAGTCAAAATTCACTTGGTCTATGAGAGTGAGATGATATTGAACACAAGCTACTACAAAGAGGGATTGATAACAATCATATATGAAGACGGTGATAAGATATGTGTGGTATGTATTTGAGTCTAGTTTATTTGTAGAAACTCAAATCCCGCTCTCTTTTGGCATATAAGTATGTCAAGATTGGAGAACGCAATTTGCGGATGGCTTGATTTTAGATGGGTCCCATATGACATTTCCAAATGAAAAGAGTAGGAGTAGTAGTAGTCGAGATGTTTAAAGAATAACAATGATGATGATATTAAAGATAATAATAAATAAAATAACTTCAAACAATTTTAAGGAGTGGACTGCATCTCTTGTTGAGAACATGATATTTATTGAGTGGTTATTATGTGGTTCATGAAAAACACACATTCATAGCAGTGTATATTAATTTCATTTATTATTGTAACCAAAGTGCCAATCACTGTCATAAGAATATTCAAATTCCATGAATTTACTTGGGTGAATTGTGATATTCATTGTAAAATTTACTAATAATGGTAATTGTGGACAATCTCATGCATTTTCAATTTTTTAAGGTTTGAGGTCAATATTTTGCAAACATTTGTCAAATTAACATAACAGTGGTCCATAGTGTTGTTCAATCACACTAGGTGGATTGAACTAGCACGGACATGAGGAGTAGGTGATGAACAAACTTCGCACATCAGTGTATGAGAAGATTGATGTGCCTTTTACTTATTGTACAGTCACACTACTTCTTAAAGTATGTGTATAATTGGAGTCCATTCTATGCTCCTATTGTTTCCTCCCAAGTCAATGTGCTTTATCAACGGTGCAAACGATGCTTCATGATCATTATTTCTCAGTAATTCTTTGGTCCATACTAAGATCATGGCTCGCTTCCATTTCCTATAGTGTTTATCCCATCTACTTATGCTTTTGTTGTGTGAAAATGACTTCTAAAGTAGGACACTTTACCGTTTTGGAACTCATTGTAATTAGGAATGATGCACATGCGGTGTGTAGACCTTTCTAAGTATTTTATCCCAAAAGAATTGTTGGGTTAGTATTACATCTTCAAGGACACCGATGGGTGCAAGTATCGGGTGATAGTGAGCCCAACACGTCATGTCTTAACAACCCTCCCATGTGGTCATTGGGTGGCCAAAGGATGATCATAGATTAAATATATTGATTGCACTTATGGTGAGTTCCATGAAGGCCGCTTGCCCACCACATTCTAGTGTGAATAAGACAAACCCGTCCAAATAAAGATGGAATTTAGTGGGGTAGGGTTCATATGTGCCAACTAGCTAATCCCATCTTATCATATCCAAGACCACCTACTAACCTCCTTCTAAAACAGGTCTTCGATCCTTCGGTGACCGCCACTTGTAAGTTAAAGATTCTTTAGTGGAAGTGTAGCGGATTGCTAGAATGTGGTTGGATGGCGGTTGTGCTTAACTACATGCAAACACCTCCAACCCATTACTTTCTAGACTTTAGTGGGTGAGCGGCCTAGATGGAAACCACCCTTAGCCCCCTCCATCACATGGAAGGAGGCCCTTAGTCCACATGTGCTTAATTATTAGCCTAAGTGAGAAGGTTGGTAATTCACTACTAGAAAATGCATCTCAATATGACCGCAAAACGACCACTTTGACCCAAGTCGAGCGAGGTTCAAGTTTTCAAGTTGAGTGTTGGATGTGTAGTCAACCTGGTCACTTGTTCGTGTTGTGTGAAACCCATGACTCATGTCATGTCTACCTCCTGAACCTATACCAAGCCTCACTAATAGATCATTAATTAAAAATGAATCGTATCATAAAAAATTGTAGCTACTAAATTATGCCATGATTATAAGAAGAAAATGCAAAGTGCTTTTAATTGGCAACTTTACCTATTGGATAGCACTCACACTCAATCTTTGTTGCATCAAAGAATAGAACCCTCCACCACTTCCTTAGAGCCAAGTACACCAACCAACTTCACATCCAAGGTTACTTGATATATGGGGAGAAAAGTATCTAATTATTAGATATTACTGCCCTAAACAACTATTCTACGTTGGCCACACTATTC
Source organism: Polytrichum formosum (assembly GCA_964035585.1). NCBI lineage: Eukaryota > Viridiplantae > Streptophyta > Polytrichopsida > Polytrichales > Polytrichaceae > Polytrichum > Polytrichum formosum. Next base: position 30,815,920 of record OZ037935.1, on the reverse strand, counting down.
ATTACCATTCACATTATTAGTGTTGCAATAACTAGGTGAAACCTAGAGCGGATGTCATGTTACATTTGGTGTTTGCACAGTGACTCATGAAGGTCAAATTAATGAACAAGAAACATCAACCTTACTCTCACTCCAAATCAAAGGTTGTGAGATTTTGAAGTGTCATTTTTGTGTTAGAGCCATCCTTTTAAAGGTGGGTTTGTCTCAAAATCTACACTAAATATTGTATTTAGTGTCATCAATTTTATTTTGTCTAGCTCAATACTAATTGTGAACCGCCTATGTAGTATCACCGACACTAAATGAAAACCTAACATTATTTGTCATTCCTTGTCCAAAAATTGGACAATATAGATTTACAACATTGCAATTATTGTCATTCACTGAGTGGTTTTTCATCAAAATTCCAATAACCCATGACGGTAATTCATTATAAAATTGTTAGGATGCATAATATACCAAAACTAGATGAACTAAAAGTAAATTGGGATGACAAGATTTGTAAACTTATTCATAACAAGTGTCATTAGAAAATTTACCATAGTGACATAAAATACCAAATGACACTAAATAGAATATTTGGTGTAGTAATCCTTGACACATTATTCACTTTATGTCATGTAGAACCCATGTAGTGTTCAATTCATTCAAACTTCTTTGAGTCCCAAAGCTTGAATGCAAAGTGGAGTGGAATGATTGACATCAAATCAATGAGAATGGAGTATGTGCTCAAACTATAGAATCCATTCTAGAGTCAATAATGAACATAGTTGAGAAGACCTACATGATCACTTCTGCTTTTATATATCTACAGTTACTACCACTTGCTGTAAATCTCCCCAGCTAAAGTCATGTAGTGAACTTGATATGACATTTTTTGTGACTTGCAATTGGTTGCTTTGTGAAACATTTCACCCATTGAAGTTTTATGGATGTTGAACACCCGATGCTACATTGATTATGCCAATTAGTGCGTGTAACTATTCAGAGTTACACACTGCAATAACGTCTTACTCAAGAGTTCAATTTTTACTAACGAAAGCTCAATAGGTTGTTTGGACATTATAGAACATAAATGACTTTGCTTGGTAAAATATTACATTCTCATTAGGGAGTTATAGCACTGCGTAACTCCGAGTAGTAACACACACTAATTGGATTAATCAATGTAGAGCTAAGATGAAAATGTAGCATGAAAAAACAATAATATCGTGTGCCAAAATTTTATTTCAACTCATGCCCATAAACTAATTAGGGCGGCAGAAGGAGAACGTAGGGCGAGTTTCTTGTGTAGGCTGCTCGCCCTAATTTGTTACTCTTTTAGTCGATTTGACACTGGACTTAGATTTAAAGACTTTGGATTAGGGTGAGTTTCCATGTAGGCCGCTCAACCACTAGATTCTAGATAATAATGGGTCAGAGGTGTTTGCATGTAGTTAAGCACAAGCCGCCATCCAACCACATTATGGCAGTCCTTTAGAATGTGGAGGGTTGTGGACATGGGCCGCTCTAGACTTTCATAAAAAATGTTTAACCTACAAGTGCCAATGACCAAAGAATTAAGACCGGGTGTAGACTGAAGGATGGTCTAGAACTCCATCCTCGGTAACGGGAGGAGGAGGTTAGTAGGTGGGCCCGAATTTGAGAAGATGGGAGTAGCTAGTTGGTTTCTACATTATTTCTATATTTTATTATCATGATAGTTAAATAGTGGGGAATGTATAAATTTGCATGGAGCAATCTAATTGCACACATCTACACATATGTAAACTCATCCCATCATGAATGGAGGGGCTTTAACCTAACTTTGTATAATGTCCTTGTTGTAAATTTACATACGGGTTTTAATGTTTCATAGGGTATAATATGTATGCATTACTAAGGACACCAAAAAATAATAATTAGTCTTATACATATTTTGTAACCCAAAGTCATAATGAATGCCCCTTTATTGTGCACCCATGTGCTACACGTACCAAAACATTTTTCCTATAATATCTAAATACACTTTTATTTAAATGGATATTTTAAGTTAAAGTAATATTATTTGTATTAAAATATTTTGGAGCACATGATGTACTTGTACGGAATATAGAGTACATATGAACACATGTATCCAACAACTTGTATAGCTTCGCAATGTCTATGTAACCTCATGCATTGGGAAGGTGAAAATGCAATGAGTTTTATCATGAAGTTCATCAAAATTGTATATTTAGATGGATGGACTCCGTTAATGGTACTAAAGACTGCAAATTGATCTAGAGGGGCCATTTGAAAATGATTCAACTTTAACCAGTTGGGGGCTTGCTTTTGCTAGAGCCCGTTCATCCGCAAGTGACTCAATAAAACACCACAAAAAAGAAGGGATTGATTGAAGTTGACGAATTGGCGACCTATCACTTTACTCAACACCACATACAAGATTTTGCCGAAAGCTCTACAAAAACGCCTTCAACCTTTGTTGGTAGAGGTGATTGATTGTGACCAAACTACTTTTCTTCCCCTTAGATTTATCCTTGATAATATTCTCCTTACATACGAATCAATTCACTGGGCTAAGGAGTCATGCCAAAATTCTATCTTCTTTAAACTAGATTTTAGCAAAGCTTATGATAGAGTTGATTGGACGTTTAAGTTTCAAGTTATGGAGAAGTTAGGGATGCCTCACTCCTTTATTCACATGATTAGATTGTTGTTCCAAGATGCAGTTGTCTCTATCAATATTAATAATCAAGTCACGGAACCGTTCGAATTGCATAGAGGAGTCCGTCAAGGTTGCCCTTTACCTCCTTACTTGTTCATTATTGTTGCAGAAGCATTGAATGCTTCAATTAAAGATGCAATGAGGATTGGCCTTGTTATAAATATTCTCCTTCCTCAATGTACCTCCCAACAAAAAATTAGTCAATATATTGACGACACCTTGTTTAGTGCAAGAGTAGAAAACTCTATCGTGGATAATCTTATAGAGATTTTCCATAATTTTGAACTTGATTATGGTCTTAATATCAACTGGCACAAAAGCGTGGCGTACTGGTGCGGTTGAGGAACTCCACCAGAGTGTGTGGAGAAATCATGGAAGGTGATGGTGTGTACAATTTTCTTTCTTTCTCTGTCATGCCTTAAGAATAATCTGCAACTTAACCTTTGGTGAAAGACATAGTACCAAGGTTTGTATTTTGGAATCACTATGAATAGGGGCTTAGTACTTTATAGGAAAGGTTTCCAATATTTCCATGATATTTGGGATCCTAGCAAAAATGATTTTGTGGGATGGGAGGAAGCTTGAATTAAATTCTTCCTTGCGAAGATTTATTATGATTTTTTGATCAAATTGTTGCAGTTCTATGGACCCTTTCGTGAGAGGATGTTTAACAAACTTGGTGCTCAACCCACTTCTCATGAATGGGTTGGTTTGTACAAAAACCTTGAAGACGAGATGCATGAGTGGGTGATTAGTGTGGGCTACCTTAAATATTTTAGACTTGGTCTAGTGCAATTTAGTGTAGACTTCATGGGTACCTTCCCTAAATCCATGGTTGGGTCGCAATACTTTACTCTTACTGAGGTGAAATCGAATGCGAGGAATACGGTGCCACCCACAACTTTCTTAGGGTGGATGTCACGTATTAGAGTGGATAGACTGTCATACGGAAGTGCTCGAATCCAATTCACCTTGTTCTTTGGAAAACTGGATCAATTGTTCTTTGACCCAGCACATTGGTGGTGGCCTAAGGTTACCCCTTTCTGGCATACTCGGCCAAGTTTGGTCGGAAGTGGATTACTACTCAAGAGGCTCTTAAGAAATCAATCCATGAGAAATGGCAGAATGAAATTCCTCCCTCCACTTCTCCAAGTTGAAATGTCATTTGGTACAAGCACAAAGCACATAAGGAAGTTGGTTCCCTTTGATTAGTTATTCATAAGGCGGTGGCGCTAAATAAATGGCAAAGATGAATTCAACGGCGATTGACAAGAGTTGTACACATTGTGACCAACAATTGGTGGAATTAGTAGAGCACATGCTCTTTAGTTACCCGTTGGCTCAATAGGTTTTGCGCTATACGACCAACATCATTTGACAATTCTCTGCGAAAAGAGGTAACCTTGGTCCTCGGAAGTCTCTCTCTATGATGCAATGCCTCTTTGATTGGCCTCTTAGCAAATCACTGAAACCTTTCAGTTGTATTTGGTTTTTCTCGAGGAGTGGTCTCCCATGGATTACCTGGCGTGAAAGGAATGACTTGGTTTTTTATGCTATCCAATGGCCAGTGGAGAAAACCAAGTTGTATGGGGCTTTTTGTTGGACCATGATAGACTTGAGTGGCAACATACCTTCTAGGACTTGGAAAAAGCTCTGGATGTTGCTTATGAGGATGTTCTTAGAGAGTTTGACAAGGTTTGGTGTGTCCAAGGCCTCATTGTTACTTGCAACAATTTAGTGGTTACTTGGAAGGTTAGGCCCTTGATGGGCATTATTTCTTGAGTACCCTCGGCTCACAGTTTTCCCGAGGGATTGTTCCTTCTCCTTGCAATTGAATTTGTTTCAATTTATGCCCAAAAAAACAAGATAAACACCACAAATCACAAAGCTCCAACACGGACATTTGCAAGAATTAGAAACATGGTAAATTTTGGAGTAGAGTTATAAGATTATATTCATAACACCTACCATGGGGTGTACAGTAATAACATGGACCCCCCCCCCCTCCAAAATTATTAGTAATTTCAATTAGGACTCATGACAAACTAAATCGGAATCTTGAGCCTGAATTAGGGTTCAATCAGCTAAACCTAGCAACCATACCAAGATTTCTAATGGTAAATTTTGGCATTTAGGACTTTTAACCCCTACTGTATTTCGGCCACACTTTACTCGGCCCTACAGTATGGAATCTTGGACCTGAATTAGGGTTCAATTGGCTAAACCTAGAAACTATACCGAGATTTTTAAAGGTAGATTTTGGCATTTAGCACTTATAACCCCTACAGTAATTTGGTCACACCTTTTTCCTGATTTTTTCCTATTTTTGGTTGGGGGTGTATATTATGACCTAGTATTCCAAACTTATAAGTTGAATGTGTGAATATGCTCTAATGTGCTCTAACAACCGATCATAAAACCCTAAACCTTTGTGCCTTTTCCCCTCCCAATGATGTGTCAAGTCAGAGCTGTGTGGACCTTTTAAGGCTTCAATTGAACAAGTCTTATGTTAAAAAAGAAACTGAAATTCAATATCAACACATATGTTCTAAAAAACTACTGCCAACTATTAAGGCAGCTTGGACACCTAGAGCATAGCTAAACTATAAGAATTCCTGAAACTGTGTGTTTTCTTGTTTGCAAGATCAAGAGGATTTTAAAGCACTAAGAAATATCTTGTTTGGATACCGTATGCAAAAGTTATCAAGGTTTGAAGTTGCATTTTTTAGGTGACCTAGAACTAACACGTACAATAGATGTACAAAGGGTGTACATCCTCATAATCAATATGAATTTATTGTGCAAAATTTCCAGGTGTTCATCGTGTTAGATTGGGTGTTGGTTTGGGTATGCATACCTTACTTTTCAAAGAGTTAGAGTTGATTTTCGGAGGGAGAAATCCTCATCTTTAACTTAGATTGGATGAATATTCATGGGAATTCACAATGAATGTAGCCAAGGCATCAATTAATTCAAATGTCCTAGTATTTGGGAAGGGTTGGGGTAAACCCAAGTCCTTAATCTAGATCCTATGGAACTTCAAAGCCCATGTGTCTTAGTTCGTAATGGTGCTACAACGGGTGACTTCCTAGCACTTGATTTTCACTGTATTGGCAATAATATGGTTTGCCCAATTGTGATGGAGATGTGTGTTTGAACTAGATATCCCAATCAACCATGTGGGAACCTAGGGGGTCGTCTTTGAAGGAGATAGGTGCATGTTGGTCTATTTATGTTCAATCAAGGTGTTCATGTTCCAAAGGAACTAATATTGTTCAAGCTCTTTAGATCAATTATGACAAAATCCGTTTGGATGTTACCCTAGCTCTCTAGCAGTGTCGCAACCCTTGCTAGCTCCCCTTAAGTAACTTGGTCATTTTTTCAACCCTAGCAAGGATTACGAGTGCTAATCCTTCGCATTCCACCATGCGAATGGTTAGCTCTCCATACCGCAGACCTCTTAGTTCCTAGGAGGGGGACCAACCCTCCTACTCTTTCATTTGGGACTCACCCCTTAATCGGTAACCAATTCTTAGATGTGGACTTCCATCCATGGAAGTCCAATCTTATGTTGGTCATCGTGTTGCCGGAGCAACACTACAACAACCCGAGCCATACTAGGCAACTATGCCCTCACATTGGGCCAATGCCCATGAAGGCCGTGCCGTTCGGCCCCGGGTGGGTTCGGCCACACCATCTCACCCATATAAGCCTCTAGGACTCTAGGCAGGGCCCCTAGCCCACCGTCAAGTAACCTTTTGTCTCTCTCCCAAGACTTGGGGCCAAGTAGACATTTTCCCTTAGCCGCTGGGGCTGGAAGCCCCCAGTAGCTTCATAACCCCATAACTTCCTCATATGGTCTCTGATCCTAACAATCGACCACTCCATCGTCATCTACGTTTCACGTAGATGCCGATGGACTATTCACTTGTTCCATTAGGGTAAGTATTGAGGAAGTTATTCCTGTTCAAAGCTTCACAGTCCCGGGAGCCACTCCCAGGTGACTGCTGTAACAGGGCGACAACGCCCCACTCAAATTGCCATATCTCCTAGCTCACACCTTCGATTGAGGTGTTCTTGAGCATTCTAGAATTGGCACGCCATAAGCTACGCATAGCTTATGGCCTCACCCTCATGCCTCCTAGTCTCCGTGGGTGGGAGGCGTTTTACAACGTCCGGGGCCCTCACCCACACCAGGATCACTTGGGCCCTCTCACCAACGGCGCCACAAGTCCCGGGTGTCACTCCGGGGTCCCCCTTGTGCCCATGGTGTTGCGGGCACTCCTCATGGAGAGGTATGCGACAAGCAGCTTGGGCGGAAAATAATTAATTTTGAAGGTGCCTAAATTTATGGGAAATTAATTTCGTTGAGTGTCCAAAAAAACAACATTCAAAGAGTGCCTAAAATCACAATAATGCAAGTGACATTCATTAGAATCCAACAAAGTAGCATGAAACAACTTCAATAGCCGCCATAGATGAAATTAGGGAAACCATCCATGAATTATAGAAATGACTTGGATGAATGTCTAACTTATTTTAAATCACTTTATGAATCTGCCCAATTTTAGAATATTATTTTATGGGCCGCCTAACTTACTTTTGCACTTTAATGAATTATCAGGCATAAAGGTGCCCAAGCTGCTAGAGAGCTATGGTATCCCTATCACTATATGAGGGTTATGTCACTACACATTCACTACATTTTGAGTGCATGGAGACATCCACAACCGGAGTAATAGATCCCTAATCGCTCACTCCCATGTAGTGCTACAAGTCCTCTTCTATGAGACATGTTTAAAGGATGTTATATAAACAAAAGATTGAAATTTAAAGGTGCACCTGCAACTTTCATGTCATTAGAATGTATTAATTACATAATACTATACATACATTTAGATTTGACCAATCACTATATTCGTTAATTTGAGACTTTCTCTTGTCTAAAATTAATATATGGACCACAACAACATGGTCTAATGTTTGGGTCGTCCTACCTAAACCATCTTGATATGAGTTCTTAATTGGGTTCTTGATATGAACACCCGCTTCAAAGTATTTGCATCTTACAACATTCTCCAATATTTGTGTGATTTTATCCTTGTTCTTATATTTGTAACTGTTTCAAAATGTCGAAAAAGTCCCAAATTAACGAATATAGTGATACCATCATAATCTAGACCCTCTCTAAATATGAAGGAATAACATACTTTATGCCGAAGGTAATATTAGAGTCATATTAACCTAATATTTGGTGTACATCAAACTTTATTCAATCTGTATAAGAATTTAAGGGCCAGTTACATTGGTGACTAGTACCATGACCACTACTTCCAAAAAACATCTCATTTGCGAAGAAATGAGTGCTAATCCCATTTCTTTTTAAACAAAGACAACTAAAATAGATGTGACCGTGGGTGAGCATGTTAGAAAGTGGATGAGAAATGAAATAGAAATGACATGATATCTTACATGTTCATAAATGGATGGTGTTTGGTGGCCACCCATATTTTTCAACGAGAGACCCAAATAAGGTGTTTCGATGAAAAAGAAGGGTGACCATATAAGAAGAAAATAGAATGTAGAAATTAATTTCTAGAAACGCCTAATTTCAATAGGTTTACTTTGAGTCTTTTAGAAATATTTAACTTATTTTTTTATTTTCAATAAAGAAAATGTCCCGGTCTAAGCCTGCTTTACAATACGACTCATGAACGAGACTTTGTGAATATGACGTGGATTTCTCTTGGTCATGGTGTTTGGACCGTTGACCGTGACTGCGATAAATTCTAAATCATTTTTCCTTGCGGTTACTGGTCACATGTGTTAAATGGTCCTAAGTATCAAGTGGAGTCTATTGCCGAGAAAGTTGTGATTGACAATTTGACATTCCTAACAGATAGTGTTCTTGTGAATGGGAAACCTTGAAAAGTTAAAGCAATTGTAAGGAAGTAGCTCCTTTCCCAATTGCCTTTCACATGATACCGCAAACAACCAAGTCCTTGCAAGAGCTTTATTTTGTTGACATGCGAAGGGCCTCGTAAGCCGTGCTATTGTAGGCCATAAACGCTTCACCCAATCCCTCCCGAATCCCACGGCAAGACAACTAGGGCATGTTTACACTACACCGATTATTCCAATTAGTGTGTGGGGGCACTAATTCCCGTACCACGCACTATTTTCCCAAATCTCAAAACTAGTGAGGGTTGAGCTTTTTTACTGAGTGATACTCAATTCATGAATACATGCTCATTATTATACATTTCAGGAAAACTAATGTGTGTTCTAAGGTGCGTGTAGAGTGATAGAACCAATTATAGGCAGAAGTGAATAGTGCCAGGATAAGCAATGCTTCCAAGATCTTTTGGTGACACTAATTTTATAGCATAGAGAAAAATTTAGTGTCACCTTCACTGGATTTCCACATGCCATATTAGCCCTCCCTCACTGATTGGGATAATCAATGTAGTGACCAATGAGCGTGACCACCACTTTCTAAATTTCTCATTGGATGAGAAATGAGTGGTAGTCCAACTTCATTTCACACAAGGTCACAAATACAAATGTCACCATGCCAAAAAAATGGATGAGAAAGTGATGTAGAATTTTACATGTTAAAAAATGGTTCATGTTTCGTGGACACCCGGATTTTATAGCGAGAGAAAATGAAGGCGACCATGTCAAAATAATATTTTGAACTTTTTAATTTTAGTAAATCTGATCTTTAAAAGTCCTTATTTGTGCCTTTGTTTATTTTTATTTTCAATAAAAACGTTACATCCCGGTCTAAGTCCACTTTACACTATGTCCCATGACCAAACTTCTAAATAGTGATGTGGGTTTCCCTTCGTCATGGTCTTCAAACTGCCAACGATGACCACAAGTAACTCTAAATTTCTGTTTTTATTTTCTCACGGTCCTTGGTCACATGTGTAGACGGTCCTTATATGCTTCAATAGGAGAAGATAATTATGGCAAACAAGCATACCTCTCATTCATCCAACATAAAAACTTGACCCCTATAGGTATGTGGTTGAATCATCTCAAACAACTTGGACTAGACTAATTTAGGGTCTTTGAAGCTAAATTGGGTGTCAAATCAATTCAAAATAATAACATTTGAACTAATACTATTTCATGTTCTTTAATGTTGGATGAATGAGAGATATGCTCATTTGCTATAATTCCCTCTCTCCCTTTCAATAGAGTCAAAACTATAACAAAATAATCATTTATCATTTATTTATTGGGAAAAGAGGAAAAACTTAAAATGGATTCTCATTTCGAGTGTAACCGGATAATCTTGGAGAGTCTCTTTGAGATTTGAATAATGATGAGTTTTATTTTTGTATACCTAATTAGGTTCTCCTTGTCTTGTCATCTGTATGCACATGTCTTATCTAGCCACTTTTTGCTCCCCTCACCACTTGTTTACTTTTCAAATAGAAGAAATTTGAAGAAATGAACTTAACATTATTTAGATGTTAGCAATTGTTCCATTCTAATATTTATCATTGATAGTGCTTGACTCGAGTTTATCAAGCTAAATTTGTTGGTAAGAGAGAATAAACATGGTATAGTTCCGAGTAGAATATGGCTTATTCCCAGCCCCACCTGTGCACAATACTAGCTGGATAATGTTACGAACTCAGAAGTTTTTTGAAGTCTTATAACCTCCAATTAGAAGCAAATGAGTTTCATACTTAGTTTCGTTTTAGAAGGCATTCATAACATTATTCAGATCCATAACAGTGTTCCGTGGGACTGACAATATTTTGTGGACTATTCCTCACATGCAGCCTGAATGATGGAATATTCTACAAAATACTGTTAGTCCCACAAAACATTGTTATGGATATGAATAATGTTATGTTGACACGGGTGTGAAAAGCGACAAATATGGGAGTACCCTTCAAGAGGGGACATAGCCCCCACATTTGGTAACTTTAGGGTTAACTTTTGATGTTTCAATGTTACATAATGACTCACAATATTACTAAGAAGAGGCTTGATTATGTTGAGAGGTTTGCGAACAAAAATAGAGTTAAAATTGTGTTTCATCAATGTAAAGTGTCCAAGTTTTTGACCCACATTCTTTCCATCGTAGAGAAACCATACTGGATGCTTGAGGGAAATGGAATAAACATTCTTGGAATAAAAAGAAAAGTGAGGGTGGGAGACTTCAGGAAAATTACCCATCATGTTAGATGAACAATAATAACCAACGTCATGCAATCCGACGTGAATTTGAGCCCGTCGGCCCTGCCCTACTCAAGAATCCTATTGTTGCATGGTGGAGTTTACTACCTACCTTGCGGTGGGTGGGCTCTTGGCTTCATACCTACCTACCTACCTACCTAGTTTTTTCCCGTCAAGTAGAGAGAAGATTTTGCAGCGGGAATCCAACCGCCAACCACTCCATTTGAAAATGGGTACCTCTCCACTATCACCCGGACCTATGTTAGATGAATCTATGGAATATTCCCCCAAATTAATAAAGAAAATCCGAAAAGATCATCGCAACATGTAACTGGGTTGGCCTTGGAAACGGAAAGGTCAAGTGATTATGCCCCGAAACCTCTCCAGACACTGCTGCAAACACTGTGGACCTTTTTGCATGCCAATTTCATGGGACAAATGGAAAAGGAAGAAGTCCCAACGATCGCGAGTTTCATGGCACAAACAGTCCGGATGGGCATCTAGAATTGTCCACTACATTCTCATGGAATTTGGTTGTAAAGATATTGAACAAGAAACATATGAGCCCTTAAAGGACGCATGGGTCTCGAGATCCGCCCATACACACAATGTGCACGGGCCTCGCTAAGTTCAAAAACCATATCTTCTATATCTATGAGTTTACAATCTCGTTGCATACATTGTCTTCGATCACGAGGACAAAATATAAGCATACTCATACTTGGCATTGATGATCAAAATACAATGTCCGCATGCATCCACGAGCTGCGTGTTTGATCTCAAATCCCTCAAGAATATCAAGGTGTTTGACCAATTCAAAAAAGTGTGCTCGAAGAATGATTCAATTTTAGATAGGGTCACTCGTGACAAAATTAGCTCAAAATGGAACTATGTAGTTCAAATACATGTGTTTGTGCATGGACAGGCCCAGTCTAAGCCCTCTTGAACACTACAAAAAATTTGGTTGGCAAGGAAACAACATGCAAATAGAATCAACGCGGTCCGCATGCAATTGTCCATGAACGGCCCATGGTTCCTATAAGTGCGTGCCAATGGGTCATCCTACACACATTAAAATTGAGGTCCCAATTACACCATGTTTAAAAGTGTGGTGAATATGTAGGATTCAAACTACATCCATATCATGGATATAATGTGTCATATATGAATATGGTATAAACCTAGGATGAAAAGGAACTTGGGCTCCCAAGTTGCCAACATGTTGCCTAAGTTAAGGTATGTGGGCCTTACTCGACTACTTTTCTTAATCATACACCTATTTATTGTGAGTGGTGTGTGATCATGTGTGGATCTCAGAATACCTAGGGAGTGAACTCTTCATACCTTGTATGTACTAACATGAACGTAAGAAGGGGTATTATTTGAGGCATTCGTATACATAGTATACAAAAAGGAGAGGTATTGCTTTTTGTCTAGTGTGTACATCTACAAGGTCTACTAATTTTTCTGCTATAAAGATAGATGTACAAAAAGGGGCTCTAAGGTTTAGAAAAAAAAATTGACAATAGATGTGTTAGTTTCATCCAACTCGTGTTTTCATCCATTATTGTCATATGGTCATAATCCTTAATGACTATCATGTATGCTCTTGTTGAGGTTTGCATTTGGGCTCTGGCTTTCTACAAACTAGAGGCGCTTGGAGCACTCATGGGCTTCCTTGAGTTTTGCTTTCCAAAATTGTGGCTAAATTAATGTGCTCTTGTCTTTGTTTGTTTGATACAATCGTTAAGCTACATGCTATGGATGAAATAAAAGAGTTCAATGACTTTCTCATTGGAAAGTGAAAGTGAATTTTATGTGTAATATAGGCCTACTTTATTCCCGAATTAGATTTTGTATACGTAGGACACCAATCAACATGTGTTTAGAAGAGATTGGACTATGTGTTTATAATTTGTTAATGATTCCATACTCAACACAATCAAGAGGAGCCACCATGATCTTTTAATGGGCTTGAGAATTGAATCACTTCAATAATAGATAATAGATAGCGTGCTTACTAATATACTTAGCTCAAACCATTGGCACGTTTTCCGTGATGTATTGGGACAATCTAATTTATAAATTGTTGGATGAAACTTGTGTAACGGTATTTGTCTATAGCAGTCTCAATGCGTAGATTTGGTTAGGTAAATCTCAAAGTTACACTTAACCTCTAAAAGGCATGGGGGTATAGCCGATATCAATGATGTGTTATAAAGTGTGGCTTTGTGACCTAATCTCAAGTCGACATACAAAAGGTAGTTGTTATGGTTGATTTTTAGATTACATCTATATGGCTGGAATTAAAATAATCACTATGAATTGTTATTAAAAAATCGATATAGAATTATTTTCATATAGAAGACTTGATATTAACAAACCACACATGAAATTTGTACCACAAACCCTAGGTACCTAAGGTTTGAACCTCGTGTGGCCTTGTCCCTAGGCAATTTAGCTTTGCCCCAAAAGCCAAGTAGACGACATAGGCTCACAAAGCCCGAGCAAGGGAACTTGCAAAGCATGGTGCATTTGTTATTCACTAAACTCCCATGGGCTTGGCATGATGTTTCATGGCGCCTAGGTATACTAATCCATTGCGGATGAAGGGGTCTTCATAAAGCAGCCTCCGCATGTGTTGAGGGTCAAATCACCCTTTATGGACCCCAATGAACTAATCTTGGGTCGCAAATGCCAATTATGGAGTCAAAGAAGCTATAATATAAATATAAAGTTGGGATTATAGAATAACAAGCTTTGGTTTCTACTCCCAATGGACGAGTTTACCTAGATACCACGAAGCTCTCGCCGACTCCTATGCCGACTCTTATACCGACTCTTATACCGACTCCTTCGTTCCTCTGACTCAGGAACATGCTTCATGCATTCCGACAAAGCTCTTAACTTATGAATGTTGAAAAACATGGCATATTTGGTATTCAGTATGTTTCCATGTTCAGCGGTATCATGGCATCCAGGCACACAAATTTTTTCCAGTAATCCGTTACAGAGGCTTCATGAAAACAAGCGCCCTATATGTCTAGTGTCGATTCCAATCAACTCATTCTGACCAGATCCCATTAGACCACTGTAATACCATGGCAACTTCAACATTATTATTATTATTATTATTATTATTATTATTATTCCTAGAAGTGAAAGTGCCACACATCTCAAAATTATGGATATGAACCTCTAAGAAGGGTGATGTGTGACACAAAATCAAATTATGGTTCAACATGCAAAGGGTTGAACCTACACTTACTCTCTGAAATGCGTGGGGGTATATCTGATATCAATGATGTGTTATAGAGTGTGGCTTGATGACCTAATATGGAGTCAACATACAAAAGGTAGTTGTTAGGGTTGATTTTTAGACTACATCTATACGGTTGGAATTAAAATAATCACTATGAAATGTTATTAAAAAAATCAATATAGAATCGTTTTCATCGTTTAGAAGACTTGATATTAACAAACCAAGCATGAAATTTGCACCACAAACCCTATGTACCTAAGGTCTGAACCTCGTGTGGGCTTGTCCCTAGGCAATTTAGCTTTGCCCCAAAAGCCTAGACAACATAGGCTCACAAAGCCCGAGCAAGGGAACTTGCAAAGCATGGTGTATTTATTATTCACTAAACTTTCGTGGGCTTGGCATGATGTTTCATGGCACCTAGGTACACTAATCCATTGCGGATGAAGGGGTCTTCATAAAGCAACCTCCGTATGCGTTGAGGGTCAAATCACCCTTTATGGACCCCAATGAACTAATCTTGGATTGCAAATGCCAATTATGGAGTCAAATAAGCTATAGTATAAAGTTGGGATTATAGAATAACAAGCTTTGGTTTCTACTCCCAATGGACGAGTTTACCTAGATACCACGAAGCTCTCGCCGACTCCTATGCCGACTCTTATACCGACTCCTTCGTTCCTGTGACTCAGGAACATGTTTCATGCATTTCGACAAAGCTCTTAACTTATGAATGCTGAAAAACATGGCATATTTGGTATTCAATATGTTTCCGTGTTCTTCGGTATCGTGGCATCTAGGCACACACTTTTTTTCTTCCAGTAATCCGTTACAGAGGTTTCATGAAAAGAAGCGCCCTATATGTCAAGTGTCGATTCCAATCAACTCATTGCAACTAGAGCCCATTAGACCACTGTAATACCATGGCAACTTCAACATTTTTATTATTATTGGGTGCAAGCATGGTAAAGTGGACAGCTCTTGATTCTTGCTCAAGTTTAAGTGAAATTGATCCAAAACTATATACTAACTTTGAATTTTATAAAATAGAAATTCATAACCATTTAGAAAACATATGAATCTACAAAGCCAAGCAATTTATGTTCACAAAAAGCAATTTCAAAAAAAAAAGTATTTTAATAGACGGTGCAAGTGGTGAAAAAGTGGGTGACATTGAAAAGATAATTGTCAGAAACTTGTTTAAAATATAATTTTATTACATTAATTTGATGAATCTTTGAAAAAAAATTACGATGACCTCAAATTTATAATGAATTCAAGAAATATGAAAAAAATTCCAAGTTCAAAATATTTAAGGTCGTGAAATTTACGTTCAAAACTATATTTAGTCAATTGCTTTTACGCATCACTTTTGATTATAGGTTTTGAAGATCTCATATTGATATTCGATATTTGAGTACCTAACTTAACAATAGAGGTCATCATGAGAAATAATCTATTTTAAACAATATTTTGCTACTACTTATAGGCATTTGACCAAGAAAATCATGGCTTTCATATACCGGAGCACTTTTTTGGTCCACTTTACTATGCTTGCACCCTATTATTATTATTATTATTATTATTATTATAATAGAAGTGAAAGTGCCACACTTCATAAAATTATGGATATGAACGTCTAAGAAGGGTGATGTGTGACACAAAATCAAATTATGGTTCAACATGCAAAGAGTTGAAACTACACTTAATCTCTAAAAGGCGTGGGGGTATAGCCGATATCAAGAATGTGTTATAAAGTGTAGCTTGGTGACCTAATCTCAAGTTGACATACAAAAGGTAGTCGTTAGGGTTGGATTTTAGACTACATCTAAATGCTTGGAATTAAAATAATCATTATGAATTTTTATTAAATGTTTTTATATAGAATTATTTTCATATAGAAGACTTGATATTAACAAACCGCGCATGAAATTTGTACCACAAACCCTAGGGTCTGAGCCTCGTGTGGCCTTGTCCCTAGGCAATTTAGCTTTGCCCCAAAAGCCTAGACAACATAGGCTCACAAAGCCCGAGCAAGGGAACTTGCAAAGCATGGCGTATTTGTTATTCACTAAACTCCCATGGGCTTGGCATGATGTTTCATGGCACCTAGGTACACTAATCCATTGCGGATGAAGGGGTCTTCATAAAGCAACCTCCATATGTGTTGAGGGTCAAATCACCCTTTATGGACCCCAATGAACTAATCTTGGGTCACAAATGCCAATTATGGAGTCAAAGAAGCTATAGTATAAAGTTGGGATTATAGAATGACAAGCTTTGGTTTCTACTCCCAATGGACGAGTTTACCTAGATACCACGAAGCTCTCGCCGACTCTTATGCCGACTCTTATACCGACTCCTTCGTTCCTCTAATTCAGGAACATGTTTCATGCATTTCAACAAAGCTCTTAACTTATGAATGCTGAAGAACATAGCATATTTGGTATTTAGTATGTTTCCATGTTGTTCGGTATCGTGGCATCTAGGCACACAAATGTTTTCGATAATCCGTTACAGAGTCTTCATGAAAAGAAGCGCCCTATAGGTCAAGTGTCGATTCCAATCAAGTCATTCTGACTAGATCCCATTAGATCACCGTAATACCATGGCAACTTCAACATTATTATTATTATTATTATTATTATTATTATTATTATTATTATTATTATTATTATTATTCGTAGAAGTGAAAGTGCCACACATCACAGAATTATGGATATGAACGTCTAAGAAGGGTGATGTGTGACACAAAATCAAATTATGGTTTAATATGCAAAGGGTTGAAACTACCATGACACTACAATAATTTGGGGTCTTTGCTATCATTTTGGAATTCAATAGGTCTATAAGAGAGTCACTCCTTGTGGTTTCAATGGATAAGTTCACTTAGGGTATGTGGCCCTATTGTAGGCCTTTCCAGCTTCACAATAATTTTGGCCTTTGGATTGGATTGGAAATAGTCTCATCAAGTTAGTAGTTGTGAATCACAAAGATTATCATTTCAACTCTTAGAATCAGAGAAAAGTTGCAAAAGTTACAAGAATTCAAAGCGAAGGTTCTCTTAATATTTGGGTGATCACATGGGCCCTTTCAATCATGATAACAATTGAACCTAGAATGAGGTCTACATTCACCACATAGGCCAATCTAATTGTGTGCAAGCATGATAAAATGGACAGCTCTTGATCCTTGCAAAAGTATTAGTGAAAGTGATTCAAATCTATATACTAATTTTGGATTTTGTAACAATCTTAACCTTAAAAAATATGTTAATTTAAGTTGCAAGCAATTTGTGTTGACAAATAATTTTTTCCCCTTAAAGAAGCATACATATGTTAGAAGATGGTGCAAATGTGTGCAAGTAGGTAACATGGTGAGTTGAGTTATGTAAGAAAAATAGTGGGGGTTTGTTGGAAACATGAATGAAATTAATCATTGTGGATGAACTTGGTCCAATGTGCATGAAATAAGAAAAATGAGTTTTTTTATGGTTAGAAGTACATTGAGCTAGTTTTCACTTTCCAGTGTCATTTTGCACAGCTCCCTCAACTGCACGGTCACACCATCTTCAAATTGCTAAGAAGTTTTGTCATTTTTTAATGTTTTCTTATGTAACAATCATCAATAAACAAAGAATTCCACTCCAATACCACGAGGAAAAAAATTGAACTCCTACTTTTATAAATAAAATAGGTGCAATCTATTGCACAATTCTAAAATTTATAATTACCTATAGGGTGGAGGAAAATGATGATAAGTAGGATGTTTGATAATTATAGGGTCCAGAATAATTCAAAGACTAAGATAAATAGCCCTTAAACTAATACTTGGTTCTCACATGTGTATGCCAATTTTCTATACAAGTGCCTTCCCTAGGGGTACTCATTATTAATTACAAACCTTTCCATATACCACTCAAATGTAGGTGTTTTAATTAACTCTTTATTGCCTTCGAGATCCCCATGAGCTTGCTTTCAAAAAGAGAAGCCATTGTGGAGCCACATCATGTCTTCAAAACCCCCCCCCCTGGCATGTATGTTTCAAGATGCAAGTCTCGTATAATTTTGTTTTAATTCGAAGGAGAATGATGCTCTGAGCTTTTCTTTAAGAGTCTCAAAGGTCATTAAAACTTGGAGGAGGAAGCAAATGCTCTTGCCTTGGGGTGTTGCCCACTTTCATGGTCAACCATTTTTAGTAGTGTGGGCAGCCCCCCAAATCAACCATATGTTTCAAAATGGGCATTCAAGCTCATAGTGAGAGACACTCATCATTTGGTCAATGAACTTTGACCACCTCTAGAATAGGCATCTGAACTCTAAATTTAGAATTAAAATTCGAACATATGTGTATTTTGAATGTATCTAATGGTTACTTCTTCATCTATCGAGGATCCACATCCATCTTATCATCAAAATTTAGAGGAAAAGAACAAGACCTTCACTTAGGCACCCCAACTTGGGAACCTCAACTTTGCCACAACTAGATATTCTCAATACAAAAGGCTGATCATAATATATGTTGATGGCAATGGATTGATTTGCATAACATTATTCAGATCCATAGCAGTGTTCTGTGGGACTGACAGTATTATGCGGAATATTCCCTGATATTTCCCACATTCAGACTGAATGTGGGAAATATCAAGGAATATTCCACATAATACTATCAGTCCCACAGAACACTGCTATGGATCTGAATAATGTTATGTGTCGTCGGCATCAAGGACAATACGAAAGTTCCAATTTTAATGGAATGCACCCGGTCACAATATTAAGGTTAAGTTGAGTGATCGCATTATATGTGGCGCACATACCTTAGACATGTAGTCTCGAATCCCATGTTGCTTCTAGATATAACTTATCTTTGGAATCTTTTTCAAGCATTCCGACAAAGCTCTTAACTTAAGAGTGCTGGGTTAGTACCTATCTAGTACTGTTTTGTGTTGTTGGATGATCCCAAAAGCACATTTTTCGTCCCCATGCAAGCATTTCACAAATGGCTAATGAAAGGTAGAAGCGCCCAATTCCATGAGTGACCCCAATTTTGAAACTTTTTTCCTCCTTTAAAGTGGGCACTTATGTACATCAACATGAACATTGGTTATAATACTTGAAGAAGTACAAACACAACTCATTGATTGAGGGACAAAATGGTTTCTTTGGGGGGGGGGGGGAGGGTCAAACATATCATTATTCAGATTCATAATAGCGTTCTGTGGGACTGACAGAATTTCACGTAATATTCCCCATATTCCCCGCATTTTGGGGGGGAGGGTCAAACATAACATTATTCAGATTCATAACAATGTTTTGTGGGACTAACATGATTCCACATAATATTCTTAGATATTCCCCACATTCAATCTGAATGTGGGGAATATCCGGGAATACTACGTGGAATAATGTTAGTCCCATAGAACATTGTTATGGATCTGAATAATGTTATGAATGAGGTTTGTGACTTTAAACATTTCTATAGAAAGTATGTATACTTCGGTTCATGTGGTCTTAGTGTCGTTGTGTTGATAGCATAATTGTTAATCCGAATAAAATGTTGGTTGATTTGTGTGGGTTAGGTAAGGGAACGTAGTGTTCAAAGCGTCTGTGATAGGCACTTCTACACTATGTGGCCTTATTCTGGACACTTCCAACTACACAAACACTTTTGACTGCTGGATCAACTCCGGGATTGCCTCATCCAACGAACATTTGCAAATCACACAGATTGCCATTTCGAATTTTGAAGCGTAAGTTGAGATACAAAAGTTATAAGATCAATATAAATATCTTCATACCCTTGTAGGTGATCATGTAGTAACCCCTCCCCATATGTGTTAAACGATCAAGCCTAGATGAAATCCAAAGTTTTGAGCACATAGTCCAATCTCATCGTAACTCGTGACTTTGAGTGCCAATTTCCTACAACAAGCCTTGCCATATACCACTCAAATCTAGGTGTCCAATCAAGAAGTCTAATGAAGATGACCACATAGGCCCACATGCCTTAACTTAGACATTTGATCCATTGTGTGTGTGTGTGTCCCTTATCAAGAAGTGTGGGTTTTGCCCAATTGTTTTTGTTTTGGAGCATCTATGTCCGGCTTCAGTTGTTCAACGGCCAAGTGCATGTGCTTCAAAATTGATGGTAGATACAAGGAAACCTTGCATCTACTCACTCAGAGTACAAGAAACTCCTAAAAGGAAAGTTACAACTGGAGTTGGCTCTAGAGTCTATTTCTTGTGCCTTGAGGTTTAGGTTTACACTCGGGGTCCAAGACCAAAGAAACTCCACAAATAGAGCGGTCATATTGGTTGAGAGCAAAAAAATTGGGACCCAAGGAGTTTGCACCAAAGTATGACAAAATGAAAATGAATTGCTTTCTCACCAAGTCAAGAAAATACTCCTCCTAGTTTTGAGAACCCCATTTTTAAGCTTGGGTCAATCTTGCGTTCAAAAGTATGAACACCATTTTAATTAAAATGAGACTTTTCAAAGTCTCATTTTGCCAATCACCTTAATAGCGTACATTAAGGTGAATAATTGCGGAGGATGTGAACGTGGTGGGGGAACACTTGTAGGGAACTTTTGGTACTTTATCATGTACCCACTATGTACCCCATTGGAACTTGGCTTATGAGAACAAAGTTCCCCTTGGATTTCACCTTAAATTTCCTTTAAGGTGCCTCGAAAGTTCACCTTAATTTTTTGTCTCAAAAAGGCCAAATTGTCTCATTTTAATTAAAATGGTGTTTATGGTTTTGAGAGTCGTTTCTTCCTGGGGGGTGGACTCTTCATTGGAAACCTAAATGACATGTGTGGGTCACTATGAAATTAAACTCTCTATATACAAGAAGTTTATGGAGAAAACAAAATCCATATGGAGCATTCCCGCTGACTCCCCCAACATCCTTACTCAACTACCCTGGGAAACTTTTGGAATTGCTGCATTCCCCCTCCTCCCAAGATATGCCACCACACTCAACGAACAACTGACACAAACACTTAATGACCCGGCCCACTAGTAGACATCTACCAAGGTCTAGTAAAATCATAGTCACCAAACATGGAGGAGCCGAACATCCCCCCCCTCCTAAAATACCAAGCTTGCTCCATATCACCCACTACAAGAGCCCTCCATATACCCAACCCCCCCCCCCAAAAAAAACACACACACACACACACACACTTTGACATACACCTAGACTCCATAGACACCACCTTCCCCTCAACAACTTAGTACTTTCCGAAGATTGGTATGAAAGTCCATTCTACCCCTCACTAACCCCTCACCAAAAATCTAACACATAAAATTTCCTCATAAAACTAGCAACATTCAACATCATGGCACTACCTCGGCTCCAAGACCACTCCAACACTCGCATACTTACCCTTAAAGGACTCCAAACCAAATATCACACAAAGTCTAGAATCATTAAAATGTACTCCTCCAAGCCACATAACATTATTCATATCCATATCAGCGTTCTGTGGGACTGGCAGTATTCTGCAAAATATTCCCTGATATTTCCCACATTCAGACTGAATGTGGGGAATATCAAGGAATATTCTATAGAATACTGCCAGTCCCACAGAACGCTGATATGGATCTGAATAATGTTATGCACCGTTGTTTTCCTCCCATACAATACTATACACCACTCACCACACCTACCACCACGTCCCTCCCCCTCCCCCCCCCCGCGACCTTCCTTTGAATGCCTTATAACAAACCCCCATACACAACCACTTGGTATGCCCTGAACATATATCTCCAACTTCCAAAACATCCATAGAAAAGATAAGTGGGACGTCCAAAAACACACATACAAATTCTAATGCCATTGGCAATCCTCACAAATCAGTTACTTAAAATGAATCACACAAGATCATCTCCTTAACCAAGACAACATTCTCTATGACCATAACCTACTACTCATCACAAAACTCATTTAACATACAAAACAACAAAACTATCAAAGATAAACTCCTCAACATCCTTAAAACCCAACAAATGAAAGACAAACGCACTATCCACCCAACATATTTATCCCACACCTTACCTTGCAAATCCAAAAATGAAGCCATGACAAAGATATTATAGCTACACTATCAACCATACAAATGCACCCACTCTTGACCCAAATACATGACCATGGAGGAAACTTCCAAACCACTATCCCCCTCACTAGGCTAACTTGGCTATGGAAAAAATACTTGACATTCACTGCCACAAACAACCATATCACATCCCCCCCATCCAAGACTTTGCCCTGGAAACCCCCCTCCTAATCAATCCCTACATCAAATCACTCCCAAAACGTGAACCACCTACCATTCCCCTCTTAAATAACCACCATACACTTCTATTGCCCATATTGGACAACATCACACAAACCTTCCAACTCACCCATTCATACTTCTCTAGCCCCCTCACACAGTACTATTCGCCACATAGCAAAGACATAATCTTTGGATCTTTAGGCCCCGCCTTTTCCACCTAATGGGCAGGAAATGGATATGCAAACATAACCAACCTAGACATTCTCCCAAAGACCATCAAATGGGCACAACTTGCTAATCACACACACCTAAACTCTACCACACTAATCATCATTAACCATGAAGACTCGTCAAACAATAAATTATGACCCACTCCAACAAATCAAAACCACACCAATCTTAACCATACCTTCCCTTACCATGCAATACAATATATCACCCACTCTCCCCACATACTACAACAACAAAGAACCTCAACTTACAACTATCCTTATAATTTCCCACATAAGTATCCCAACACAAATAAACACCTTCCTACACTCACTACCCACCACCCTCCTCTCCTCCTGCACCACCTACCCCACCACCCCTCTTCACAAATTGCCCCGCCGCCCTCCAAAATCCCTAAAGTATGGCATGAAGTCCATCCACCACCAACCTCACTCCCAACACTTAACATCATGAACCCCCCCCCTCCTACCACCATCAATATTAAACATCTCCCCCTACATTTTCCACCCATCCAATCATACTACACTGATGGATCATTCACACCCCCTAATGGCGAGGGCAATGGTAACATTGCCAGCATAGGAGTAATTAATTGTCCACTACAAACATATATATCCGCTCGATTACTAGGATACCCCAACATACTCTTAGTCAAATTACTTGCACTATTATTAGCTATAGGACATACCAAAATATTCCCCACAAATACATATCTATTCACATATAGCCTAAACAACATATACCTCCTCCTCAACTATATTAGAAACCCCTCCCAATACAATCACCCTGACAAATTCCTCATAACACGTATATAAACACAATAAAAAAAATTACAACCACAATATTATCATTTGTAAAGTAAGAGCACACACAAATATCTTTAGAAACAACAAAGCTGAGAAACTTGCCCAAAAAGGAGTAGTTGAACCATGAGTACTAGACACCCCTTTTCACCTCATCGGCCATTAGACACCATTCTGGCCCTCAACACCCGCGACTTCCACACAACATGATGGATCCTCAAAAGGTACATCGAAAAGGAACACGTAAGTGCACTCACCTCACTTGCCACAAACACACTACCCTAAGTAAGTATATGGCTCTCCAACACCGACATCCACCATAAATGGTCCAACCTTTTTGGGAAGCTCCATGGATTACAAATTCACAAATCACGCAAGTCCTTAAATTCCATTACATAACATTCCTAGGCAATTATAGGAAGAAAAAAAAAACATGTCCTTAAAATCAACATATCCCCAACATGCGACCTTTGCCCATCATGTCAAATTAATACGTGTCTCCACCTCATATCTTGTTGCACAGACAAACACATAAATAACCTCCGCACCAACCGGCATAATAAAGCAACACATGCACTAGCAAGCACATTACTAACCCACTCCATAACAAGGTGTTCCACATAATTAATTATGGCAAAACCAAAGATTGCTCCCCGAACAATACCTTGCCGGGGAAGGCTAAATCCCCTGTAGTAATGCACAGTTGGCTCGCGCGTGGCCACCGTGGCATGCGGGCCCCACGGCGGTGCTTGGCCCATTTTACCCCCCCTCAAGGTAACAAATACGGTTGTAACTCGCTGACGCCCGGGACACTGCGTAGTGTCCCGAACCCAAGTCGCCGGAACAGTGCAACGCTGGAACACTAATGTGTGTGGGCATGGCTAGGCAGGGCCGCTTGACTACAAATCCCATATTGAATGCACTTCACCTTCAAGGTCTAAAATCCAATATATATGTGCACTTCCAATTAGAAAATAAGCAATTGATTGGGATTTCATTTTGGAAGTGAAACCATCAATGAAGCACGTAATTAACTTGGAGGTTAAAAACAATACAAAATCCTCATTAACATTGAGGTTATAATTTTTGTGACTTACCATTTGAAATTATAAATACGACCGTAACTCGCTAATGCCCGGGACATTGCGCCGCGGGGCCCGCATGCCACGGTGGCCACGCGTGAGCCAGCTATGCGTTACTACAGGGGATTTAGCCTTCTCCATACCTTACCTACCTGGCTAGTCCCATGCACATGCTACTTACCATTATGCAAATGCCCTACACATTTCAAACTAGACATAGTATGTATCCTATAAGCATGTGATGTTGTTTTTTTTTGAGTTAAGTAGAATTTCAATGTAAACATGCATGTATATGAACCAAAAACTTCAAATGAGTAAGTATGAACATGCTATAGACGTGAGATATCAAGAAGTAAGAAGTGAAAGGGCTATTGCTTAAGGTAGAAATACCATAACCCGTTAACCACCCACTAGCAGTGCACTAGACCGCCTCATAATGGTAAAGTGCCATGTCTTAAATGCATGGCTCGGCGGCAACTTCAATGCAGTGTAGCCAATGGGAGGCAAGATCTAACGTACTCATGATTAACCGGTTTAGGTGATGTTCTGTATCGAAATGCAAAGAACCTAGTGAACCGGAAGTGGGTTGGACAAACTTTCCACTTTGAAAAATTGTGGAACTTTTTTTACAAGGCAAAAAAATACGAAACAACTTGCATTCTTCATGAATCCTTCTCGTCTATCTTGGAAAATTATCTCATGATTGTCAGAACAAATCTTCAATGCGAATCACCTTATTTTAACGGGTTATGGTATTTCTACCTTAATTGTAAGAGACACATAATTATGTTAGGATGGATATGTGCCCATTAAAATGATATATAGGAAGGGGGCAAAGAGTAGCATAGAGGAGAGACTATATATATATATATACAATTTTTGAGCCCAAGAAATTTTTTTGTGTGTAACCAGGCTATAGCCTTACACACTCAATAAGATAAGGCATTGATTTTGCTAAGTGTTTATACACCCTCATTGGGAGAACTAGAGGTTGCATTTAAAATAAATAAATGGCAAAGACCATTGTCTTTGTAACACTTTTGTCTTGATCCATAGGACTAATTGGAAGGCAAGTAAAGATATTTATTTTGTCACTAGGATTGTTGTTTATGAAAGTGATGGGCATAAGTTGTGAGTATGTAATCATGTGAGAGAATATTACTTGCTAAATGATTTTTTGCTCTTATGCAATTTTATACAAGACATTGGAAGTTATTCAATCTATGGATTAAGGTAACTTCGATTTGGATAAGTATAAATCATTAAAATATTATGTCAAGACTATTGCCTCTCACCTATTGTGAATGATGCCTGCAACTAAGTATTGATGATTGCCTTGAAAACCTCTAGAATGGAATTACCTGGATGAAGACTCAATGTTTCTAGAATATTTTCCTTAAAGTGAAATAAATCGAAAATGATTGTATGAGAATAGTGCACAAAATTAATTAGGAAGAGATAGATTGTTTTGACTATATAAAAGAGTGTGATTCCAAAATGTTATTTAAATTGATGAATTTCATTTAAGTCTTTCATTGATGTTATAAGAAGAATGACTTAATCCAAAATTCTCGGTGTAATTGTAAACCAATTAATAGCAAAGGCTATATGTCATTGTAGTATATTACAAGCTATGGAATGTCTGTTGCATGGAAGTTTGGGAGAAAAAAAGGAAATTGAAAGGTCAATCGCCTGGGTATATCAAAAGGTTACGTGGTAAAGGCCATTGTCATATGAAGAAATGTTGGAAGAGCTCAAGAGTCACTGAAGACCATAAATTGGTAAGCCCTCCTAATTACCAAAATACTTACAAACCTGTAATGGTATAAAAGCGGATTAGCGGAAGGTGCTAGACCATCGCCTGAAGTTTTCTCACCCGACAAAATAATTAAGGATGGATAAAGACCATAGCCTAACCGCATGATTACATTAATGATTAACAATGAATGACAAATACTCTTGGGAGGAGCATTATGCTGACTTCTCAAGTTACACTAAAAGGATAATTAATTCAAGACTATTGCCTATGCCAAAGTGTCCTTGGCTTTGGTAAGCAAGACTCAAATGGGATACTTATGCAAGATTATTGCCGATGGTTGTGCCTATGCTTGCTGTGAGCACAATATGGTGCCCACATGTGTGGTTTATCTCAAAAGTTCATTAAAACTCTCATTTGGCATTAAGTCAACTACTCAAAAGTATTAAAAGAAGCGAAGCTTTTATGTTTGGATTTTTGTTAAGATTAAAGGTTGTGTGGGTGTGATATGTGGGTGGAGGGTCGAAGGATTAGTGGTGTGTTGATTAAGTGTTAGGGGTATTTGGAGTTAGGATGAGGTGTTCAATTGAGTGTAGTTGGTTCCAAGTGCGGCTTAGGCCTTGTTATCGTTCGTTTGGGTTAGGGGGATGTTCATTTAAGGGGTGGGGCACTGCAACCAATTGAGAGGGGGCTGGATTTTGAATCCCTGGGGGAGCTCCTGGGATGAGCCTCTCTCCCCCAAACTGACTCTCTCTCTGGGATGTGGAGTTGGGAGCAAGGGCTGCGGCACAAGGGGCCTTGGCACCAACATTCAGGTCAAGAACAATTCAGTACCAGGGGACCGAGACAAAAACCAGATTTTAGATTCAGGGTTTAGGCTAGAAGGGGCTTCGGCCAACAGATTTAGATTTAGGGTTTAGGCTAGAAGGGGCTTCGGCTAACAGATTTAGATTCAGGGTTTAGGCTAGAAGGGGCTTCGGCTAACAGATTTAGATTCAGGGTTTAGGCTAGAAGGGGCTTCGGCCAACAGATTTAGATTCAGGGTTTAGGCTAGAAAGGGCTTTGGCCAACAGATTTAGATTCAGGGTTTAGGTTAGAAGGGGCTTCGGCCAACAAATTTAGATTTAGAGTGTTGGCTGTGGCACAAGGGGCCTCGGCATCAGTATTCAAGTTCAGAACAATGTGGCACAGGGGGACTCGGCATCAGTATTCAAGTTCAGAACAATGCGGCACAGGGGCCTCAGCACCAGCATTCAGGTCAAGAACAATTCAGTACCAGGGGCCAAGATAAAACAGATTTAGATTCAGGGTGTTGGGCTAGAAGGGCTTCGGCCAACAGATTTAGATTCAGAGTGTTGGCTGCCGCACAAGGGCCTCGGCACCAACATTCAAGTTCAAGAACAATTCGGTACAAGGGCATGGCCACCCTACCCAAGGCTAAGCACATTTTAATCAGGCTTGATAGTTAGAGCCAAGGCTCCAATAATGTGGTAGGCTAGGGGTAGTAAATGATAGTAGCTCAGCTAGAATTGAGTTAAGAGTTTTTGACGTAAGAGGTTTTGGTGTGTAACAAATACCCTAGGAGCACGAGCATTTTTTAATGCTCATGCCCCTTTGAGTGGAAATGAAAAGAACAAAAAAAACTTGCATTGGTTTACACCCGCTTGGGCATGAGCATGGGGTTTCCAAGCCCACGAGTCACAAGGACATGTGAGCCATAGACTTCCCCTCGGACTACAGACGCAAAGGGGTGGGGGTTTATGGCTGACACTTGCGCACTGCACTTGGTCCTAATAAAACGAACTCAGTGCCAAACTATTGCCTGGATAAATAGTGTGAGTTGAGTGACTGCCACAATTGCATGTACTGTGACTAAGTGATATTATAATCTTTATGCCAAAATGGATCAATGATGCACATAACACCTGGAATAACTTGATTTATTCTCGTAATTGTCCTAATAAAACTTATATTTGACACCTAGATGTTAAACAAATCACCTTTTACGTCTTCCTTGAGTGTTTCCTTGGTTTTTGTCATATCCAAAAAGCTAACCACAAAGCCCCATCAACAACCAAACCACCCTTTGCCCCAAACCTAAATTTCAAAGTACAAATATTCAAATTCACATACTACAATGAAACCACCATGAAACTTGACAAATATGCCATACTACAACCATTACTATCCCAAGTAGGAAGGGTAGTACTCCCACACATCATCATCACCACAGGAATCAGAGGAACCATACATTATACAACCATTAAACACCTACAAGACCTCCACATCCTCACCTCTAAAATACGGAAGCTAATGGAAGCATTCTCACAAATAGCCATCAAATCTCTTACCCACATTATCGTGAACAAACAAAAACTAGAACCAAGCCCCAATATCATTAGAATAACACTGTTAATTATAAGCACAATAACTCTAACCAACAATCCACCTATGAAAATATGAACTAAACCACTCTCGCTCATACCCTCACAAGCATGGGTTGAGAGATGGCGAATGGACATCACACGTCAATGCAAAAACATTGACATTCCTTTCATTTTATTATTAGAGAAAAACAAATGTATATGTACTAATTACATGCTAGAAAATAGACTCATGTATTTATATAAAGCTTTTCAATTTAATGTCATTTTTGCTTGTCCTACATATACAAGATATAAATCATGATTTTCAATACGTCTTTATTACATATGAAATCCACTTTCACTTATTAATGAGAAAATCATTGAATATTTTTTCATCCATAGCATGTAACTTATAGGTTGCATCAAACAAATAAAGACAGAAGAATAATAACTTAATCACAATATGGAGAGCAAAACTCAAGGGAACCCATGAGCACTCCAAGAGCCTCCAGTTTGTAAACACATGGAACCCCAAATGCAAACCCTAACAAGAATGGACATGGTAGTCATTGAGGAATATTGCCACATGCCAACAATGGATGAATACATGAATAGGATGAAACCAACACACCGTATTGTCAATTTTTCTCTAAACCTTAGGGCCCTTTTTGTACATCTACCTCCCGAGGGTTGGACCCTTCATACCATGTATGAACTAAGCAATGTGCATTCATTCATGAGGACCCCGAGAATATAATCATAGATGCCGTAGCTAGTATAAATTCAGACTTGAGTTACACATTTTCAAGGAGGCAAATGAGGACCACTTCACAACATGACACTGAGGGCCCATAACCATTTCACTTCAAGCACTCTCATTGGTGGAAAAGGCGGAGCCGGTCTAAGTTCGCTTCACACTACACTTGAGGGACCAACGGAATAAATGAATACAAGATGGATGTAAAGTCTACATGGATACCTACATGGCATCAAATGGACCATGTTCCATGGTCACGTGGAATGTTTTCAAAAACCACCTCTTGGCACCTCGGGGGGGTAGTCATTGGTTGGAGTAGCAATATACGTGCGAACAAATGATAGGGTATTTTAAAAACATGGGGGCTAAAAATTATAAATGGACTTAAGAGTAATATAGGGTATCAAAAATGGCATTGGACATCTTTAAAGTACTATAGGGTATGGAATAATAGGTAATTTGGAATTATAAGTAATGCAAGCCATTTTTCTATTAACCCAAAGTAGAAATTGACATAATGATAGCATGTGAAAAAAAGAAGAGAATTGGAAGTAATACCCCCCTATAAAATAGTGGTTGTTCGCACCTATATCCTTAACTTTTTAACACACTGCCCCCCCCCCCGAGCTTGGCACTAACACAAAACCGGGAGACCATGGCACTCTAAAATCTCACAAACTGTTGATTTATTATACTTTATCATGTGTGAGGACTCACATGATGAGAAATTCATTGAAATAGCATTTGGTTGAGGATTTGGTTACATATGACTTCACACTACATGATTTTGGAAGTGTCTTGGGATGGCCCTTGGACACTTCTTTTGGGCTCTCACAATTTCATGGTCACGCCCGAGAAGTGGCTTGATACACAACTAGGGTGGTGATATGTACGTTCAAAATTGGAGTAAGGCAAGTGAACCTAATTTGGTTACTCATCTCAATTGGACACCCATATTTGAATTGTTCGTGGTTAAGTTGGATCTAAGAATCGCCACTTGTAAAACATGCAATTAAAAGAGATCGAAGTGGTCCGATTTTGCTAACTATTAAAATTATTTGTTAAGTAAAGCAAATGAAACCCTGCGTTTAGTCCCAAACCTCGAGTTTATGAGAACTAACACAAAGTCATCCAAGTTTTTTTGATGCTTAAATTACCATACACAAAGAGTAGTGGTATTGGGCTTTAAAAAACTAGCTTTATAACTTGTCTTACTAGGATGGGTGGGCCAAGCTAGCCTTGCTTAGGCTGATATGAAATTAAGGACAACGAATCTCATGCGCATACCCTATTTAAGATCCTAAAATTCTCTCAAAATTTGAGAGGTGAAAAAAGAGGTCCCAAAAATTTCACCCAACTCCTCAAATGGGCTCTGATACACAACTCGACACTAATGAGCTCATAATAGAAAGTTTTCTCCAAGAAGGATCAAACACACAATTTCGTCCCTCTTTGAGGGACTTTACGGATAACTCTATTATATGTTAATAGGTAGTCAACCTAATTGTGGAAACCTCACTATGATCCTTTGACTAGACAAAGACTATTGACTTTGACATTACATAAGATATTAATATGAGTTGAACAAATGTTTTGATTAAAATAGGTGCATCTTATAGCAAACGTACTTCTCTCGCATCAATCGCGAATTTCTTATCCTAGGAGAAGTGGGTGCACTTGTAAACGTGTTTGTTTCAAGCCCACTTGTGGTATACCACGTAACTAGTATAACATGTGTAAAAAATGAATGTTAAATATACGGGAAGTTGAGCTTTCTTTTTTGGATGAGGGTGGATGACAATTGTAACTTCATAATCGAACACATATGAAATAAACTCCTCATGTGCAAAACCTCAAGGGGCACACTAAGGTAAATTTCATATTATCCTTATTTGTTTGAACAATGATAAGTGGAACAATACCCATCCTAAATTGTATACTCTGTAAGCCAAACTTTCATAAATGACTTTTTTGTACACCCACGTGATTCCATATGGGCTATGTTGAATGCACCAGTCAAGGTGTAGATCTAAGAACGAATATCATAAAGACGTGCATTGAAAAAGAAGTTAAAGTCATGTCTCAATATCGCTAACTATTATATGTTCATTACATTGATTATCCCAATTATTGAGTGTTACTATTTGGAGTTGCGTAGTGCTATTTAATGAGAATGTAATATTTTACCAAGCAAAGTCATTCATGTTCTACAATGTCCGAACAACCTATTGAACTTTCGTTAGTAATAACTGAATTCTTGAGTAAGACATTATTGCACTTGTAACTCTGAATAGTAACACACACTAATTGGGATTATCAGCGTAGTCAACATAAGTGGGGGAACCTAAGATTCTTCACTTTGACAATGAATAAGATATTCATGCGTGTTTAGATATTTACATGGAAAAAAGTTGCAACCTTGATTTTGATTTGCTACTCATCTCGTACCAATTGCGTTTTAGTATTCTAGGACAAGTGGGTGCAATGGTACAATTGTACACTTTAGACCCACTTACTTTATAGCATGTATTGTAGTGTTTGAAATATGTGTTATGAGGTTAATTCTACATAATATTGATAACCCTCATGCTCCCTCACCCTTTTTAAGTATGAGGGATACCGTGTTTGATGGGGACCTTGCCACGGCATTAAAATTTAGGCCGTCGGATTTTGAGAAACACAACATGTTTATTTGCAGCCCTTAGCCGTATTATTCTCCTACCTAGGATAAGTGGCATGTGGAGCTTAGCAATATAATGTCTACATGTAACATGGCATCTTCATGGTCATTGGTGACATCACTCTATGACATGCATCATGACATCATCTTCATTAATACATGAATCTCAAACCACATGTCCATTTGAAGGTGCGACACAATCAAGTTCACTACACTAATTTTGTCATTTTGAGATTAGCATGGTTCACTTTGCATTTCAAAATCCAAGTCCCATGCCCTATTTGCGATTTTGGAATCCCAAACCTTATGTGATGAAATTAACTCCATGAAAGCTCAAGAAAAAGGTTTGTGGAGAGCCTTTCACTGGTATCATGGGATTTTTTTAAAAGAAGATCATGGCTTCTCTTAGCAAGTACTTTAGTATTTGGCTCCTCCTTAGAGGCATTATGTTGTGGACCATTTAGGGGCAATCTTGCCTTTAACAATAGTAGATGGGATGCTAGTAAGGTGAAGCAAAGGCTATGGCAAGGTCTTCTTAACTACGCAATAATTGCTTGGGAAAAAGCTCTTAAGACTCAAAGAGGGAGGCCATCTATGATGATGTCCTTGCCAAGTTCGACGCTACATGGGGTGGCAACAACCTCCTCTACCATAGGTTGAATTCTAAATTCATGTGGAAAAATCGTGCGTCCAATGTTGGCTTGTTAACCATGCTTAGGTTGTTCACCTTGCTTTGAATTTTGTGATTCCACCAAGTTCACTCAAGAGAGTTTCCCCAATCTCTTCCTTAGGTCATGGGTAACCTTGTATATTATTTTGGCAATGAAACAAAATCTCTCTCTCTCTCTCTATCTTGATTTCTTGAAATTTAATATTCCCTCTTGGGCTGCCCGAGAAAAAGTAACAGGGAAAACCACATTTAAGCACACCAGTAAGTCCAGCACGGTAGCCCTCCAGTAACCCTGTTCTGCTTGCATTTGTTCCTGGGATAGATACGAGGTGCTAGAGACTCGCGGCACTAAGTACCTGCCAGTTACAGAGAATGGCCTGCACCTAGTAAGGAGGGAGAGTTGGGAATGTTCTGAGCCTCTGGGACTTGCAGCAAGAGCTTGCATCTCGGAGCCTGATTAGATAGCTTACTGCTACGTACCATTTCGCACTCAGAACTTACAAGCATCTGCGGCACTTGCTTTACAGTCTTGCCTACTTAGCAGAACTCTCAACAGTCGGCAATCATGAGTGAGAGAGTACTAATATTGATACTAAAACGGCAAAATGAGCAAACCAGGCTCAGCTGCTGAGGATTTCAAGGTGGAGAAATAAACCTTGTATGCGGATAGCTTACATTTGAGAGTGACTGGAAACTTAAGTTGGTACAAATCTTGCTTAAGTTACATGAGTATCTATTAATATGTTTATGACTATGGCTAACAAGAAAAGGTAGTAATGATGTATATTACCTACCTTTAAGGAAGTGGTATAGCCTTGTTGACATCGATAACAAGTAAGAGGTCTGCTAACACCTGTTGTACGCTCTACTGACATACTTTGTGGTATTCTTGGGGAGCATGGGCACAGGTGAGGACCTCTTCTACAAGTGCTACACGCCTTCCGGAGATCTGTCCACTCATTTCAATTCCTAAAAGACTACTTGCTTTAAGCCTGGAATTGATTTTGAGTACTTCTTGTTTCTACACCAAACTTTCTTTAAAACTACATTCTCTATTAGATCCTCAACTTATGCTCTATATGAAGCACTTGGGATTATAATAAATACATCAAGAAATATGATTACTAGTTTTATCATACCACTATATATGGTAAACTGAATAAAGTCAATAATTCTTGATTTCCTACAAAAAATAAAGAAATAGAGTTAAGAACTCTATGATTAGTCATACATATTAAACTAGCTACGATCTCCTGAAATTACATGGTTATGACTAGCTTAACCTGTTCTCCCTGAAAGTAATAAAAATCAAGATATATCATATATATATATATATATATATCTACAAACCTGTCGCATGATGAGAAGTATTTATATAAGTCTATGAGGGAATTCTGCTTCTCACCCTGAGTTCGTTTACGGCCAGATTGTAAGCTGGGTCATTCAGATTACTGACTGCAAACAGATGTCTACACTATTTGTCCTGAGTTGACAGAATGGGTTGGAATCATATTGATTCTTTATTAACCTTGTTTGGACACAGAAGATCTCATACAAATATATTTTTACAAATATATTCAAGTCTATAGTATTCACAAGAATTGTGGTGCAAGCTATATCAAAAAGTGGTATTATGACTGAATTAGTTTTTTGAACTAAGTTTTCAATAAAACTATTTTATACTGAAATATAAAATCAGTCATTGACATTACAAACATTATGTATACTTATGTATAGTTTACATAATTTCTAAGAGGTGACTTTCCTCTATTCTAACAAGACTCTTGGGGAAGAATGAGGAATGAATAATGATTGATAAACTTGATTACCAGGACCCTACCAAGGGATGTATGTTGTCATAACTTAACTCTACCTGTATAGTGATGACATATCCTATCAGGACAAGATATTGATCAAGACAAGATCAGTCAGCTCTCTCTATATATATATATACATACATTCATATTTATATACATACATTCATATTTATATACATACATTCATATTTATATTCAAATCCTTCATGCGTCATGTTAGAGTTGACATATAAGAGAAAGTTTCACGGAGTAAATTAGATCATAAATAAAATAAAATAAAATAAAAAATAACGCCCGTATAAAATACCGGCATGAATGTGAGCCCGTTTACCACCTGCTGATCACAAGCGTTCATGATGCAACATGGGGTGTTATGCCTCTTGGGTAAATTAGATCACATTCATACAGTTGGAATAAGAATTGTTGTTCTTGATCTCCACCAAATCAGTTTGGAAACATTTCCATGCATAAAAGCACTAAAACTCCAAGAAAGTGGGGGGGTGGGGGTGGGGGGGTTGGATTATGAGTTTAGCCTTGATGATCATCTCATTCATGTGCTTTGAGTGGTGTAGATACTTCCCTCAAAGTTTTATGTTGGTCAAACTTGAATTGGATTTTGATTGTTTTAGATCCCAAGTTATGAAATGGTTCAAGGATTCAACTACACTATGACAATCACATTTTCACATTTAGATAGTCTAGCTAAATTTAACAATACCATTTTTTTGGGTACATATGTTGCTAGATAGTTTGTGACTTCTTTATTGATTTTTGGGTTTATTTTATGATTGTTATGATTTAATTTCTCATTGTCAATGACGTTGATAAATTATAATAATTTGAGATGAGGTTGATCGTGGTTTCATTACATGCATTTGCAAATGCTGAAGAACTTCAACCTTACGAATCCAAGAAGTATTAGGTAGCAAAGAACAAGAAGTAACCAAATAAGGTCCATCGACCTTAACATACATGGCAAGAGTGTGACATGCATAGAACAAAAATAAATTGGTGATTGAGAGCATTGACCCTTCAAGGCCTAGCCATGCCAAAACATGCACTTGGTCTCATTTCTTGAAGGCAAGCCCCCAACTATATTGGTAGCCCCCTACCTTGGGTAGTCATGGTTGAGGATATTCGAGACATCAAGTAGCAACACCATACTAGTATTTCCAAGTTTCGGACATGTGGTTGTCCAAGCAATTTTGTCCTTGTAGGCTTTTAGGGGTTAAATTTCAATTGTAGCAGTTGAGTTGGTACAATGCTTCAGTCCTATATGAGATGAAGTGGATGTCCAATAATTTATAATACACCACCGAGTTGTGTTCAACTTACAAGTTTTGGTGCAAATGTACAGTGGTTTGATTTTCCAGTGCAATATTGCTCCTAGTTTTGTTGTTGCTAGACTGCTAGTTCAAGCAAGGTATTAATTTAGCAAAAAATCATCACCAATTGTTGTTGATTTTGTACATACCCATGTAAGTTAATATGCACAACATTTTGGTTTGATTTATAAGTATATTTTGCTAACTTTTTGTGCATGAGGCATGCGTTGGACTCTAATTTTTCCATTCTTATTTTTGGTGATCCAACCATCTTGTTATCTTTTTGAGATGCATCCTTGAACAAAGGCCCACATGTTGGGTTCTATATTTTCGAGTCCTTTCCCATTGCTATGAAACGTGAGGTCGAGTTGTCCAACTATCATCATCATCATAGTATATCCTAGTCTAGAAAATCTACCCATCAAATAAGCAAACCCTAAAAGACATTTAATTGTTCATACTAGACCATATTTGATGATACAGTAAGGAGGTCATAAGAGTTTTCTTTTTTCTTTTTTTCCCCCCTATAATTCCCCATTGTATATTTCTACACATTTGTAAAATCTAGATTCCATGACTAAACCCATCCTCTCATTGATCTCACACAATTTTCTACACGCACCTCATTGACCTCCCAGGGGGAATAGCGTGTGATATGCCCACCCCATCAACCACCAAACCATAACCAAATCCATACATTGGGCCAAGATGACAACCAATAAAAACCCACATGACATGAGCATAATGATCCTAAACCACAAAGGCTGGATACCCCAAACATTAGAACTAAGACAACACCAAGACATACACACCATAGCAAACATCGGGCAAACATCCCACCACATGTTGTTAGGTACCCACCCACACCACAGTGGCCAACGTACTCAACCAACTTAAAAAGTCATTAACAATAGTTGTTTGTATATGTAGTGAAGAAATATCGTCCACAAACTACACATTTGCACTACAATCATAACAAACCATATAAGAAGCCCATAACCTGACCATTCCCACACATAACCCAATAGAAACTGTAAAATCATTTAAAGTAAACTTGTTGGATATCTTGACAAACTCCTCTAGACATACTTACACCACATGCCACATACTTACACCCATACTTACACCCCCCATACCACAAAAATTCCACACCCAAATTAACCACGTTAACAACCAAATTAACCACAGGCTTTCTAACCATTATGGGAAAATGCAACAACCACTTATGCACAAATTACATAGCTATTAAAGCTTACATTTGCCCATATGATGGGCATCCTCTTGGGATAAGAAAAAAGAAAAAGACTTTCTGGCCCCAAACACACACCAACCTCAACTGCACATTATGCCACAATAACAATAAAGACACATGGCCACATCTATTATCTCTATGCAACGATGAATTCATGGGGCCTTAGGAGTGCATGGCACAATGCCACTACCCTCCAACTCGTCAACCTTCTCAAATCAAACATGCGCACACGCCTCTTTAGATTCACCAATGACAACACTCAAAATGACAACCCTCAAGACAATACCATGATCCATCCCATCATGAATTCCAAGTTGCAAATGCAACATCACATGATGCAAATGCCTAGCAAATTATATGCACACATAGTCTACATAAACGGAGTTGTGCCAAAATAAGCCACACCACTAATACCCACATCTAACCTCAACATCAACATAATTGAATTCACATTCTCACACAATAACTTAGATGCATTGACCAGAGCATCCACAAAACAAAACCAAAACCACCCAAAATAATAATAATAATAATAATAATAATAATGACCCCCTTAATAGAAGCAATCATAGCCCAAGGATTGACAGTCAACCTCTCATAATCATCAATGCATGTGTAAGAGTCGCAATGTACACAAGAAGCATAAGCCTACTAGACCTACCCCCCCCCCCCCTCCTCCTAAGAAGGGCATTATATATTATAGCATAACACTCACAAAGGGCCCACCTACCGCAAGGTAAGCAATAAACCCAATCATGTATCAAGAAGACTCTTGAGCAAGGTAGGGCCAACATACTCAATTTCACGTGAGTAATAATACGAATTTTAGATTTTTTTTGTTTCTTACCTTTTTTTAAAACAACATTGGACGTTGCCACCCACTTTTGCCTCGTGCAATCAATCCTTTTCATGAGACATCCATCTTTCAATGGTATATATTCCAAGACTTGTAGTTTTGAAAAATTGGACATGCTCAATTGTATAGTGGACGTGTTGAATGTTATAGTAAAATCCTCCGATAGAATATGCAAGGATGATCTTGATAATATTGAAACAATTGTTTTGGTCATGTGTTAACAACTATTTATCAATGGATTATATAGATTTAAGATTTAAGTAGTACATTGATTTTTTTCATCATATTTTAATATCAGAACATACAAATATCCACTAAGGAATTACATGTCTCCCTTGCAATTTACATATATTAAAAGTGTATCAGCAGATCAGCCTATAGAATTGAGGTAACCAAAAAGTCCAAATTTTGAGAAATTGTCAAATTTTACTCAAATACAAGTGCATATGCAGTCAATGTCGTTGTGCTCATAACAGAATTGGTAATCCAGAATTGCTAAGCAAAAACACAACTTTTTAAGATTACACTCATTAGGTTGTGTTGAATATAGTTTCAATGTCAGACAAGTGAAAGTTGGCTTTAATACTTATCAATGGCTTGATCAAACTGTCCCAGAGACCCTACAATGTAGTAGCTTAAAAGGCTTGAGTACACAAGAGAACAAGCTACGAGGAGAAAGGCAAAAATTAAAGAGACTCAACGAGAAGGGATCCGTGCTCTGAAATCCATGAAAATGTGAAATTCAATCCTTAGTTTACAGTCAGTCCACCAGAAACTTCTTCCTAATGGAATCCTCTTTATTTGACCTTCTGTAAGTTCACCTGCATCATACTTACTCACAAGGCGTGAATAAGTTAGGTGAATGGAATCAGGTCACTTGTAAAACCCTGCCAAGGGTGTATACTTTGTGTAAGACTACATTGGACATCATTAGAGCAGGGCAGCTGTACATGTTCTGGTTCTAGAATTTTATCCTAAGGAGTCAATCATCGAATGACATTCTTCAACTGTAACCCAGTTCCAAAGTGTAGTAGTAGTGAAACAATCCAATCTGCACCTGAAAGGAAGCTAAATTATGGGCAAAAAGGAAGACCGCTCTCTCTATCTCTTTCTAATTTGTACAGCTTCTCCTACGAAGTCAAAGCGCTGGTCTCCCACATGCCAATACTTGTACAAAATGTACCTCCACCATGGACCTGTGCCATTTTTGTAAGAGATTCACGTGCGCATTCATCCCAACATGTGGCTATGGCAGCCAATGACAATGGCTTTGGCAAGCACCGTGCTGACGTTGCAAACTGCTCTCGTGTCGCTGTTGCGAGTGTGTGGCTGTAATGCAACCAGAAAAGAAAAGAAGCAAACAGGGTTAGTGGTCTGTGCATGGAAAGGCGTCGCCTTTTTAACCCTTAAATTGCACCAGCCAAAAAATTGTGGCTATCCTATTTCAGAGAGTTTTTGACCAAAAATTGCCAAAAATTGTGCATAAGGTCCTCTAGAATATGCGGTTTGGAACATTTGTAAGAAGAGATTTCTGGTGGTGGATGCAATGACCTAGATTTCAGAAGTTAGAAAGAAAGATGAGTCTGATGTTGACTCATTTTTGAGTTGGTCAATATATGAAATCCCAAAACAGGCATCACAAGAATTAGAGGACCCCTAAAGACTACTGCATCCATTTGAAGGTGAGCACCTTGAATGGACATGGACAAGCTGGCCAACATCTATCTCCCCAAGGGCAAGCCCCTAGGTGCCCACATGGTTGGTTGGAAATACCTAGATACCCCTCAATATGATAGGGTGAACAGGTGGTAGGGTGCACCGGAATCAAGTGCTAGGAAGCTCACCCATCCGAGTACTATTCCAGCCTTAGACGGCTTAGCCTAGGAGTTCCCATGAGATCTGGGTCAAGGCCTTGGGTTTAAGTCACCCGTTTTCAGGAGTTAAAACTATAAAAAAAATGGCTTTTTCGTTGTCCATATATAAAGGTTGTCATCTAATATAGTGATTTTTGTCTCTATGTTTTGCATATACTACAAACATGCCAATAGGAGTACAGAATAGTGACATAGCAACAAACCATACCATGCTAAACTAAAATTGAATTTTTAGTGGTACCAAATGCTATTTATCCTATCCTATTCACGCCGGCCCTTCTACACTAATTATTCGAGTTAGAATAAATTAAGAGTTGCAAGATTTTGAAGTGTCCATGAAACATTATTATCCATTGGATGGCATGTAGGAGTCCATGAAGGATTGTTCATTGATGCAAACTTTCTTGGTCCCCTCAGCTCAAGCTCTAGTGTAGAGTGAAGTGGGACAGCCTCGGCATTTTCCACCACTAGAGATTTTAGATATCACTGGTCAAGGGCCCTCAATCTCTAGTGTCAAGTGCCCTAAGTAATCCATTGCTGGGATATATACACACTTAGTAAAAGTGGTCCCACAATGACGGATTATGGTAACTCACCTGGTGGATTTTTGCATATGTTCATGCCAAATCAGAGGAGAAGAGTCTGGGTACGTGGGAGGAATAATCACAAAAAGTGGGGTTCCTTTCAGTACCTGTAGCAAAGAAGTACATGTTAGTGATTTGCCCAGGGATGACAATTCCATGCAAGACAAGTGTATGATAGGTAGGACAATTGCAACTTATATTGGTATGCTCTACATGCATACATACCTAAAATTGAGAATATTAAGTTAAAAAATACTAATGCAATCTCACAATATTAACTCAAACATCTGACAAAAAGCAGTTCTATTGAAATGAAAATTTTGCAATACACAAAATTGTGATGACCAGTGGGTAAATCCTTCACTTATGTAGTGAGAATTAGAAAGCCAGTGCAAGTTTCTATTATGTTGAAACATTACATGAAGTGAGAAATACATAGAAGTGAGGTTGCTTAATTACCATGTAATAGTCGGGTTTTTGTAGGAAAGTGACATTCGGGCTTACAGCATTTGCTTTATACCAGCAAACAACCACAACACCATCCTTTCCTTCTGCTGCAGCCTCTTCAGTAGCCTCTGGATTGACTTCAACTACTGTGTCAATTAACCGAGTATTGATACTATGGATTTCCTCCTCCAAACTAGCACTGACCTGTGTTGCAAATCACCACACATCAAGGTTAGAGATATCCTCTAAACAGCTTATAGAATATTGAGAACATTATGTAGTGCTTTCATTTCCACCATGCCCTTATGTTTGTAGTTAACACTTTAAGGTCAAATGTTGTTTTTATAATTATTGAGATGACTTAAGAAAAGATTTTCAAATGATATCGCTTATAAAATACATCCGTACAGTTGAAAGCTAAATCTAACATCTTGACATGACAAATACCCATGTATAAGATTTTGACTGCAAACATCCATAAACAATTCATAGCAAGGTATTATTCAGTAAGATTATGTACAAGGATCACAATCTAACTTATGTACAACATAGTTTGAAAGAAATAAGAAATACAATCATTCACAGACATGGCGGCTAGAAATGATCAATTCTGCATAAAAGTATCTGTCGGACTCCTTCATGTGCTTGACCCTATTTGCACCCTATTTTCAACTTTTTTTCTTCAATCAGAGAATCTCACTAGAAGAGTAAGGATATCTCAATAAGGGATACTTTGAAAGGACTGAACCTGAAGTTATGAACAAGAAATTTCATGTTTCTTGACTCCAAAGCCCCACTGGGGCTTTCTCGACATTTAAGGGTTAAGGGATACCCCACACTACACACTTACGTACCTTAAATTGAGGGCTTTTGACATGGGTTAATGTGTAAGGCCTTGCATCCAGAGTATCGTAAGACCGGCTACAAGTATTTGCTACCATTCCTTGGCTAGAAATAACATTGAGGGCAATAGACTCCACAAATCGCCTCCTCTTCTTCAAAGCTCTGTTGTTATCTTGAGAAGTTAATGCTCGAGCTTCAAGTCGCACTTTCGTCGTTGCTGCCAAATCCTCACCAATAGCAGCCCGAGACCCACTACCAGGAGCTGATGATGCTAATTTATCACTACAACTGATCAAGGCTCTTATATCGCCAACCGAAGATTTGAGGTTCCTAGGGGACATTGTGTCAATCTGCAACGTCCCTTGCCAAAATTAGCACACTAAAATAGGTTTCAAGCAAAATATAACTGCAATTGTGCTTTAAGTATGATTTAACTATGAACATGGATTAATGTTGATCAGCTAATTATGACAATTGGCATATACAATGTGGCAAGTGGCACTAAGACAAGA
This sequence comes from Polytrichum formosum, assembly GCA_964035585.1. Lineage (NCBI taxonomy): Eukaryota > Viridiplantae > Streptophyta > Polytrichopsida > Polytrichales > Polytrichaceae > Polytrichum > Polytrichum formosum. The sequence continues at coordinate 30,773,617 of OZ037935.1, read as the reverse complement.
GGCTTCAGTAACTTGTAACAAGACAACACGTCAATTGTTAGAGAGTTTGAATATTAATGTAACCCACAATTAATATGTGGCACATTAATTCCAATGCCACACTAATTCAGATATACAGTGTACTAAATCAAGTACTTCTGATTGTTGAAATCAACCCCATAGCAGACAATTAGGACTGTTCATCAGAAATGTAAACACAAGCAATGGTAAACATGGGGCAGAAAAACCAACCTGTTTCATCAAACAAATCAGATATATAGTGTACTAAATCAAGTACTTCTGACTGTAAAAATGAATCCCATGGCAAACAATTAGGACTGTGTCAAAAAACTTAAACTAAACATGGGGCAGAAAAACCAACCTGTTTCATCAAACGATCCAAAGGTGGATCCGACACACTGGGTTTTTCAATTACAGGTGACTCGGGAGACACTTCTTGGATGACATCTTGAGGGACAAAACCTTGTGCATTAGGGCTTGGTGAGAAGTCGGTGGAAAGCGGTGACCCTCGTAACCCCACCGGTGTACTTCCCATTGCCCCATTTTGTGAGAACAAAGGCGTTGTTGCTCCCGTCAACGCTTGCAAGGTTCCAGGTGTCGTAATGGCGGATATTGACGGTGTAAAAACCTTTGTATCCACCTCATCATGATGTGGAGGTGGCGGGGTCACTGGTGGAAGCGTCGATGACACGGCAAATTTATTTACAAATGGTGGTGTTGACACCTGCATGAAGCTATCACATGAACTTTAGCATGTGCCCGCCTACTCTTACATATATCTCTGTAAGCTACCTGAATAGTCTAATTAGTGTGGGCCATAGTAACTTTCTAGAGCCCACTCTAATTCTCATGATGAGAGTTAATGTGGGCCACATCAATTTTCAACCCACACCAAATCTCTAGTTTAAAATTAGTGTCGGCCACATGGATTGTTTTTCTAGGAAATTGACATGGGTGATTAGTTCATTTTATGCTACTTTTAATGTAGGATGATTCCTTTTATTTTATGTAAGATATTGGTCGGAAGTCTCGAAGAAGATTAAGGAGAAGACTTGGGGTCTTTGACCCACATTATTTCCACTCCGACTAGAGAATTAGAGTGACCCATGTTATTTCCACTCCACCTAGACAATTAGAGTGGCCCACGTTAATTATTTCCACTCTAATAGGACTATTTAGTGTAGTTAGTTCCATCATTGTTGATCAAACTCTCCATTGTTGACAAGATGCTCTAGATTGTTCTCAACCATATATGCAGCTCTTAAGAAAGTGATCGAGTTACTTAATTCACATATCGTGTCTAGATATATTATCATCCTACAAGTTGGTGAAATCTGAAAATTCCAGGGTAATTACAATGGATGCACTATACACAGGTTGTTATTACAATTATTTAAAATCCACATGACCTCATTTGTTTAAATTTTAACTTTGACTAGGTGGTGTTGATGTGAAAATATCATATATTTGAAGATAAAAGAAGCCAACACCAAACAACTCAACATGATATTGAGTAGTTTGCAAATTATGCTGAAAATGAAAACAGAAATATCATTTTAAAATGGTCAGGTAAAACTTTTGGAAAGCTCACCTTAGGTGTCTGTAATGCAAAATTTGGGTCGGGCTGTGGGGACATTTGTTGTGGAACTTGAGGAGAGGGAGGTTGCATTAATTGAGGGGACGAGGGTAGCTGTGGTGAACCCACTTTATTAAGCAGGATTCGATGCTCTTGTATTTGTTGCAACCTCTGCTTCATGGCCTGTGATAATAGAAGAGATTTGAAAAATACTATACATATACTTTTGATGACTTTTCAACTCAGGACAAACTTTACAAAAATACACTAGAGCCATGTGGCCAGGGGAAATACACTTTAAGCACAGATTATAATAGGGTAAAAATTAACTCCATAACTTCATAACTCTAACTTAGTATTGCATTCTAAAAAATTGAGTTTAAATTTACTATAATGCTATCATAACTCTATAATGCTCCAAAAAAAAAAAAAAAGGTTTTGGGTAGTGGTTACATTCCACTCTGCACTGTAAAAAAAATCAAATATCTAAGAACCAATAATACCAACTGCTGGGAAAATGCTGGGAAAATGACATATAGAGACTTCTGTGTCTTCCAATCGTGATTCTAACCTGGTTAATTTGTTGCTTAGCCTTCACTGCCTCCTTCTTCGCCTCATCTGACAACTGTTGTTGTTGCTGATTTTGAATCTGCAACTAATTTAGTCATTTCAACTGCAATGAGCTTCACATTGATTCTCCAAGTTGATGGTTAACTGAGAACAATATTTAGTATTACCATATCTTAGTAACCTCTTTGAAGAAAAACTCTCTGACAATGTACCAGATATCAGTCAGACATAGTGGTAGAATAAAAGAATGTATTTGGCCTTAAGATATTTTTGCAATTTTTGATTGTTACGACTTCTGATTGTAGAAGGCAACTTACATAGTGAATAGCAATATAAAAATGCCCTCATTGTCCAGGCACTGAAGTAAACAAGAAAAAGGGTCTCAGTTTTCGCAGCATCAAGGCTATGAAGAAATTACACGTGACCCTTTTTCAAGCTTAACCCTTAAAGGTCCAAGGGACCAATTCTGGGCCTCAAGGTGTCATGCAAGGGGTTTAAGCTTTCTTCTTGATATTTTACTGTGGAAGTGTCAAAAGTGACCCTATCTAAAATTCTCCCATTTGTCATATGCATTATCCCAATCGGAACATACATATATGTGAAATTTATTGATAGGGATATTTGAGTTCATATAGATAACCTAGACTCGGATACATACCACATATATCTAATCACCATTGCCAGACGTGACTTTATTGTCAATCCTTCTTTTAGAATGTTGTACTAATTATGGATCCAATATCATACACCACAAAAATATAATGAATCAATTATGTTGGGGGTTCAAGCAAATCGCCACATATCTCACCTGCTGGTATTGAGCAGCCTGGAGTTGAGATTGCTGAGACCTATTGTAGTGAGCAGCCTGAAATTGCTGCCGGTGTTGAAGAATTTGCTGTTGCTGTAACTGCTGTTGTTGCTGTAACTGCTGTTGTTGCAACTGCTGCTACTCCACAAAATTCCATTACTCACTTTCACATTTAGACAAATGAAATAGCACTTTACTAGAGCTATTATTCCACAAAACCTGTTGGCCTAAGGCCCCTTTACAATAGAGAGGTTGAGAGCGTGAAGAAAGGAGACTCCTCATTGGCGGTAGGGAGCCTCTTACGCATGCTTGTTCAATCTCTTGCAAGTTCAAGCTCTCAAGCCGAGCTCTAGAGTAAAAGGGGGGCCTAAGAATCCCGGAAACCAAAATTCTGGCAGTGTATGTAAATTTCAAATAACCAGACAGCAGTTCAGAGAAAATCAAAACCTAATTAAATGACGTATTCATAAACCACCGATTCTTGGAATTTTTTTAATTACCTTTTGAAAACTTTCATAACCCCGGAACTGGAGGATCTTTGAATCTTAAAAAACCCAAAATTGGAGGTTATTAACAAACTCTTCAAATACCCACCCCATACATTGGAATTAAATAAACCAACTGCCATAATTTGTCATCAAACTGACCTGTTGTACAAGCTCCTGTTCTTTGAAGAGCCGTTGGTGTTCCGCATGCTGCTGCATCAGGAGCTGTTGCTGTTGTTGTTCTTGCTGCTGCCGCAAATGTCTTTGTAGCTCATTTTGAGTTTGCAGGGGATTTCCACCACTTTGAAGAACCGAGGCACCATGTTGTTGTTGTTGTTGTTGTTGAACCACAACACTTGCAACTGGGTTCTGTTGCAACTGGTTTAAATTACTTGGTTGCGATTGCTGCAACTGGTTTGGGACACCACCACCTTGCTGCTGCACTTGTAACTGGTTTAGTCCACCAGGTGATAATTGGTTCATACCACCTTGTTGCAACTGGTTCACCCCACCTTGATGTAACTGAGACAACTGGTTCAACCCACCTTGCTGCAGTTGATTATTACTCACACCAGTTGCCTGCAATTGGCTTAACCCACCTTGCTGCAAGGAATTATTCCCACTGATTGATTGTTGCAACTGCTTCACACCAGTTTGCTGCTGCAACTGGTTCATCCCATTTTGTTGTTGTTGTTGTTGTTGTTGTTGTAGTTGATTCAATCCCCCTTGCCCAATCCCTCCAACTTGATGCAACTGATTTAATACTCCTGGTTGTTGAATCTGTTGCTGACCTATTACACCCTGCTGCATGGAGATTCCTGAAGTTTGTACAGGAACCCCACCTTGTTGTTGCTGCAAGGACACTTGAGCAGTCGGCCCACCTTGTTGTTGCATGGCAAGTGAATTTTTCCTAAGATATGCATTTTCTTGATTGGGCATCAGACTGTTCACGTTTTGTATGACGTTGTTGTTGTTGGCTCCAATTGGCTGCTGCAGGGCATGTATACTATTTGGTTGCATTGCATTGCCGCCTGTTGCCTGGATATTCGCAACTCCACTGCCTCCAGTGCCCTGCTTTTTACAGCAACATTACTATTATGTCACACATTGATGTATACTGTATACACTATACATCTGTCCACGCTATTTATCAGTACAAAGTAGACAGGTCTTAAATGGTTACTTTTTCATTTTCACTATGAAAAATAACTCTGATTTGTGAACTAAATTTTGGCCGATCCACAAATGTGGATGGAGAAGCATGTTCACTCGCAAAGAAAATTGGAGCCTCAAACTGAGTTGATATGCCAGGAAGTCATAACCACACACCCCCCCCCACCCCCCCAAATTTTGTTGAACATTGAGTCCAAAGTGGTTAACAAATTTTGAACACGTAGTCCAAATCTTTTATACACATGTCTTTTAGGTATCCATCCTTAGATCCACACCTAAACAAGCACCACTCAAATTCAGGTGTCCATTTAAGATCAGTAACTGAATTAGGCCCACTTACCTTAGCTTGAAGATTCCACATTAATTCTATTAGCATGACAAAAAAGAACTGAATCACAAATTGTCATGTACGAATAAATAAAAACAAATACTGCAGAGAGAGAAGTACTGACCCCAGGTTGCTGCAAAGCATTGTATGCAGTCTGCACTGAGGGATCCGTGCCACTGGGTTGCAATAAATTATTATTGGGCTGTGGTTGTGAAACGCTTGGTTGTTGCAGAGTAGCAGAGCCTATATTTTGCTGTAAGGACAAATTCTGTGGAGGCACAGCAAGATTATGACTGTTGGGCTGCTGCAGCTTTTCCTGGTTGATCTGTGAAAGAAGTTGTTGCTGCTGCTGCTGTTGAAGGTTCTGGACTTCTTGACTACTACTCCCTGACACTTGCTGAAGCGGTTGTTGCTCAAGAGATTGTCCCCCCACCTGCTTAAATTGAGAGAAAAGGAAACCAAATAGACCTATTGTGAATAACCAGACTGGATGTTCATTGACAATGATGTTCACACTCTTCTTGACAGTTCAAAACCCCACCACGTGTTAAAACTTTGAGAACTTTGTGCAATACTGAACGGGGTAAAGACGCAAGTCAAATTTGCTCTTTATATATGATTTTCATTCTGACTTGTTTCCCAATAGTGTTGACATCAACTCAGATCTCAAACCCCCCACCCACCTTTGCCCCTCACCAAGCGTCAAATATTTCCACCTATACGTCAATTTGCACCTGAGTAAATATTGCCCAAAAAAATGGCACAATGACAAAGAAAAAGTTCCCTTGAGGCAATAAAATGATTTGGAATTGCTCTTAAAGCCCAGGAAGCCCAAAAGGGTTATGGGACTAAAAGTACATCAAGATGGTGTCCAACAAGCTAATTCCCTAGAGTAGCGGATTGCAGTAGCCTCCGTGAGATTAAGGCTTATATCAACTTGGTGGTCCAATTGGAAGAGAGACTTCAAACTCCCTAGTACTACAGTACCCACCAATAAGTTTACGTTCAAATTTTCGAACTCCAAGTGCCAGTGAAAAAAAAGTGCAACTTTGAAAAATCATATCTCCCAATTTACAACTCTAAACTTCACGAAACTGCCACATGTTTGTTTAGAAACAAGTTAACTACATTCTAGGTGTCATTAGTATGCAAATTTGAGCCACGTCTCTAAGAAAAATCAGATTGCATTAATTGCACTCCAAGTTGTGTTTGTAGCTCCACCATGAAGACAACATTCATTCTTCTTGAGCTAACACACTTCAGATTTTCATGAGTTTGAGCTTCATATATGGATCTCCAACAACCTTTCAATAAAAACGTACTTTGTTCGAGCAATGTGGTAGCTTGTGGATACATTGTGTGAGTGTTTTTGGTGAGTAGTTGCAATTCTAGTGGTTTTGTTTCTTGAGCTTGAAACTTTGCACAAATAGTAGAATTGGAAGGATTCATTGCTTCTTTAGGATTTTGGTGGGCATAACATCAACTGGAAGAAAAGAATTCACTCAAATTTGTAAGTGTTGATGCTCCAGTTCTCAATTCAAATGGTCTTGGATAGCTTCATGAGATGATATGTGAAAGATACTATCCAAAAGGAAGAGCTACCGCAAAACAAAGAAGAATTAGTCAACACCATTCAAAGGGCATGGGAAGAGGTGTCTTTAGAGATGATTGAAGTTCTCCTTGCTAGCATGCCTCACCATATGAAGGTTGTAATCAAAGCTAATGGTGGTAGCACTAGATGGTAGATAGTTTGTCCAAAAATGCTATATTTACATATAAATCTATAAGTTTTTTTGTAAATGCCTAATATATTAGTAAAGTAGATTTCATTATCTCTCCAACGCACTTTGCGGTTTGTGATTTGGATCATTTTTGAGCAAATGGTGGCAATTTGAAATTGGAGATATGTGCCTTGTTTCTGCAGAATGACTGCTGTGAACGTAAACTTGTTGGTGGGTACTGTACATTCTCAAATAGTGAAGGGAATTTATCTCTAAATTTGGTTACTTGAGGGCCATATATAGAATGTTTCTCGTGTAAACCCGCACACCAACTCCAAGAATGCACCAGAAACTTATCAAACAAGGAACATGTTGTATGCAAAATAACCAACTCCCAACCAGAAGTCCTGTTCAATCATAGGATAACTCTGTTGACTTGCACAAAATTGAAGGAGATCAAAATCCAGAATTTAGTACCGGCTGTGGTTGTTGCGGCAGCTGAACTTGTTGCTGGGCCTGAACTTGCTGTGTCACATTTGGAGGTGGATTTTGTTGCTCAGCTAATTGTTGCTGCCCAGCACCTGGAGGTGCACCAGGTGGTTGTTGTTGTCCTCCTGGCCCTACATTGCGGCGCCGCTTAAATGTTTCCATTATATTAACAATCTGTTTCTCGAATGCATCCACTTTGTCTTGATTAAATTCCTTGGGTACTCGCTCTTTTGGTACACGGAGGTATGGGATCATTCGATGAAGGACATCCTTGTAGTGCTTCAGCTTCTGGAGTTGTTCTGCAGGCATCGGCTGACAAACAAAGGGAACCCTTTGAATCCTTATACTTCACCAAAACGCAAATATATATATATATAAAAACAAAGATAATGCACCCACTTCTCCTAGGATACAAAACATGCGATTAGTACAAGATGATTTGTAAATCCAAACTGAAGCCAAGGTTATATGATTATCTTATTCATTCTCAAATTGAAAATTCTCTTTCTTCATAAATGATCATATAGGTCCCTCCAATTATGTTGACTATTGAACCTAGGATAGTTACAAATTTTAGTACTAAAGTCAAGTGGGCCTAAAACAGACACTTTTAGCTCTGCACCCACTTCTCCTAGGATATGGAATACAGGATTAGTGGTACAAGATGATTAGCAAATCCAAATGAAGGGTGCAGCTATTTTCGCATTGATTTTGGGAGTTCACATGAAAATCCTATTCATTATCAGTGTGAAGATTCTCTTTCTTCGTATGTGATCATATAGGTTCCCCCTAAAAGTGTCAACTATTAAACATAATAGTAAGCAAATTTTGAGCACGTAGTCCTGTATCTTTTGAACACATGATGTCTTATTGGTGGCTGTTCTTAGAACCACACCTAAACATACACCACTCAAATATGGTGTCCCATTAAGATACGTAACCAAATTAGCCCACGTATCTTATGTACCGGATCTGAAAAGTTTGGCATTCTTCAACTTCATTTATCAGGAATGTATGTGAGACAAACCTGATTGCTGCGATTGGAGAGCATCCCATGAAGCTCATTCATGTCTTGCAAATACTTGTCCTTTAAAAGTTGCAACTGAAATTTAGGAACGATCAACAAATCAGTAATACTTCTTTACAAGCATGGGCACCTGCTTTAACCATTTATTACATATTGCCCAGAGAAGAAAGAAAAACTTGAAAACTGCATGATTCATTTCGTAAAATCCACACCAATTCCAAAGGATCCATATTTTGACCTGTCACCTATAAAATATTTGTGTCCACCATGCTAAATGTTCAGGAGTTGAAAATAGTGCATATCTTAAAGTCTATTGGTAAAATAAAAATCATAGTAATATGTCTCGTGGCACCACCATGGTCATTAGTGTGCAGCACATCATGCCAATTGTCATATAGACACCTTCATTAATATGTGTATCATGCCAAGCCACTTGTATAATTAGTGCGATCCGCTATAATCACTTTCCTTCCCATTCGGAGTTCCAAACTGATTGTATTAATTTGTATATTTGTCTCCTGAACTAGGTCATCCATATGATTGGACAAAAAGTTACTGTAAATATTTAAGGCTTAATACCAGCCTATCAAAAAATGTGCATGATCCCAAAATTGTTAGCCTTTTCAATTTCCACAATTATAACCTCCATGAATCCAAGAATCCCTGCTAATTATTCACTTTCAAGATTGCAATGCTCACCTTATTCCACACCACATCCCTTTGATCAATGGGTCTCGAATGGCCTGAGGAGTCAACTGATGCTGCCAGGAGACAAGTCCACTTTAAGCTAAAAATTTAAAAACTAAGAAAACTCATGCTACTGTCATCACATACTAATTATCAACAAGGGCATAATCCAACCATTACAACAAGGTTCCAGAGCAGCCAGTCATGCTAGACTGCGGCTAATTTTAAGTTCATACAAAATTAGACACTGGACTATCCTACTCTTACAAAAAGCAAGTATTGGGTTTCCAATTCAGAAGTACCGAGAATACCAGTAGACGGCTCAGGAAGTGCAACTGGTGGTTGTTGTTGCTGCTGCTGCTGAATTAGGTTTTCTGTACAGAAATTGCACCCCCAGCAAATCCTCAGAAGCCAATTAATTGCTTGCTGACTACTGCAAACAGCTTGCTAGGTTTCCTTTTTAAACAAAGAAGGGATGGTACACCTTGAGGAGTTGCTTCAAGTCTCAGCGATCAAAAACTGGACAAGGTAGATGTGCCCGATTCCAACACCTACTTTTTAGTCTCTTTATAGAGAGCAACCATCCCTTAATTGGTTAGCACCCTCATACAATTCTTTTAGTCTTGCTGATACTTGTGATGTGTGAAAGAGACTTCATTACTAGCCATCACATTGTCTACAATCTAAATCTAGGCAGGTTGGTATGAATTCAATATCTTTCATAATGCAGCTCCCTATTGTTTGAATTAAGAAGTTGTAGCCACAATTTATCGTGAGCTAAAAATCTATTATGTCATGTTGGCTAGTGCTAAGTGGGTGGTTGAACTGAACAATTTAAATTATATTTTTGTATTCTCGACCACACAACTTGTGCTCACCCAATACATATAGTCACACAACCAATATGAGCTATACATATCGAATTCCATACAACACCAGAAATTTTGAGCAATTTCATGCATATGTGAAACTCAACACTATTCTAGCTACAAGATTGGAAGATGCGAAATGGCAAACATTACACACAAGTGTAGCAGTAAAGGGAAAGATAACGATGATCAGAAAAGTGTACCAGGTTCCTGACCCCGTTGCTGTTGGGGTAGTTGAGTTAATGACGACTGCTGAGCTGGCTGCTGAGATAATGATGGACCCGACAACTGAGATTGTTGGGAAAAGCTTTGTGTTGGCATTGCTTGCTGCGCAAGTTGCTGTTGTTGTGCCTGCGCCTGCGCTTGCGCCTGTGCCTGTGCCTGTGCCTGTGCCTGTGCCTGTGCCTGTGCCTGTGCTTGCTGCTGTTGGGCTTGCGCTTGGGATTGGGCTTGGGCTTGGGCTTGGGCTTGGGCTTGGGCTTGCGCCTGTTGTTGTGCTTGAACTTGCGCTTGTTGTGCTTGAACTTGTGCCTGTTGTTGTTGTTGCAACTGTTGTTGTTGTTGCTGCTGCAATTGCTGGTTTTGTTGTTGTTGTTGCTGCTGCTGCTGCTGCTGCTGTAATTGCTGGCCCTGATGTTGTTGCTGCAATTGCTGGTTCTGCTGAAACCATAACAGAAGGGTTCTTAGTGAAATTTGACAGAATGATGTGGCCCAAACAGAAGAACGTCCAACATCCACCTTGTAAAAAATGGAGAATATACAATCCCAAGTTATTAAGGTAGACCGGAGTTGATCCAACATAGCAATAATTTGGACACCTATATTTTATTTTGTGTGTGGATCTAAGAACAGACACCAAAAATACATGTGTTTATAAGAGATTGGACTTTGTGCTCATAATATGCTAACCATTCTAGGCTCAACAGCCAAGATAATTGAGGCGACCTCTATGACCATTTAATGAGCATGAGAATCTTCACATTGATAATGAATAAGATATTCATACAAGCTCCAAAAACTATGAGGAGATTTCTACAGGCACAATTTGGATTCGCTAATCATCTCGCACTAGTTTGCGTGTTTCAAATCCTACAAGAAGTGGGCGCAGAGAGAAAAGCGTCCGATTAACACCGGTGTACCTAATGCCATAGGCCTACATGGAGCTAAAAAAAAAAACAGTCAGCAGGATCAGGGACGCTAAGAATAAAGAAGTGGCGGGTTTCGCATTGGAGAGATAAAAGGGCATTATGTGATAAGAAATGTCACATGTTTGCTACCGCAATATGCCTGTACCTGCTGCTGGACTTGCTGCTGTTGTTTAGCTTGCTGCAGGAGCTGTTGTTGTATTAATTGTTGTTGCTGTTGTTGCAACAAAGGATTGGTCTGATTCAGCAACTGGTTACTTGGTTGCCCTTGCTGTATACCTAACACCTACATAAAAAAATATCAACATCAAGCTAAATTTCAAGCAAAATGGACTTACTATACCCAGATTATCACAAATCTACAAATATACAATATTCTTTGTCAATACTCAAAACAAAACATCTTCCACCCACCTTATCACCTGTTCCTCCAGTGCTTTGTAAATAGATTACCACTAGCACAGGACATGTCCAACTGGTACAGCAATAAACAATTAACCAGATATGATTGTAGCTAAAGAGTGCAATTCCATAATGCTACATATGAATTACAATATGAAATATGATGCAGTTCCAAAAAAATACATTATGGGGATAATCTACCTGCTGCTGCATCTTTTGTTTCATTAGTGCCTGCTGAGTCTGTTGTTGCTGTGCTAGCCTTTGCTGGTATAAAAGTTGTTGTTGTTGCTGCTGCTGTTGCTGCTGGTTGTGTGGTTGACCAATCTACACATCAGAGATATGACCACAATTAATTCGTAGAGGAATTAATCTCAAGGTTTATTGAACTTTTAGAGCATATCATGATTGATAAGGCAGATTATAATAGATATCACCTCAGTACCCTGTGATAGGTGTCCAGAAGAATGCAATTCTCCCACGACACTCAACATGCATGTGCTTCTTGGCAAGCCAATGATATATTACTTGAAGAATAGACGACAGCTGCATGGCAATTGCATTCTAAGATAAGCGGGCCCAATTCAAATACTTATATTTATTGAACATCTATATTTGAGTGGTGTGTGGTTGGATGTGGATCTAACCCCAGACACCAGAAAGGTATCATGTGTTCAAAAGAGATTGGATTCCATGCTAAGGTCGGGATAGTACTAGGATGGGTGACCTTCCTAGCACTGGATTTCCGGTGCACCCTATCCCTATGGTCCACCCAATCATAGTGAGGGTATCCAGGTGAACCGAATATTTTTCAACCAACCATGTGGGAACCTAGAGGCTTGCTATTGCAGGAGATAGGTCCAGCTTGTCTGTGCCAATTCAAGGTGTTCACCTTTTAAAGGAGACAGTAGTAATTCTCATGATGCCTGTTTCGGGATTACACATAGACTTTGACCAGCTCGTAGATGAAGTAACATCATATTTCACACCAGTGGCATATCAGAGTCATCTCTCTATTTTCTAGTAATCTTATTTAGAAGATCATGGACCACATATCATATCAAAAAGTTACCTGTGGTTGCTGTTGTTGTTGTGGCTGAGGCTGACGATGCTGTTGTTGCTGTCGCATTTGCTGAAGCTGATTAGCCATCAGGTTCTGGCTGGCCAGGGTTTTTGCCTGCAGACTTTGTTGAGCCATTGCTTGTTGCTGCAGTTGCTGTTGTTGTGCTTGTTGCTGCTGGGCTTGACCAGGAAGCTGCAACCCGTTCACGAGGGCCTGTGCTGGGTATTGCATCCAGATATTTTTTGTGGAGACATGTCAGGTATAGAGCCAAGAACCCAAAATGTGAAATTCACTAATAGCAAGATCCTGGCATCATCATTAGAAACCCTGAATGGAAAAAGATATTAACCCTTAATGGACTAAGGGGCTCATTTTACAAACTATATACACAATTTCTACTCGAACTCGCTTACAAAGAAGAAAAGTAAAAGCGGATCAAAGACATCCTGTATTCTTATATCGAGCAAAAAAACAAAAGGAATTTGTACTTATGGCAGTTCCACAAAAAGCCTCCATCTAAATGAACCAAAAAAAGTTGTAAGTCAACATGGAAAGAAAAAGCTTTAAAAATAGAATTAAAGCTTTTTCTTTAGTAAAACCTAATTTAACTGGTCACCAGCTTTGCAATAATGAAACCATCCAGGGAAAAATATTAACACTGCAAAAGATAAGTCCTCGCCAAGTCTTAAAATCATATTCCAACATTTATGGGTTTCAAACTTCATTTGGTACATTATCTGATGCCAAGGGTAAAACAAAAGACATAATCATATGAGAAATTGAAATTATGTGTTGGCATCCAAGGCCGCCCATGTTGTGTACTTGTATCTAGATCTTCAATAACATTAAAGCATTCAAACAAATTAGTAGTTTCCCTTCTGTTTCTTTTTCTCCCAACATTCAGACCTCTCCGTTAAAATATATGGATCCTTTAACCAGTGTCAAGGTCTTAGAATATATACTTATTCACATCCACATTTGCTTACCTGGGTCCGCTTGAGGTGGCACAGCCCTGGGAAGAGGATTTACATTCGCTTTCGTCTCCAGCGACAACATCTTCAACGAGATTTTCCTTAAATAGTCTTGCTGCAGAGTGTTTTCATGTATCCATCACTTTGTTAAATACATTACACTTGCTACCCAACTCAAGTTGGAGTTCTTCAAAAACATGCTGTGCATCTACTAAAGTAGTAAACCTTCTACTCACAATAATTCCAATAGCATTTTTTTGCCCCTTCCAATTAGCATATGTATTTAAGTCTGCAAACCAGCTGCATGCTTCTCACTTTCATAGGGCCCGTGCAGAAACATACATCACTATGAAATCAGACGTAATTTTCCTGTTATAACTACAATGAGTGCCTGTAATTATAACATGATGCGTTGGACAGTATTTTAGCAAGCTACACTAAATAGTCCGCTTAGTGTGGGCCACAGCAATCCTCTAGAACCCACATTAATTCTAATGATTAGAATTAATTTGGCCCATGCTGATTTTCAGCCCATACCAACTCTCTAGTTTAGAATTAGTGTAGGGCCACATTAAAAAAAAACTAAGAAATTGATGCAAGAGAAACTATTTTATTTTATGCTACTTTTGTCCTTGAATTAGTACTCAAGGTGTTGGTCGGAAGTCTTCAGGAAGACTTGGGGGAAAACCCGGGGTCTTTGGCCCACATTAATAGGACTATTTAGTGTAGCTAAGCACATGATATGAGACACAGTGTGCATCAAGTCATGCAGACCACATTATTTAAAGAGAGGTAGCCTACTTGGTCTGTTGCAGCCTGAAATATTTTCTCTTCAAAGCGCCATGCAATCATAAGGAGTTCATCCACACCATCCTGACCAGCCACTGGCATGTGCCTCTGTAAAGTATCCATTCTGCCAACCAAAGAAGCCCCAAGTATTCTTGGTCAGTTAAAAAGCACCCATGTGCTGGATTTGAATCCACAAGTATCGTGTATCTAAAAGTTACAACGCACACTTTTTTCGGCTGAACCTGCCAACAATTGGTCTACTAACCATCCTATCACTCAAATTTTCGGTGCACCACCAAAATGTTTAAAATGAACTTGGGCAGAAATGTCATTGCTACTTAGATTAGCCACAATGAATTTTCCAGTCACATTTGTACTGAGATACCTGTTCACAGTTATGTGTCTTAGTAGCCTGAAGACACATTGCCTTCCACAGTAAGAAGAGATGAAATGCAAAAGGATATGGAGGGCCACTCAATTTTGTGCACTACCTCTGACACTCTAATTACATAGTCTTTAAAAGCAGATCCTTGAACATTTCATTGACATGTCAATCCAACCGCCTCTCGAGGTCTCCAAGGTCTGACAAACTTTTTGTACTAACGTGAACAAAAACCTTCAAGCCCTTGCACTTCTGTGAGTCAAACTCCTAAATTTGCATCATCATCACAAGTTTAAAGTTCTCAGACCGCCAAGAGGGCGTGATAGGTAGATTTCGCTCTAAATTTGACAGGGACTTACATCCAACCTGGTGCATAGGTAGCCAGTTAAATTATGTTTTACTGCTAAAGCTACAAACCCCAAACAAAGATCACTGTGACAAAAACACTCGGGAATGAAGGCCACTTGAGTCCTTCGAATGTGGTTCCAACTTTCCATGAAATCAAGAATTGCATGTTCTTGAGGAACTTGACCAAGACAAAACAGTTATCCCTCTAACTCAACATGACTTTTGGTTGGGAGTTGGTTGTTTTTGTTTTGCATACAATAGCTTCCATGTACAGTAAGTTTTTGGTGCATGCTTGGAGGTAGTTTGGATGTTTGCATGAAAAACATTCTATACCATATTATTGAACGTCAAACTCATTTTGGCATGCCAAGAGGTGCTAAAATGAGTCTAACCTTCATTAAACCAAAAAAGGTTGCTTTTCAGTCAAATACAAACACTACCTCCGAGCATGCACCACAAGTGGAAAGAGACTATTGATATTGTATGCAAGACGACCAACAGAAAATCGTAAAAGACTAACTCTGAACAAAAAGTCCCATTGAGATAAAGGATTATTCTACTACAATACAAACCCATGCAGTAAGTTGCATCCTTCAGGTTTGGTTACTTACATTCTTCGCACGATTTTATGCCTCGATTCCGGAGCGAGCGTGGTCCTCCAGTTGCTATCCATGGCTGGAAAGAGCTACAGGAAGGCTCCAAGACTTCAAGCTCCCGTTAAGACAAAACCCACCAATTCTTTTGCCTGGTTAGAGGGGTATTGCCTAAACCACCCGACCACCCGGCCAAGGAAGCGCCCTTGCAATTCTCCGCACCACCACAGCTCTCTGAACCTACACAGGAAGAAGAAAAGATGACAATGAGATCCACCGACAATCAGGAAGGACCCAAAAAAGCCCCAAAAAGATGTGATGATGATGATGTTGCAGCATTTTATGCCCTGTTCCAATGTCCAACTACCCAATTCCTCAACGCTCGAGATTTATGCTTCGAGTCTCTTGGTGAAAAAACAACGTCAGAAGTGAAGGAGTTTGAAGGAGTGAAGAGGAAACAGAGTAAGAAGGAAACAGGGACTTGGTAACCCACACCATGGAGGTGATTTTGGCAGTACCGACCCATTAGCGTGTCTTATTCGACCAAACGACAAAGAGCAAGACCAACTGCCGACTTATTTTGTGTCCCCATCGACAATCTGCCGTAACCCAAGTCTTCGACCAAAATCCTAGAGAGACAGACAGACCGAGACAGAGACAGAGAGATGGGCTAAGATGTTTTCAAATCGTAAGATGAAGGTGCTACTCCAGCTTCCCCAATGAAGGATTAATGCATTTAGGGGAAGAAATTCATCATAGCCCCAGACTTGGACGATCCTTTCGCCAGAAAACCCATGAGCAGGGAAAGGAACCAAGCAAGAGAAGAGTATTATTGCATAATTTTTTAACGCGTAACTTACAAGGTGGGGAATGAGTTTAGCCCGGGAAATTTAGTTTTGGGGGACAAATTGCACGGGAGACACGAAGGGACACAACCCCAAATGCATTAGGCGCCCTGCGCACGAAATCTACCCGCTACTTCGAGAACATGCAACAGGGAAGAAAGGAGGAGTAACAGTAGAAGAAGAAGAAGAAGAAGACACCGATCTCTCTCTCTCCCTCTATACCACCACCATGTGAGATTGATTGCTTCCCCATTTGCCGACAGACGACTTGTCTTACAAACACTAAAAGAGAAACAGAGTTGAAGGGAGAGAGAGGGACAAACCAACAAATAATAAGCATTTGAAATTTTGGAGGTCACCTCTCCTCTCACACCGTAGAAGGTTCAGAAGACTTGAAAGGAAGGGAACAACTCACCAAGTGGTATGTGAAGGAATGATCGCACTCAAGCGATTGATTATTGTTCGAGTCGCCCGAAATTTTGATACCCCGCGATCAATTCACATAACCTCCCCCCTCCCTAACAACAAAAATAGCAACACAAAACCCAAAAGCCTCGGAACCCCAAATCGAAACAACCCCAATCAATCCCTCGCCACCGTTGAACTCACCGAATGAGCCGATGAGCAGTACGTCACAGGCATGTGGGTTCAGAATCAACCCAGGATCGCGTTGCCGCCTCCCCCCAAATCAAATTGAACTAATGGAACTTCCGTGTCACTTAGGTTTCACCCAATTTCCACGTCAACATCCCACCCCGAGTGTCTGTCTGCAGGAGAGAAGAAGAAGAAGCTGAGATATGGCGCCCGAATCTGTCCGCCTGCCTGCCTGTATCTATGCCTGTATGTCTGTTAGCCTGTCTGTGTCTTCGGCTCCTCCGACTCGTGGCTTGTCTCTCCCTTCCTCCGGAAGAATCCTTGAGTTAACTTAGTTCCACATAAGAACTTAACCTTGAGTGTAAGAACAAGCTGTGCGGGAAAGGAGGCATTTGAGAAGAAGCTGAGAAATGGCGCCCAAATGTGACTGCTTGGCTGTATGTTTGTCTGTATGTCTGTCTGTCTGTATCTTTTAGTTTCCTCCGACTCGTGGCTTTTCTCTGCCTTCCTCCGGAAAAAAAACCTTAAGTTAGTTGCACATAAGAAATTAACCTTGTGTGTGAGAGCAAGCTGTGCAGGAAGGGAGGGATTCGAGAAGAAGCTGAAAACCGGCGCCCAAATCTGCCTGCCTAAAGTATGTGTATGTATGTATTCTGTCTGTCTGTATATCTCCCTCCTCCCACTTCCACTCCCACTCCGACTTGTAGCTTTGCTCTGCCTCCGGACGAACCTTGAGTTAGTTGCACATAAGTTAAGTTAACCTTCGGAGTGTGAGCAAGCGACCGTCTGCAGGAGGGAGGGAGGGGAGGGATTTGAGAAGCGGCTGGAAGGCGAAGGAAGAGTATACTTAAGCTAGAGTGGAACTAACGAGTTAAGTTAAGAGAAGAGGAGAGGAGCGGAAAAGGGGTGATGCTTTCTGTGTCTGTATGAATCCTCCTTTCCGGCCAGAGATTGAGGAAGGAAGGTAGGAAGGGGGAGGGGCTCATTGTAATAAGTTGGGTCTACGTCTCCTCTTCTCTCCTATTCTCTTTGTTCGCTTCTGTTGTGGTCTGTCCTGGCGATCGGGTCTGGTCTGTTGGGTTCTGTTCTCTCGACTTGTAAGTTAGCGTAGCGTAGGGCAGGGCTGGGCCGGGCCTGGCCTGAAATCCTTCGTTCCTTGTCCGACTCCTCCGGTGCTCCCCCGCCCTCTCCGCCACCCGAGCAGGAAGCCAGGCCCACACAGTCTACAGACAACAGACGCAGACTCGGCAGTGTAGCTACTTTTAGGCTGCTTCTGTTGCGCTTCAAGCCTAGCCGCTACACTGCCTCTCTAAGTTAGGCTAAAGCTCTGACTAGGTGTATAAACCGGCCGGCCGCAGCTCTCGTCGATGACGTGCCATATCTCCATTGGACGCAAGCACGGCAAATACAGACTGTAGTAAGCGGCTCTTCACCGCACTTGTGAGTGTTACATTGACATCGAACACGTGTCGTCATACTACAGGTTGCGACAAGGTTCTTTGTGTACTTATCTCGTTGCTCCCACGACTTTGTAGTTAGCACAAGGACGCCTTGCTACAAACCGCAGTAAGACTCCTCGCGTACAATATCTAGTCTGTAGGGAACATATGTGATAAATAAGGCCCTAGGGGCATGCCCTCCTCCCATGAATAAAGGTCCGAGCATTGGCATGTATTCACGGAAGGCCGTGATCCAAGGGACTTATCGATTGTAAAGCTTGCCACAAATTTGGGGCTTTTGAAAGTCATGATAAGTTGACATAACATATGTGTTTACAACAAGTCCCATTGTAATACACTATGGGTGATTACCCCTGTCACTCACACTTAAAAACTTGTGGCAAGGCTTTATGGTTGAGTTAGTGGATGAAACTGGAGGTAATAAATCAAATGTTCTCTTCATGGGCAAAATATTTTTAAAAACAATTAAAATTAAAAAATATTTTTAAATATTTTTAAAAAACTCTATGCTCTCTCCAATACAAGAGCATGAAGTTAATTCACACATATTACAAACACACATACATACTTGATAGAGTTCCTAAGTTTTTCTAGTGCACTTAAAGCCTTTTCATTGCATGTCGAAAATTTTGACTAGGGTATAATCGACCAGCCATAGGGGACATCCACCTACTCGTGTTGTTTATGAGTGATGTTTGTGGTTAGAAACTAGAGGCTTTGGATGAAATGTTAATTCGATAAAATATAATGTTCCAATGAGCTCCATGTCCTTCCCAACACCCAAGCAGGAAGTTGTGCCCATAGCCTTGCTCATCATGGTATACAAACAACATCAATGGGTTTTTTTTTTTGGTTGCGCAAGCCACTTCAATGCTTGTCAAAAGGTCTATGAACTAAGTCTACAACCGGCTAGCCATGGGGGACATCCACCTACTCGAGTTGGTTATGGATAGTGTTCATGGATAGAACTAGAGGTTATGGATGAAATGTTCTATGCGCGGATATAAAAACTCCATGCCCTCTCCAAGATAAGAATAGGAAATCAAACCAATAGGCTCCCTCACCATGGCCAACAAAGAGACTTTGGATAACAACTATGTTTTTTTCTATTGCGCAGGCCTCTTTAATGCAAGTCAAAAGTTTTTTGGAGTGGGTTTACAACCAATCGGCCATATGAGACATCCACCTAGCTACCCAAGTTGTCTATGAGTGATGTTTGTGCATAAAAATTCAAGGTTATGGATGAAATGATCTATGTATGGATGGAAAGCACAATTGAGTCTCCCACCATCTTTGACACCAAAGCAAGAACCCAATCCCACAACCTCACTAGGATACGATCCACATTTATTTTATTGCACAAGCTTCGGTTCATGTTGAATGCTCTCTTAACTATATACTCTATTGTGTTGCAACTCAAAACCACACCCAACTTGAAGGCGACCCATTATGTACCAATGGTAGCCACCTAGTGGGACTCAAAGGGTTCGTGATGTTGTCAACCCTACCCAACCAACGGCTATGCAAACGTTAGACCAATACCATTAAATGCCTCCACCAGGACTAGCAACATTAATTATGAGACTTGGGGAAATCATGGGACACCACCCCGTAATTTCATTACCCTTCTGGGACCCTTCCCCACTCATTCTAACCTCTACACTATTTTGTCTAATTAGTGTGGGCCACACTAATTCCCAATAAAACACGCTAATTTCAAATTATAATTTAGAGTGGCCCACACTAATTTCAAAGGTGAAAAATTTGTGTGGGCTTTGTCGTTTCCACAATTGGATGAAACTACATAATTCCATCCAATTGTGTTTTAAGACTTTCCCCACATTGAAACTTTATATTTGACTCGTGAGTGGAAACCTCAAACTTCTATGCCATACATACTAGGTGTGGATTGCACATGGTGCACATTGTTGGAATTCTAACCATGTGCACAGTTTCATAAACTCCAAGTACAAAATTTATTATTGAACTTTACGTGATTGCATATTGAAGCATACTGAACCTTTAAAAAAGAAATACCCTCACAACTATCTACATTGACATAATATATAAGAATTGGATTTCCATTGAACCAAAGAAAATGGAGTGCATGCAAACAACCAAGTGCTTTGACCTCATGGAAGTTGGAAATAATATTGTGAGAAAGGTCAAGTGCCTCCAGAAAGTACAGCTTTTCTATGCCTCTTGTTGAGACTAATGCATTGTTTCTCAGGACCAGTTTTGTGATATTTCCAAGTACCTAGCATTTCCAACATAAAACAAGCTTCAGAAAGTAGTGAACTACAATGATGATGAAGTTCCAGACAATCATACTACCATATATGAGCTTGTGCTACCCATTGTTATCGTACGCAGATACTTCAAGAGATTTATTTGAGATAGAAGGCTTACTTAAAGGTGGTAGATGCATGACATGGCAGAGGGCAATCAATCCTTCCCACCAAATCCCACAATGGAGCAACTAGAGTTACAAGGAACATGGATCCCACCGCACCTGGTTTAATGAAGCAACAGATGTGATGTGGTTGAAGCCGAGGTCCAAAAACTTGAGACGGGTGCACTTTTGCAGATTGGCTACTTTTGCTAAATTGTTTCTACTAAGGTCCAAAGCGTCCACAAAAGGGAGAAGCTGCAAAGACTCATCCATAAGAACTAATCCATTGCAAGGACATGCTACAACTGCCAACTTACTCCACACATGTGCATCATGTATCTCCACAGTTCGTTCTGCAAACATATGCCTCAACGCATTCTGCATCCGACAACGCCGTAGCATTCAGTCCTTCCTCTAAAATTAGAGTAGGTGTTCAGAATCTTGATAGCCATGCTGACTGTGATCACCATAATCCAAAACAAAAATCTAAAATACTCAAAATCTGTCTAGTAGCCTCAAAATCTGCAAAAGTTTTGAAACCTACTTATAGTGAGACTGAGTATTTTGCACATTCCAGAACCATTCAAGAAAGGAGTAATATCTTGAGCAGCATTTTTTCCTCCTTTCAAGAGAATGTTCTGACATCGCAAGTGATTATGATGTCTTCTTGGTTTGGACATATTATGAGGCACATGTCCTCCTCTCTTTCTATCCCCACGCATTTATCCTATTCAAACTGAGATATACAGTTGCAAAACGCTCCCTTTATACAAGTCAGGCAACAATCTATGAGTGTTGTCCTCTACAAAGTGTCGTCCTCCCTTCGCAGCTCTTGCCACTCCACCCTCCCCTCGTAGCTCCGCCGCTCGCTCAGGACTCAACTCTGCACGCGCAGACCTAACGGAGGTTGTTTGCGGAGAACCCCTAACACACACGGATGGATGACAGTATGAATTACATCCAAGGTGATGCAAGCACTAGAAATTTAGTGTGGGCCACACTAATTTCCAACCCACGTGAATTTCTCACCCACACTAATTAGACAAAATAGTGTAGTTTGTGGTGCAAGGCCCCACCTTAGTAAGAAAGAATAGAATTTCCACCTAAAATGAGGTCAAGGATTGACATTGGCTATCTCTCGTGTCGGTTACGGTTTGTGTTCATGGTTGGAAATTGGAAGTTATGGATGGATAGAAAAACTCCCCACCCTCTCCACCACCATAGCAAGAAGCAAGGATCAACATGTAGGCATGGTTATGATGCACATGCCATTTTAAGGCATGTAAAATGTTCCCTTTTGAGATGAGTATATAATTGGTTGGTCAAAGGAGAGTTGCAAGATGACCTACTCAAGTTGTTCATGGGTTGTGTTCATGAATAGGAACTGAAGGTTATGGATGTAGCCCATTGAGTCTCGTCCTAACCACCATAATAAGGGTCTCTAAGAATATGATAAAGAGATATGGGCTCAGAGTATCTCCTTGGATGGTACCTCGACTAATGGAGATAGGTAGTGTTTTAGTGAAATTTCAACCTTGGAAGGATGTAAAGGAATTGGAGTAGATGTTTCCACCTAGGTTGATAGCGTTGATTGGATATCCTAAGTCTTGCATTATGGCTAAGAGGCGGACATGGTTGATGGAGCCAAAGGCATTTTTGAAGTCAATAATGTATTGTATATATCTTTTGTGTGTAAGGTGAGCATCTTCGAGTGCAACAACAATGGCTTGGAGTTGTTGGGTGCAGAGTTCGGGAAGTTTTTGAAGCCTTAGTGGCTAATTGCCGGTAGTTGATACAAAGGGTCGGATTTTTTCCAATTTACATCGGCAAGAGCCGGTCTTTTGTAAAATCAATCGGCCAATTGCCTACATTTTCATATTTTCATTGGCCAATATCCGATTAAATAGAATTCATATCGGCACTAATTGTTTAAAAAATGTATGAAAAGTTATTAGAAATAATTTCTTAGTACAAAATCTTGAATAAGTGAAAAGAAAGGCATGTTCAAAACTTTAAATTTGAAGAGTTAATATCCTTGGCAGGAATTGAACCTAGCAATGCCTTCACCGATTGAAGGCCAAGGATCCCCCAATTCTTCATAGAAGCAATTGGATTTGGTCATGAAAAGGTTGCATAATTCAAAAAGTTTAAGGTTTAGGGTACTTCCTCAAGTGCATCATTTGATGCCCCAGACAAATAGATTATACTTTGTAGACATTAGATTATGAAGTTTTTGTTTAATAGTATCTTGAACAGAAAACACCCTTTCACATGTTGTAGTACTCACACATTGGCACTTAGCAATCTCGGCAAGAATCAGAAGGTTAGAATACTTCACTTTCAAAGATGGAGACCAATAAATTGATGTCCATACATCTGCAAAAGTAAGATCCATCCACTCTGTACTTCCTTGTACCTTGAAAGCAAAAACTCTTGCTTACACAATGTTGCATTCACCAACGGCGGAAGGACTTGATCTCCTTGCATTTTTTGTACACCGTATTGCCGTTTGAAGCCCTGACCACTTAGATATCCATGCTCACGACCGGGAGGGTATCGGTTACCATTTCCCGGGTATCGGCCAGTATTTGAATACTTCTTCCGGCTGAAATCCGGTAACTCACAAAAAGAATCGGCTACATTTTTGGGAAATTTTCTAGTCCATTGACTAATTGCCGGAGGATTGAATTTACTGTCAGATTGGCATCCGATGGTTGGAAATTTGGACCGGCCATGAGGCGAAATCCATCGGTTGATAATGAACTAGCCGTCGGTTTTCCCCGACCATTGGTTGGGTGGTGTTTTGCATTGGTCTAAAGCCTTCTTAACTATTGTGGAGGACGTGGAAGGTTTCACCATGTGTGATAAGAAGCAAGGTGAACGTGTTGGTAAATAATTTGTATGTAGTGCATGCTAAGGCAATGGGACTATAATTATGGATATGTGTAGGGTCTCTTTTCTTGTGTACGAGTATAGTGTTGTTATGTTTCCAGGTGTCCGGAATAGAGTGTTGCAAATAGCATTAAGCAAAATTTATAAAAAACATACCGTGAAAGATATTTTAGGAGAGTTTTGAGGATGTCATTGCGTATATTGTATGCTCCAAGGGTTTTACCTTTGAAGAGGTGTTTTAAGTAATCGTCTTACACGGTGTGGTTGAATTGTGTAGAAATAGGAGGAGGGTTAGGGCATCGTTTACATTGTGTAAATCCATGGGTGCAATGCTAAGGGTATTGACGGTCCACACATATACAATATGATGGGTGGTCGGGGTGGATCATAACAGAAGGGGGCTTGTCTCTGAAAAGAGAGTCGTTGTGAGTGATAATTGGCATCTTAGATAATATGGGGTTGAGTTACTAAGTTACCATGGTGCTCATAAATACATGCAAGGTTAATGGGGTCTTATGTGGAGAAAATGTGTTTATGGATTTTGGGGGTTTAGTGTCTAACATGTGTTTATATGTGTTTAAGGTTTTCTTACATATGTTACGGGTGTGTTCTATTGTTATTTTACGGGCTACTTGTTTGGAGAGCTTGCCGGTTTGAGCTATTGTTGTTACCCATTCTTGGATGGTTGTGGGGTTGGTTGTGTGTGGTGGTGGTGAGGGGGAGGGGGGGAGGTGGAATTGAAGTAGGTGGGTTGTGGATGGTGTCTCATACCATTGTGTGGTGGGATGGGTCGGAACATCCACGATGGCTTTGTGGATAGCACAATATACGTTAAGCTTGGATTTCCATTGTTTAGGTAATGCATGAGGGGGGAAACCACCTTGTGTATGTGTAATTGGGGGGGGGGGGGTAAGAGGAAGGGGAAGATGATAAATGCAATGTTTAACAACGTGTTCACTAAGAGATTGAATAATGACGTGAAGGTGGTATTGAACCATTTACCACTGTGTAGGAGAGAGTGGTGTTGAGGCTTGGAGGTGGTGGTAAGGTTATGGATTTTGAGGTAGTTTTGCATTATGAAAGAAGTATGTAGTTTTTGGAGCTGGGAGTCTGGTATAGGGAATGTTATCCCGGACATGTGGGGGGGGGTTGAGAATGGGACCTTAGTAACAAATTCATTTGGAGGAAGGAAATGGTAATCGGAAAATGATACGAATTGAGGTTAAAGAAAAGTGTCGTGTGGCATGTGAGGGTTGAAAGGGTGCATTAGGTAATGTAATAGCCGTTAATCATAATGGTGGTAAAATAGTTTTGTCCCCTTTGTTGGAATAAGGTGGAGTGGTTAGAGATGGGGGTTAGTTGTTTGTAAAATAGTGTCAATCAAGGTCGTCTAGTGTAAAAAAGGTGTGATGATAGTCATGGGTATGTCATGATAAAAATATGTATGTGTTGAAGTCACCAGTGAGGAGGGTACGGGCTTGAGGGTGTTGGAGAAGGGTATGAACAATTATTTGTTCGATGTAAGGGATTAGGTGAATGTCATCAAGGTGCGTGGGCATATAAAAGTGGGGGGTAATGTGGGGTTGAAGGGGGGTGTTGAGAACTTGAAGGATTTGTAGGCACGCGGATAAATTTAGTGGGGTGTGGAGTTTGGTGATATTTCCAAGGTAATGTATAGAATTATGAACCATGATGACACGACCACCTCTTGAGGGAGTGTACATAATGAAGGGTCATTAGGCACATGTAGTAGAGTCATTAATGTTGTTATGGATGAGTTTGTAGGTTGAGAATTTGTCATGGGGATTTGTGTTGAGGAAGCTTAGTTTCTTGTAGGAAAATAAAGGGATTATGTCATTGGTGTGATGAAGAATGCGTTTGATATCCAAGAGGCTTGTGCTTAGGTGGCCTATGTTCTAGGTAATGCACATGAGAGGAGAGGGGGACATGGGCGAAGGTGGGGCCTATGTGAGACACCGAGGGGGAAGTGGGGGTGAGGGTGTGAAACCATTTATTGGGAGGTGGTATTGGAGGGATTGAGTTAGTAGTGAAAGGGTGACATGGGGAATTTGTGAGAGAGTTGGTCAAATGTAAATGGGTGTCTTTGGGAGATTTGGGTGTGTATGTATTCATGTAAGAGGGCTATGGGATAAGTAGTGTCATTGGCGTTTAGGAAGAGGGTGTGGAAATGGGAAGGGGCAATGGACATGTTAGGGGTGGGGGAGGAAGTGCGGAGGCATCGCAATATTGTGATGTTCCGGTTGGGGAAGTTGTTAGATAGGATATTTCTCATGTGTGGAGGTTGGGGCTAATTGACGTTATGAGTGTAAATATGATGTAATAATGGTGATAATTACCAAGTAATCGGGTGTGTCTAGAGAGGTTGGGGAATCGGTGTTGGATATGTGGGTTTGGGGGGTAATGATGGACATGAAGTTGTGCAAGAGATGATTGTATTCATGTTTCAAGGCAAGTGTAGAGGGGAATAGTACGGTTTTTGACACACGGTAAAAATATGGGGCATATTGTGCATTAAGGGGTCTCGGGTTTCGTTCGATATCTCCCGATAAAAGTATGAGCCATTTATTGTTGATAATGTATCCATGGATGTATTTGAGGTTGGGGTGTTTTGTCCAAGGTATTTTGATAATATAAAATGTTAGGGTTTGGGATGGTTGTGAGGAATAGGATGGGGTGGGGGGGGGATGTTGGGTGGAGGGGATTTTTGTGTGGGTGAGGATAACATTCTTTGAGCAAATAGACTAGAGTGGTTCACATTTTATGAAGATTAAGGGGGGGGGATGATTGTTGTTAAAGTGACGTATATTTGAGTGAGTAGTGTGAGCCGATTTTTTTGGCCAATTGGTTAAACTATAGACAAGTAGATAGTAATCGGATGAAATAGCATCTAGTAGATGAAAATAGTTGAACTATAGGCTAGGAAGGTAGTTCCAACAATAGGCGTGGGCTTAGGCGCCCATAGTTGGTTACAGTAACTATCGTCTCTGCCAAGCCAAAGGGGCTGGCACTGGGGAAGAGAGCAGACATTTCGTAGGCAGCTTGAGCGTAGAGTGTTACCAAACAATTTTGTCTCCCTCAGCACCGCGAGCGGGCGAGGATCATAGTGAAACTATCTTCTGTTTAATTTGAGTAAACATTGTAGTGATTGCAGGTTACCACCTTTTATTGAAATACATTGTTGATTTGAGTTATAAGTTATATTGAATGGCCGAGCATAGTTGAACTATTTACTTGTTCGAAGTGCATGTGTACAATGTCAGAAAACTATTGTCTATCGTTGTAATTGCAAGTGATAGAGTTTGAGATTGTGAGAGAAATTGAGTGAATCAAAATTGTGAACAATGAGCGCCGAGAGTTAGTGAGAATATAGCCAATGTGGGCAGTGGATTGAACAAAGTGTGAGAAGATGAGAGATTCTGGAATTACGAGGAAGAGGTAAGGTGTGAGGGATTAGTGAATGAATGTAAGAGTGAAGGCTATTGTCGTAAGAGATCGAGCATTGAACAACCATAGCCTAAGTGTGAACTCTTGAATATAGTTGAGCAAACTGAAATTGTGAACCGAGAGAAAGAAGATTGTGGTGGAAGAAAACTATTGCCTGAGTGAAAAGTCTCTTTAGTTTGAGAGATAGAAATTGAAAGATAAGAACCTGAGTAAACTATGGGCAAGAGTAGCCAAAAAGCAAAGTCCTGAGCAACCGAAAGTGAGAGTAAAGCTATAATTTGATGGTGCCGAGAGAACGAGAGCCGAACCCTGCCGAGGAAGACAAAGCGTAGAGACAGAGTATTGTTGAGCGTTAGTAGAAGCGAACCCCGAGAGAGGGAGTTGGAAGGCCGAGAGGCAGACTGGAGAGTTAAACTATTGGTTATAGTTGAGGCATGTGATAGGTAGTGAGATGAAGTTGAAAGGCAAAGTGTCGATCTATGAGTTAAACAATGGACTATTGTTGAGCGTATGAGAGGTAGTGAGGCAGAAGAAAGAGCAAATAGTTCAACCGAGTGAGACTATAGTTGAAACTAACACTTTAGGCTGATAGAAATGAAGTGTGTCAAGTTAATTTAATGAGAGAATCCCGATCAACTTGATGTGATGATAAAGTAATTCTGATCAGTTGATTAGTGTTGGATTTGAGAGATTAAGATTGAGTAAGTGAATGTGAGATAGGATAAACTTTGGATTATCAAGGAGATTAAGGCATAAGTTGTCCTAGACTTAATTAGAGTTGTAGGTTATATATAGTCTAAAGAATTTGATCTTTGAGTATTGAGTGCAAGCTAACCAGATCAACTATTGTCTTGTGTGTTACCCTAGTTGTTGTTGTTGCAGGTTGTGCAGGGCAACTAAGACTATAGCTCGACTTTGATGATTATTGTTAGTTGCAGAAGTTGTGAGTAATGATTAAATCTTGGAATTAATGAATAATTTTTTTTTTGTCTTGTATTGGAATTAACATTGATCAATTAATGAAGGAGTTGTTGTGATTTGAAGATGCATTGGCCTATGGTTGTAAAAGATAATTGTGATACTCAAAGACTATTGTTCTCGAAAGACTATTGTTATATAATCTCATGACGAGATGGTTACTTACTAAGACTGACACACATACCCCACTGAATGAGAAACAGTGAGAGGAAACCTTGTGAGATAGGAGAGTAAAAGATGGATGAGTGATGTTTTAGGGTGAAGATAACAACCCGATTGTCTGATTAATGAACTATAATGTGACAAATGCATGTAATAGACACTAGTAAAGCCTTCCTTGAGAGTTTGTACCCTGGGTTTTGGTTATTTCAGTCATAGCAAAAAACTAACTACAAGTAGGGAGATGATTTAGATAAAGCATTTTTATTTGTCGTAGTAGGGATTGGGAGATATATTGTATTTTCATATGGAGTTGATGGGGGAGGGGGGTCATATTAGGGAGAGAGGGGGGGAGGGATATTGATGCGATGGATGGATGGGAGTGGGATGTGGGGATGGGAAAATGATGGGTTGGGCGTGAAAAAGGGGAGGAGGATGGTGTGAAAGGGGAGTATATGTGTTTGCATGAGACGTGGTGTCTATGATCCGAAGGTGTTGGGTGAGAGGGTGTTGATTGTCGGCTTGAGAGGTGGGATGTTATGTGTGGTTGACAGAGGCGAAAGGAGCGGAAGGAGGGAGATGGAGATGACAAAGTGCAAGGCTTGTGAAACTAGATAAATTTTTGAGTTTGATTTGATGTTTTCTGGTGGGCAGTGTATTGTATGCAAGGATTTGTGAATCCCTAGGAGTGGAAATGAGAATGTGTGTGTACTTTGGTAAAAACATGGTTGGTATGTGAGATTGAGCTTGGTAAGTGGATTGATAGAGCAATGATGATGTGCTATGTGATGTGGGAGATTTGGGGGATGTGAGAAGGAACGAGTTGTGTGTTTGATGTGGAATTGTGGGTGAAAATAGCGAGTGTAAGAGAGATTGTGAATTGGAGAACAAAATTGAAGGACAAAAAAAGTTGTGTGGATGTGACTCCTTGCATTAAAGATATGTGGAATACATGAAGTCCTGGATAAAACATAGTTGAAGAGAAAATGAGTTGTTGGACCTGTGAAAGTTGTTTAAACATCATGGAATGAGGTTGTGTGACGAGTAAAGTGTTCTTGTGGGATGATGGATGTGGAGTGGGTGGTGATATGCTCAATTGTGCCCACTATGGTAAAGGTGAATTGCCTTAATGTTGTGTGAAACATTAAGCATTTGCCAATGAGTCACGGGGAGGTCACTGGCGAAAATCATAGAAACAACGTGCGATAAAAAATAGGGTCTAATATATTCATTGCAGGTAAATTTTGCAAAAAACGTACATATAATATAGGAGGTTTTATAATAGTGAAACATGTTTACATGTAAAATATCATCACATATAATGACCTCTTTTATCTAGTTAGTACATGTAAAATAGCATGGAAACAATTACTAGGGGTAGCGGGTCTAGGGTAGGGTATGTGTTAGTGGATGAAAAGAGGTAATTTTCTGTTGAAAATGCTTGGATGGATGACTTCATAGGCTAGCTTGCTTGAACATTACTGAACCAACGGTTCCAATGTGGAGTTAATGGTCTCTACCCACATGCCGGGAAGGAAAAAATATGCAGTATAAGTAAAATAGGGTATTTTTAAATGGTTCTCCAAAAAATTATAATTACTAGTAGGGTGTATCAAAATACAAGCATTTACCTTTATTTTGAAAAATACCATACCTTATAATTTTTTCTGCAAGGTAAATAGCCCCCTGATAAATAGGTCCTGAGCCCACGTGTATGCATGAATTAAAGAGGGAGTGACCTCCCCGTGCAATGAGTAATGTGGCATGGTGATCATAATGTTGAGTGATGCTCTATTGAGTTTGTGATGAGATCTCGCATGTGGATGGTTGAACGTCAAGAGTTGCAATTTGTCCAATATGATGTCCAACTTCATTTTTGTGATGCAACCTCTTCTTGGAGCACGGTCTGGAAGTGTCCTAGGGAGCAAGTAATTTTAGTTTTGTCCACCAAACTACATCAACGGCCGCGAAGGTATGTCAATTTGTATCCATGCTACCTATTTCAAGTGATGCTTGACAAGGTTGTTCTTCATCTATAGAGTTCCGATGAGGGACGAAATCTACAATTCGCTCCATAAAATCCACATGTTTTTTCTAGCTCCAAATGGTATAAATTGTGGTTGTTTCACATACTATAAAGGTGATCCCAAAAATGTCGACCAAGTGGATCTTTATTGGCAAGTTCACAAGACACGAAGGCAATGGTATCTTAATGAAATTATCCCCTAAGAGAATTGGAGACACGTTCTTGTGAATAGTTGGTATTGACTCCTTTCATGTATATGGTGACACATAGGTTTTTTTTTGCATGGGCTCTTTCCATTGATAAAACCTAAAGCTAGTTTGGTAGGAATTGAAGCATTGAGCTTGAGATTATCCACAAAAGGGGGTCTTTTGAGAAGATGTGCTCTTGTTGGTTCAATCATGAGTGAGATGAAGGCATAGTCTGATTTGTTGGAGGGTCTCTACAAGTGACGGACTTCGAATAATGTGCCAACAAGATATTTATGTTGGTTAAAGCGAATGGACTTTGCAACCAAAATCCTCCTTCTCATCCAAAGATCAAACAAAACCCTTTCCTAAAAACAACCAGATGTGATTCTTCCTATCAACAATCATAATCCACTCCCCAACGACATTCTTAACCCCCTCCTTAACAACTTTAACATTACCCACTCCTTCTTCTTCTCCCCACTCAATTGTCCACTTCAATTCACCCAATATAACTCCTCCCCCCCCCCATCCCCATAAACATGATAAGTTATTTGGACCAATAGGGGATGTTTACTTCACGCAATATTGTGGAAATGGATATGCCCATATCATGGATATCACTCTCATGACAAATATTCTCAAATGGTCTATTTACAGAACCCAATCATACCCCACAAATCTTACAATCCTCATAGTACCCCACCAAGATTGGTCTCAAAACCATCCGGCCTTACTAACCCACCCCAACATACAACACATTATGACCATCCCCCCTCCCCTCATAGTCCAATACTCTCCACTATCAATTTTCCCATCATGTTACACCAACAAAAAATTGCTCCTCTTAACTATATTACACGTCCATCAATGCCACAACTGTTAACCACCTCCACCTCCTCTCAACTCTTCAACACTTGGGTGCACCTACGTCATGGTAGGCAATAGACCATCCTCCTCTTCCATTTCTTTGCAGAAATGGAATGAAGATGGCTTACAGACCATCATCATGTCAGACAACGACGTTGTTTTTTCGTTTCTATCTTTCTCCTTCTAAATGAATGACCATTCATAGCCGGTAAGAGGAGAATGTATCACAAGTTACATTAACAACGAGACATCCACCTACATTAGGGTACGAGCTAGGGGGGGGGGACACTTAGGAAAATTAGTAAACATGGTGCGTTAAAATATAGGGTGTGTTTTATTCATGAGCAATAAAATTTAGAAAATTATTGGATATAACTATGGACTATTTAAATTGAAATTCCATATTATAAATAATATTGGGGTATACTAATTATTGAAATTTATCAAGATTTTAGATATAATATAGCAAAGGGATTTTGATAGAATGATAGTTTGTTTCTAAAGTTCTTCCTTCCACTTGTGTGCAACAGACTAAAGTGTTGATTTTGGAAAACAACAATGTTGTTTAGACTTTGTTTTCTCAGCAATAGATTGCAACCAACTTCGTTCACCCTAAACCTTGGACCCTAAAGTTCTAAATTTGTTGGTCTGCTTGTGACTACAGTGCACAGACTTGTGTTTCTAAACACAAACATTGTTGTAGTTCATGCTAGTAATTCAAGTTCATAGTTCATTGATTCTCATGGTGGTGATGATTGTTTGCATTGTTATTGATTTGTGGTGATGCTTGTTCATGCTAGTTCTCATTGCATGTCAAATGAATTTTGTAATGAACATAGGCAATCCTTAAACACAAATTAGGGTGAGCTAATTTTTTATAATGAACATAGGGTTGAAAAAAAAATCTTATGTGAGTTATAACTATAGTAAGGCATCATAATAATACACCATATTAGGGAATTATATAATTAAACGGTGTGTTCAAATCTAACATCTAGACATAATACCCCTACATTAAATACCCCTTTAACGCACGTGTTCACACAAAGTATAGTGAAGTGTCCCCCCCGAGGGTATGAGTGTTTAGGTATTATGCTCATGGACAAGTACTAGAGGTTATGGATGAAATGTCTTTGACAAGGATAGAATAATGGGAGCCAATGGAGGTGCAACCAACATGGATGAGTGATTACTCACAATGATAAGAGGAGAGTGAATGATAGATTACAATAGCACCCAAACATCCACCTACTTTCTGGGAGCAATGTTTATGGGTTGTTGCTTATGGACAAAAACCTAGAGATAATGGATGAGGCGTTCTCTATGTGGTTAAAAAACACATGGAGGTTGCTAGAAATGTTCTCCACTTGGATAGAAGACAAATTGCAGGCAATAAAGGGGAGTGGACGACAAGTTCCATTAGCAATGAGGCATCCATCTACTTTTAAGCAACAATGTTTATGGGATTTACTCTTGGACATAAAATTAGAGGTTATAGATCAAATATTATTTTATGTGGATATTAAAATTAATGGGAGGTGTTAGTAGTGCTATTTACCAACCCCAAAGAATTCCACAACTTAGGCATGGCTAATTGACAATGGCTAAGCAAAATTCCACCAAGAAAGAAGTAACCACCTATATGTAATTTTGCCAACCTAGTTAAAAGCAGTGCGTCAATCGATTCCCATACATCTCTACAATTTGCACATACGGTGTAATGTATGCTAAGAACTGGAAAACACAATTTTTTTTTGGTATTATTGCACAAAGTGCTCAATTCTTGACAAAATAGTTAATGTCACCAAATCATTGATGAGCATGCAACAATAAATAGTGTGTTTTTGGCTTGATATGTAGAGCATGGTGCATATGCTCCATAAATTTGCCGAACGGGCATATATGGACCTTAACCTAACCAAATGTGCTATCACCGGATGCCCGAACAAATCCAAATCATTTATCCAAGCACAAAACGTCCTCCTCAAGAAAAAACTTTTTCCTACCCTAATTCGAAATCAACCATACCTATACCTAGGCATTCATCTTGTACCATTATTGAAATGGAAATTACAAAAACATATCACCATTGACAAGGCAAAATAAACATAAAAATGAAAAAATTAACTACCTCACATGCCTTCCAAAACAGAAAATTCACATACTAAACATAATCATAAAAGCAAGCATAGCATATGCATGCTTTGCAATTCCCTTCTCCAAGCCCAACATCAAAAAATTGGATAAGTTCTTAAGTAAACTAAAGAAATGTGCAACATCCCCAAAAGAACAGCCAACATAGTTTTGCCTACCTCCCACACAAAGGGTTTGGCATCATCCCACATTTATCCTGGTAGACTATGTAAATTGCACAGCAAAATAATAAAGACGTGCCCTTAATGGCCAAGGCCAACTAGGACACATTTACCAATGCCTAACCAAGCACATAACCGCTGAACATGGTGGATCTCTCCACCTCCCACACCTAAAACACCGGGCATGTTCATGCTCACTATAGCCCAAGCCTTGTACATGTTGGGAAGAGAACACGAAATCTACATCAACACCAATAAACATGACTTCCCCGTACACCAAATCCTCACTGCAACTCACGCACACCAAAACAAAAATGAACTTCAAAAAATGCCTTAACAAATCATACATGTATAGCATTACAACCATTGAACAAATCCATAACCCAACCACAAAAGCAATCATTCCCCTGAAGAATTGAAGAACAATTATAAAGCCTCCCCAAAATTCATCCAATAAGTTATTCAACAAGCAGTCACTCTATTCCCAAAAAACTCATCATAAACCCATCCACCCAGCGCCACCTTAATATTTACACAACCACAAACCAACAACACCAACATCAAACCAATGGAATGCATGGACAAGTCATCATCCACTCAAAAACCTCAACAAGGAAAGACGAATGGGGGGAACAAGCCATCAAAAATATACCTATGTTAATGGAACACCCAACCACACCCCACCACACCCCACCACTACATGGATAGATGCATCCCAATTTCTACACCCTGATAACATAGCCTTGGACCACAACCTACTCCTAACAAATAAATGGATAAAAAAAACACACATATTAACTCCTTCGTTGATGCATTCAACTTTTGCATTAAATTCTCACAATTTAAAGACTATAGATTCATAAAACGCCAATTGATGCTCCTAATCTAATACTATCCATCAAAGAATGCAACTTGAATAAAGACATTGTCACCAACGTGCTCACCATCCAATTCTAGGGGTTAGAGGCTAATGTATTTGATCAAACATGAGCCTACATCATAACCCTCTACACAAATAAACAACAATAGCTATGGGAAAGATACAATCAAATAGCACAAACCCCGTGGCCAACTTCCTCCAACCATCACCACAAAATTTGACACAAAAATCCTATGGCTAATCCAACGATGTATCTCTATGCTCCTCATAAAGAAACCAAACAACACAACCTCAACAATAAACACCAAATGCTTCACTCAACAATCCTCAAATAAAATAAAATAAAAGAGAACGTCCATAGCTAAATACCGGCGTGAATTTGAGCCCGTTGGCCTGGTGCTGATCACGGGTGTCGTGATGCAGTACCAGGTGTTATGCCTCTTTCTCAACAATCCTCAACACCCTACTTGACGCATACAAATCACATTACTCCTCACCCCTTACATGCCTAATGAACCTAACACATTATAACTCCCCACATAGTCAAGACATAACCTTCGATTCATCCGGACTCACACAATCATCAAAATGGGAAGGAAATAGACTGGCCCATCCACCAAACATGAACCTAGCCATGGAAACAATTCACTGGATGAGAATGGCCACAAGACAATACCACACAACCACAACCATAACCATGATAGTTACAAAGAAAACACCCAACGAATACCACACAAAGACGTACATCCATCTTCACCATTCCGCCCAATATCATGGAATACAACCCTACACCCAAATGGCCACAATACTTACACATGTACAAAACCCACTACACCTCCATCATATGCATCCACAATCAAAGGACTCGCCAAGGCAACCAACAAATCCTAAACACACTCACAAACGCCATACTTGAACTCTACAATGCACACATTGAAACAAACCACACACAAAGAACATCCCCTAAGTACAAACTTAGGTTCACCCAAAAAAATGGAAATCAACCCCAAGAGCCACCAAGATCAACCTCAATCACTACATAACCACCCCGCCCAACACACTACAAGAAATCATCCCCTCAAATATAGGCCACACATGTGTGCCTATACCGGTGGCTCATTCATCCCCCCCCCCATGACCACGGCACAGGAAAAACCGCCAGCCCTGGAGTCTACAACCAACACACAAACCTATGAATAGCATGAAAACTCCAAAGACTACGAAATGCTATGCTCCTAGTTGAGCCAAACTAAATGCTATGCTCTTAGTTGTATCAGCCACAAAACACTATCCACATGACACCTTCATCCTCACAGACAGTCTCAACAATATTTACTTGATAAATAACCATATAAAACACCCCTCCTCTCAACACCACCACCATGATAAACTACTCATCGCAACCATAGTTAACCAAGTCATATGGTCCACACACCGCATATCAATCCAAAAGGTCATAACTCACACTGGCATCCTAGGAAATGAAGTTGCAGACCGCCTAGCGAATGATGGAACCACATGCAACAAACCTCGCCCTACACTACACATACACATTGCACATACCGCACCATATTGGCTCAATAGAGCCCCAACAGGAGAACATAATGGCAAAACCCGGAACCTACATGCACACATAAACAAAAATCACAATAAAATCGAACCCACCCTCGCCCAATCCAAATTCTCATATGTAGACAAATGGGTCTCCAATGATATAATGAACCATAAACTATCCAACCACTTTTGGAAACCCTCCAGCATATCTGGCACACAAATCACACAAACACTTGAATTATGATACACACAATACATGTGCAACCACCGAAAACACATTTTATGGCCGCTTACCCACCCCAACCCAAACTGCACATTTTGTCCAAACATTGTAATTGACACATGCCCACACATCTATTATCCACATGTATGCACCAACACATAAAAGGACCCCAAATTGCATGCCACAATAAAGCAGTCCACCAAATTGCCCACACGCTCCAATATAACAAGCACACCAAATTCTACACTCACCAATACCGGTAACGATAACTCAAGTCCACAAGATAACACGATACATGAATGGCTACTGCGTACATGCTCCCCAACCCATGCACATATCTAGCCCACCTTTGACCGGACATACTATGCATACTAGGCGCCCCTAATGACAACCACCCCCGATTCAACCCCTTCCCATCAAATACAATCCAATTCATTCATTTCACACATTGCCATGATGGATTCCCCACCACCACAACTAGGGAGAAAGTCAATAAGCATAACCCACTCATTCAAACCCTTACAACAAAAGGATGGAAAATTAACCCCCTTGTCACCATCACAGTTGGCGTATGAGGTGCTATACGTGAGCCCTCAATGCAAGCACTTCATAACCTCAACTTATCCCCTCAAGAAATTGAAAAGCTCATGAAATACCTCACCTACATAGTCCTAAATAAGAGAAAACTCGACAACAAACAAGCCCCCGTGGACCCACCATAGGGCGTCGACTCTTTGCAATGACCACATATATTACGTCGGAGAGCTCACCTTCTGACATGAAGGAATTAACCCTAACTTGAAGCTTGGCAAAACATGATCAAGGTCAGGAAGAACGGGCTCCCGTTCACGTCAATGTACAAGAGCATTGATGTTCTTTTTATTTATTTATTATAGAGCACAATGCATTTGGAATAGCAGCAAATAAGTGGACTTCAACCAAGAAAAGAAGTGCAAAGTTCGACAAGTTCATCAAACTGTACATGAAGTTTTTTGCGACACCGTCAACATTTTTATACATAACTAGTCTCACATAACAATACTCGATGATGTGGGCCATGGGAATATGACTATGGGATGCTAAGGGCCATGCCACACGACCGGCAGGAAGAACTAACATGGAGCTACGATTGGCCGAAACGGACCCCTAATTACCACACAAGAGGACGTTTGAGGGGAGGCAACATGCCGTGGCAAGGAATCTTTGTTAAGCGAACTACCAGGTGAGGTGCACTGGAAACCCGTGGATTGTGGGAGAAGCAGCCCTGGGCCCACAGTCTTGGACCTTTTCCTCTAGGTCCAGTTGCCCTCACAGAGCCGAGCCTTGCACCCTCCCCTCTATCTACCCTACAGACCTTCATAGCCTCCGCTTCGGAGGTCCTGCTTTTCCCAGTGGCCCTCTGCCGCTCGTGTGGTAACTCTGTGCTGGATTCGGTGACCTGGTTCTATCTACCCTACAAACCTTCATAGCCTCCGAGGGCAAATTTCCTACCGTTCGTGTGGCATCCACCTTAGTTTGAATTTGAGTCGCCTTGTCGTTTTGCATCTCATGGTTATATTCCGAGGGTCCACAAAATAAATGCACAACGTTGAATAATATTATGCAACTGTACGTTGTGCAGATTCAGAAAGTTCCATATAAATTTGTTTGAGGGTTGATGTGGAATACTCCACCCATGTTTCTTGGTTTTAATTCATTTTGACGTTGGTTGTGTTGGCCTTCTGTCTCAAAAAAGAAAAAGAAAAGAAAAGAAAAGAAAAGAACTCCACCCAGGTGGAAAGAAATCAAGGGATAATTTAGACAGCAGCTGTAGACTTTTTGCTTGTGCCAAGTTATCTCATTTATATATTCAAGCTCATATATACTCTAAAACCCTGGGCCATAAGGTGCAAAGGTACATGCACCATAAAAGCCAGGAGATGTGGTGTGATGTGCAAGCTCAGCTTCAAATTCTGTTTTATGTTGTTTTGCACATAGAATACAAACTGTAAAGCTCGTGACATTAAATGAAGGGAATTTTGCAGCCACGCCGTGCTCTCGGCAATTTCCAAGACTTCGGTATGACTTCCAGAAGTAGTGTTGTAGTGCTGGTTTTATTGACTTCCGAGGAAAAGAGCCTACAAGATTGAGTTATATTAAGTAGGCCTTCAAAGTTGGGTCAATTGAAGAAGGTGCTCGTTAAGTTACAATGGCTCAGAAGCCTGCGCTGCAACTGCAGTTTTGACCTATTTATAACTGTCAACGGCAGCTGGAAGCACCCATTAATGAAGAGGGCCACTTCAAACACAAGCCAAGTGCCATGACCATGTAATTGTGAGGGTTCTTGATTCTTATCCAAAGGCGGTACTCATTCACGATTTGGGCGAACCAACCCATACACTCGTTCTTTGTTGGATGCCTAAACCCTTGCCTCCAAGGAACCAGTGTAAGGGTTGTTTCCCCTCAGCCCTCATTCACATGGTTTGCATGAATTTACTTCAAGCTTGTCTCTTGGAGGTGGGCTTAACGCAGATTCAGGCGGAACACGAAACCTTAATATCGACATTATAATATGTCATGTAAGAATTGATGGAGGATTTTCATCCATGATAGTTTTTGTGGGCCCTTAGATATACACCTAAAAATCCACAACCTTTAACTAAAAATTTGATGTGGCTCGCCAAAAAACATCAACATTGCTGTTGAATTTCATTTAGCAAGCATACCTCATCACCAAAAAGGTGGAGCCTTGGCATTCAATCTTGTCCATGTTGTCCACATTTGTCAAGTTGGGTGGGAAATTTATCTTAGGGTGGGCATAAAAACTTGCATGCATGGGTGAGAACCTAAAATCGAATTCGGGAGGGTTGTTGTGCAACTACGAAATGGCGAACGGAGGGGGAAATCAAGCAACCAAGTGAATGATCGTGGCTTGGTTGCAATCCTCGCATGTGAATGCAAGTGTCACAACCATAATTGTCACTTCTTGACATAGTTGTCACGGAGTCTGCAAATTGGTTGCAAGGTTGTTGCACTTGTAGACGTGCATGGAAATCACTCTTGTTGTGGACGAAATGTTCAAAATCGATTGTTTGGTCCAATACGCTCAAATCGTTGGTTTGGTCCAATGGGGGAGTCCAGGGAGACATGGCACAAGTTGTTCAATGCAATGATGGCGATTAGGGAGCCACCCACGATGTTGTGGAGCTCTGACTAGATGCCAATGGCAGGAGGTCATTGAGAGCTCAACATAGTGGGAACATAGGAGGTGCGACAAGTGCGCGAGCATGGGAAGGCGCGGAGGTGAATGCATCACTAAGGGGGAGGACATGAGAAAGATAGGAAGGGGAAGGCTAGGGAGCCCGGTCGATACCTCAAGGGAGCGGAAGATTACCGAAGAGAGTTGTTGCCTTGCTCCATCAACAACCACATATGCAATCCACCACTTGCCACCTGACTTTGGCTCCCAACACCTGCATCAACACTTGACTATGGTGAGAGCTCCACAAGAAAGCGTCCAAAGGTTGTCCCAGGACACCTCCAAAATTATGTAGCGTGGTCATGGACCCTCAAGTTAGTGTGAAGTCATATGTGACCGGGCCCTCAACCAAATGCTATTTCAATGAAACGTGGGGTCCTCACACATGATAAAATAGAATAAACCAACAGTTGTGAGCGTTCGGAGTGCCATGGTCTCCCGGTTTTGTGGTAGGCCTACCTCCAAGAGGTGGCTTTTGAAAAGAGTCCAAGTGACCATGAAACATGATTCATTTGATGCCATGTAGGAATCCATGTAGACTTTACATCCACCTTGCATTCACATACTCCATTGGTCCCTCAAGCGTAGTGTGAAGCGAACTTTGACCGGCTCCGCCTTTTCCACCAATGAGAGTGCTTGAAGTGTAATGGTAACAGGCTCTCAGTCTCGTGTGTGAAGTGGCCCTAAGTTGTTCATTGTCCCACATGATAATAGACAAAGATTGTATACTTCCAAACAGACCGTGCTATCCACATTGATTTTACTATGTAGTGTCACTCACTAACCTTGTCTTTAATATTGAGGATATTGTATACAAGTTATAATGTTACCAGGAAATGTCCAATTAGTTCCACAAAAGTAAAGTTAACTAGACTAAAGTTGCATCAATAGAATTACAAATGTATGTCTTGATAAATGTAGTAATAAAACATCGATGTTTTAAAACTGATATCTTTTGAATTAAATGTGATTATCTAACTACCATCTTATATGTTTACTGTATTTTTGAAATGACAATTATAACACTAATTACAAACACAGGGTCTGGAGGTCTCTCGCATGTGGTGGATCAACTTTAGATTGTCAAGAGTTGTCAGTTCACTTATCATTTCGTTCGCTTTAGATAATGGGTTCACACTAATTGAAGTAAGTGGTGTAATTAGAGACGTTGGTTAAATTTTTCAACATGTTAATACTATAAGGTGCTTCATGGTTCATCTTTTATGCCAAGCCATAATCTCCATGTGGGATTCAACTCGATTTTGAACAATGCTACTTTGCCACGTGGCAATTCTCAATAAATATTGTCTACTAGAAACCAAAACATGATGCACACAACATCGTTTGTCAACATGCGCTTACTTTGACATGAGTACTAGGTCACATTTTGACATTGAGTGTGAGTATCAAGAAATGGGGATATAAGCAACGAAATGAGAAGTGAACTGACAACTCTTGACAACCTAAAGTTGATCCACCACATGTGAGAGACCTCCAGACCTTGTGTTTGTAGTTAGTATTATGATTGTCATTTCAAAAATACAGTAAATAAATAAGATGGTAGTTAGATAATCACAATTAATTAAATAGATATTGATTTTAAAACATAAATGTTTTATTATTACATTTATGAAGACATACATTTGTGATTCTATTAATGTAACTTTAGTCTAGTTAACTTTACTTTTGTGGAACTAATTGGACATTTCATGGTAATATTATAACTTGTATACAATATCCTTAATATTAAATACAAGGTTAGTGAGTGACACTGCATAGTAAAATCAATGTAAATAGCACGGTCTGTTTTGGAAATATACAATCTTTGTCTATTATCATGTGGAACAATGAACAACTTAGGGCCACTTCACACACGAGACTGAGAGCCCGTGACCATTACACTTCAAGCACTCTCATTGGTGGAAAAGGTGGAGCCGGTCAAAGTTTGCTTCACACTATGCTTGAGGGACCAATGAAGTATGTGAATGCAAGATGGATGTAAAGTCTACATGGATTCCTACATGGCATCCAATGGATCATGTTTCATGGTCACTTGAACTATTTTCCAAAACCACCTCTTAGAGATAGGCCTAACACAAAACAGGGAGACCACGGCAATCCAAATGCTCACAACTATTTATTTATTCTATTTTATCATGTGTGAGGACCCATAGAAATGCATTGGAATAGCATTTGGTTGAGGGTCCGGTCACATGTGACTTCACACTACACTTGAGGATCGTGACCACACTACATGATTTGGGAGGTGTCTTGGGACGGCCTTTGGACACTTTCTTTTGGGCTCTCACAATTCCACGGCCATGGCTCTTGCCTCGTGTGTGAAGTGGCCCTTATAATGTGCCCCACAAGATACACCGTCACGTATGAAAATAGTTTAGGGGGGAATGGTTTTGACGTTATCTACTTTACGGGCCTTTGACTTGTTCCAATAGTTTGCAAAAACCCGAGAGCATGTCATTTTATAAGTTACTTGGCACCGCCTCGGATGAATAAATCAAGAGGTGAGAAGAACTTCTCAACTAAACTTTGGTCCCACGTCCAAATATACCTGTTGAGGATTGTATCTCCAAGATACAAGCGCCCAGACATCGCATGGCATAAGGTGTATTAAACCGTTGCTTTAAGTGTAACGGTGCATCTACGTACTATTACAAGGTAAATGGGCCTTAAATGGTTACTTTTTTTCCTTTCCGACTAGCCCACTTCTCTTGGAATACGAAACACGCAATTAGTACAACATGATTATCAAATCCAAAACGAGGCCATAGCTGCTTAATTTTTGGAGCTCATATGACTCCATAACTATCAATAGTGATGCTCTAAGGTACATGGGTCTTAAATGGTCATCCCCCCCCCCGCGCCCGGAAATTAGCCCACTTTTTCTATGGTATATTTGTAACTCCAAACAGTAAGTGATACTAAATGTCATATTAGTGTACTGATCATTTTGGAGGAATTTAGAAAATACACTCCAATTTAATAGGGGGAAAACCGAGAGATGTCAACTTGTAACTGGTTGGACTTGGAAACGCTAGGATATTCACTGATTCTGCCCAGTAATCGGGCCTCCCCAGACGCTGTTCTGTTTTACAAACTGAGAGGGTCTATCTAAGGACCACTTCACTCACGAGACTGAGAGCCCGTGACCATTACACTTCAAGCACTCTCATTGGTGGAAAAGGCGGAGTTGGTCCAAGTTTCCTTCACACTATGCTTGAGGGACCAATGGAGTATGTGAATGCAAGATGGATGTAAAGTCTACATGGATTTCTATATGGCATCAAATGAATCATGTTTCATGCTCACTTGGACTATTTTCGAAAATCACCTCTTGGAGGTAGGCCTAACACGAAACTAGGAGACCAT
Source organism: Polytrichum formosum (assembly GCA_964035585.1). NCBI lineage: Eukaryota > Viridiplantae > Streptophyta > Polytrichopsida > Polytrichales > Polytrichaceae > Polytrichum > Polytrichum formosum. The sequence continues at coordinate 30,730,731 of OZ037935.1, read as the reverse complement.
GACACTCCGAACGCTCACAACCGTTGATTTATTCTATATTTATCATGTGTGAGGACCCGCATGAATAGAAATGCATTGAAATAGCATTTGGTTGAGGGCCCAATCACATATGGCTTCACACTACACTTGAGGATCCGTGACCACAATACATGATTTTGGAGGTGTGTTGGGACGGCCTTTGGACACTTTCTTTTGGGCTCGCACAGTCTCACGGTCACGGCATTTGGCTCGTGTGTGCAGTGGCCCTAACTTAGAAGCTCTCACAACCCACGAGCGGGTCTTGGATAGGTGAGCCTCCACCTTCTTCATACCTACTGTATAAAGCACCAACTTAACAATAATACCAACCCTCCTTCCTACAGACCAACCCTAGTGCTGGTTTGAACCGACAAAGATTGTGCGGCCCATCCCAACATGTTCACCCCAGGTACATCTCACGGTCAGGTGGCAGCAGATGCCGGCTTGCTTGTTCGACCGCCATTAAAGGCTCCCCCCCAGGGCCCCCACCCTTTGAAACTCATCTGCTTGAATCTATGTATGTATTCTGTACTCTTGGCGGGGCCCAGCTGGGCCCCTCTAACCAGGCTTCGGCTCACCATGATGTCCTTGCCTACTCCAGTCAAACCCCGATAATATGACACCTCGATCATGCGACTCAATTCCCATCGACCAAACTTTCTAGTGTTAATTTACTCCGATATACAACTACATTGATTGTAATATGACATTGCTAGGGCCGACTTGTCATATTATAATAGAGGTCGTTGATGCGTGCATGTGGTGGGACCCACGTTAGGATCTGCCTTGGGATCGGGGGAGTACATGGTGAATTCATGAATGGGTTAACTCGAGTTAACTCGAGTTAATTCTTTTAAATCTAGGCTTCGAAACAGATGTTGCGCTTCTGAAATGGGATTGCTGGATTTGCAAACTAGAGTTATGAAGTTGTAGATTTCTCTTCTTGACTCAAAGTTCGTCTTCACACTTAAATCTCACATCTCTTCAGATTGAAAATTTCGGTCCTCGCCGACTTGTACTCCTAGATTTGTCCATGCCACTCTTCAATTTTTTTGGCTCCAGGGGTGACGGCAGTCTTGAGTTGTGGATGCTTTTCAGTTTAGTTATAATTTCAACAATTTTGAAGTTGATGAACATGATGCGGCGATATAGGTGGGGTGGCATATGATGCACATCATCTTATGAATCATAGCACAAAACCAAACCAAACCAACAATAGTCATGTGGTAGTACATCCAAACATTCACATTCATCGACAAATTGTGCAAGAATAAATTCAACATGCCCCCCTCAATTGCACACTCACCATTTTATGTCTCTATGGATCGGACCATCGCTCGAGTTTCCTATGGCTTGCCATATGCAAGCAATACAAAGGCAAACTCGTATCACGGCACATTAAACCACCCTTATCATGTCGTGAGTCAAATGAAAGGAATTGTTTTTTTTTCTCCTACAAACCGTACCTCTCAACAAAGGGGTTGAGAAATGAAACAAAAAGTACTTGTGGGCACCATGGGCATGCGATCCCACGCCTCGCGATGGCTATGCATTAAAGAATACTAAGATAACCCATTTTAGGCGGATAAACACAAGAAAGGAAGAAAGAAAACAAGAGAAAGAAAAGAGAAACATTGATGTTCACACATTGACGTGAGTGTGAGCCCGTTCTTTTTACATTGATCATGGTTATCCATGATGCAATATATGGCGTAGTGCCTTCCTTTTGGAAGGTGGTTATGGGGCCCGAAAGGAGTAAAAAATGGATCACACAATGATAGTCCATGTGGTGGTGGTGGTTGGGTGAGGGGTTAAACACAACAATAGATGCTTAACATTAGCCATTTTACACGCACCCATGCGACCACTTCAGAAATTTGCAAATACGTTCTATGAAAAACCGTTGCATATAGACATTTAATCCAATTGAGTTGATTATTATGGTATTGAACTTGTACAAGTTTTGTTGATCATTTCCATAGGTAAGTCTACGTTGAAATGTTTCCGATCCTAAATACAACACAATGATATGCATCATCTGGATTCAATCAATCCCTAGACTTGATTCTTAGCAATTTTTTCCAAGAACTTTTTATAAAACTTCACTAACACTATGGTTCTTTAGTGAACTTCGATGGCTTAAGAAATATATCACCAACGAGTGGAGAGTGGATGACATGTTGTGTCAGCACACCTACTCCAACTGTTTGTAGGACTAAATCGGTATGTTTATGGACAAAAAAACATCCTTTTATGGTTGAAATGTTCTATTAATGATGAAAATACACAAGGAAGTTGTTGAAGCGCATCTTCATGTTGATGAGCAACCCGTTATTGTCAAGTTTGAGCTCTTATGCAAAGTCTCAATGTGTGTTTAAGCATTTTAACCCCACTCCCACCTTTTGTTACTTATTTGATAAGCATCTACACCAAGTCCACGTTTTGTCCAATTGGAGTGCACCTACAAATCTAGTAAAGTCGTACGTGGAACACCGATTGTGATTTCTCTTTGTGTGTCAAGTTTGAACATTGAAGTTGTATGGCACAATGCATGCAACAATAATACTATATCGAGTTGAGAATGAGTGTATTGGACTAAAACACTAAATCAATACACCTAGTAATAGATAAAGTCAACTTTTGCTTAGAAAGCAAATTAACAGGACGATTGTCCTCAACCATCTCATACCTTATGTAACATCCATATTCAACCGGTTGTATCAAACTCACGTGATTAAGTTTGACATTGCATATTGATAATCTCAAAGTCTAAATATGAATATCTTGCAGTTGATTTGTATAGTTTTAAAGTTATATTTCACAACTAGAGGTGAAAGAATTAGATTCACATAGTGAATGGTTAAAGATTGAAGAGCTCTTGTAGTGTCAAGAAAAACTATCATTGAAAATTGCCAACTCACCTTATAATTGTTTTTCCACATTTTACGGGCTTGGGAACAAGGAACCGGAGTGAAGTTGAATACTATAAAAGGTTCTCTATTTTGTTATTACTAGTGCCAAGAATATAGTTTCACATGGGATCCAAGTGGGTCTCCACCAATGTAAAAATGATATGTGGCAAATTTCGGGGGGGGGGTGGGCCCTCTTGTAGTGTTGAGAAAAATTACCACTGAAAGTTGCCAACTCACCTTATAATTGTTTTGCCACATTTTATGGGCTTGGGGATAAGGAACGGGAGTGAAGTTAAATACTATAAAAGGTTCTCTATTTTTTTTTATTACTAGTGCCAAGAATATAGTTTCACATGGGATCCAAGTGGGTCTCCACCAATGTAAAAATGATATGTGGCAAATTTTGAGGGTGGGGTGAGGGGTTCGCCCTCTAGGATAATAGGTACCATAAAGAAGAAGTGGGTAACACAAATGTGGTGATTGGATGATTTCATCAATGGGTCCCTTGGAAAGTGGCTTGGGAGATGGATCTTTCGTGTGTCACCATAGCCCTAGGATGAACCAATGATGACAATCTTCTTACACTTAGAGGCCCCACTAAAGCTAGAGTGGTGACCAAAAGGAGCGGACTCGACCTTTCATGTCAACCCTTAAAAGCATGTCAACTATATGGAGTAAGATGACCAAGACTTGGATCTACGGATAACAAAGAGCATAAACCTGTAGAAAACTAATCACATACAAATGGGAGGTCAAACTTTTTACGATCGTGGAATGACCTTCGGTGACTTCTAGTCAGTTACTCTATAACCATAGCTTTGCTGCTCTTTCGGCAGCAGTGTCGGGGGAGATTTTTGGGCCTAATCAGTCGAGATCCTAGTGTTTCCAAGTCCAGCCGGGTACATGTTGACATCTTTTGGTTTTTCTTTATTAGAATGGGGTATATATTCCTCTATTAAAAATCGATGATTTTCCTGAACTCTTGAACTTCAACCGGTTTGGTCCGAGACGACCCTAAACTACTGGACGATGGTGGAGAGATACCCAAATCTCAAGGAAGAGGTGGGCAGTTCGATTCCCGGCTGTGAAATCTCCTCTCTACTTGATAGAAACTTGCAGGTGGTCAACTGCCTCCTATGCTTTGGCGTTGGCCTGTCGGCCTTCTGTCTCAAAAAAGAAAGAAAAAAGAAAAAGAAAGAAAAAAAGAACTTCAACCGGTTATTTCTCAAACTCAACTGGTTCATCTGTAACTAGCAACCGGTTCTCCCTGTTTATTGTTTAGCAGGAGCATGAGTTATCCGGACCTAAATTACATGGCAGGGTTAACACAATGTCACATTTGTGTGTTTTATATCAAGTAGGTAATTTGCAGCAATATGGTCCGAGATGACCCTAAACTACTGGGTGATAGTGGAGAGCACTAGAAGAAAAACGGTCCTTTACAACTTGTCCATAGTGACTTAAATGGTCCAGAATGACTTATTTCCGCAAGAATTGAGTCGTTCTGGACCATTTAAGTCACTATGGACAAGTTGTAAGGGACCGTTTTTCTTCTAGTGGAGGTACCCATTTTTGAATGGAGTGGTTGGTGGTTCGATTCGTGCCGTGAAATCTTCTCTCTACTTGATGGAAAAAAAACTAGCTAGGTAGGTAAGAAGCCAAGAGCCCACGTACCGCAAGGTGGGCAGAAAACCTCACCATGCACCAAGAGGATTCTTGAGCAGGGTAGGACCAACGGACTCAAATTCACGTCAGATTGCCCAACATTGGTTATTTATTTATTTATTTGTAGCAATGAAGAGTGGTTGTTACATAGTGCACATCAGACTGTGCAAAATTATCTTGCTACCACATCGGCTATTAAGTTTTCATTCGTAAGAGATTTGTATTTCTTTCTACATCTTCATGATGGAGTCATTTTGAACATTCCTAGCAAAGGGGGTGCGCTCCACCAAACCCTACCTTCACGAATCACCTTCGAGCGCTTCAAACGATGATGTGTCTTTCCAACCCTGCTTTCTATTTTTTTTTAAATAAAATTCTATTTTGTAAAACTTTTTATGCTCTTTCTATAGACACCAAGATCGCCTCCTTATTCATAACCCCTTACTTCCCAAGCTATGATAGGGTTGTTTTGAGTGCATTTTGCTCAATTTTGTTTGTGTGAATTTCATGGACAAGTTTTGAAATTAGAGCTAGAGCATGACATATTCATAGGATCTATTTGAGGTTAGAGGCTAGAGTAGAAACATGGGAGATGAGCTATTTGCAAGGAAAAATGGGTTATGAAACATGATATGAATGTTCAAATTATAACAATTGAAGGAAGGGACATCCACATGCAAATGTCATGTTTTACCTCCATTGAAAACCTTTGGCTAGTCAAATTCACCTAGAAATTAAGTGGTATTCTTGTGTGATCTACTAGACGGGAAAAACCTATTAGTTGAGCACCTTCCAAATTCTCATGCCAAAATCTACAAACCACAACATGAGCTTGCCACCTTGCAATTGGGGAGTGTAAATCGTCTCCACTTCTACCAACAATAACACCATTAATCTTCAAGCAAAGTTTGCATTGGAGTGGCAACATTGGTGGGAGTGAACACCCTCATATGAGCTGCCAACACAAAACCCTGACCACTTCCCATTCTGATTTTTTTGCACATTCTTTATCTCTCCAAATTGCATCCGTTAGGTGTCTATAAGTAAGATTTCCATGTTGGCTTGATCTTCATTGTAATTTAGATTGCAGATGAACGAGGGTAGGTGGGCTTAATGTAGGGTGGAAATCATTCATCAACCATAAAATGGTTGTTGGGGAAGTTAGGGGTCAACCATTCGGATGCAACGAACATGCAAACATTGACTGCTCTTCATGTCGAAATTTGATGTATTTATGCTCTTGAGACTTGTAATCTAAACAAATTTCAATTGGTACCTTACCCACTAGATGTTACCAATACTATTGTCATGCGTGATGTTGTATATTGTGGACCGCACTGTAGGGTTGTGAAGGGTGAGCCATACTATACATTTGCCTACATAATTTACCATAATCGATATAGTTGTACCAATACACTCATGCTATTTTTATATGTAATGGTGTATATTATGGGCCACACTTTGAGGTTGTGAAGGGTAACCCATGCTACACATATGGGGCTGGGGCGAAACAACCCGTAGACTGGTTCCTTGGAGGCAAGGGTTTAGACATCCAACAAGGAACGAGTGTATGGGTTGGTTCGCCCAAATCATACATATGGCCGCAATATGTACCAAAATTAGTGTAGTTATACCAATGTACTCTCTTGCTCGGGATCGGTACCAGCAATTCGAACTTGAGAATGCAAAAGGTCAGCGACTGCCAGCCGTGTAAGTATCGCCTTTTGAAACCGGTCGACTAACTAAGGCGACATCTAGAAGCTTCTAGAATCCTCCTCGTGTAACTTCTAGAAAAGAGAGAGGTACATTATTGCCTACAATTTTCACGAGAACTAGTGGTTGTGGGTTAGTCCAACCTCGGTGAATTGGCGTACATCTAATACTAGATCAAATAACCACTACCCATAGTGCCTTTATCAGATTCGGTATGAAGTATATTTTCTCTTGAGTGAGGGTGCCATGTGTCATGCAACAGTTGGTTGAAACATGCAAACATTGACGTGGCATGGAAATAATCTCAATTTTGACAAGCAAAGTGCTTAAACTGAAAAGTAACTACAGTGTGTAAAAGAGACGTGCATCTTAGATGTAAACACAAGTAGTTAGTGCTAAATAACCTAAGCCTATGGAAGTAAACACGAGTAGTTAGTGCTAAATAACCTAAGCCATAGAACATCACAAAAATGGGAAAATAATAATAAGAAGAATCATAGTTATTGCACAAAACCTTGTAGCACTTGCCATTGTTGTTCTCTCAATGCTCTTGAGACATAGCCCCCCTTGTTGGTCTCACCCCAAATCTAAATAGAAGAAAGACATTGTGAATGAGAGTTTGGCTAAATTTTATGAATTAAACAACTCCACAATCTAAGGTGAGGCTCAACCAAGACACAAAATGACGCTCAATCTCATCGAAGCATAAACATGATGTATGGAGAATCAACTCCTAGGATTGTACGTTGCAAACAACAAACGGTGACAACCATTACACAAACAACCAACAATCTCCGTCCGAAACGACGGTGACATAGAGGGAAACTCGGTCCAAAGAAGAAGAGACGCACAAACAGGTGGGAATTTCCACAAAGAGGCGCAAGTCCTATAGCATGACTTGATGCATGTTCAACGTTGACACAAGGAATGAGGCTACAAGTATCAAGTGTCTGGGAAAGCAAGGGTGAGTCAAAAAAAAAGGTAGGTCAGTAGCAAGTGGGTAGGTAGCATGTAAGTCGGTAGTATCAAGGAGGCTAAGAGCCACCACGGCGATCGGACATGAGGTTGTAATGAGTGGCAAGGAGGTCGCATGACAAATGCCTACATGACATGCATTCTCTTGAATCCTTCTTAATTCTTGTGAATGTTCCAACTTTTTTGGAGTAACTATTGAATTCCAACTTTTGTAGATGGAGAGTGTGCGTATGTTTTTGGACACTTTGTTGATTTTCTTTATGGTAAGATCCTAGAGTGAAATTTGGGGAGGGACATGCTACCCAGTTCAAGGAGAAAGGAAGGCCAACATAGATATAGTCCACATTGTGGAGAGTTGGACACTGACATTCATACGTTTTACGTTTTTGGATGTGGGCACTACAATATTGGAAACACTAGGATTTTGACCAATTGCCCAAAAATCTCCCCGGACATTGGTACAAATTCCCCCATTCCTCTCCCATATAGGCTAGAAAATCCACCCACTTCCATAGACTTGTCTTCAAAGAAGGGAGGTGTGGGGTGGCCCAGTGTGCGGGGAGATTTTTGGGCATAAGGTACTGAGGTCTCGAAGCAACACTTTAAGAAACTTGCGCTATTTAAAGAAGATTAAGTAGCTTGGAGAAATTTTAATTTTTTTTGTAGATTAGCAAATTTGTACAAAGTCTATAAAAGATGAACTTGAGAAATTATAAATTCTTATGCAACCTACAAAATTTTGCAAAGTCGTCTTAAGGAAAGAGCCTTTTACTGTCCACTGGGGGGAGGGGGTTTCTATTGACGTTGAATTGCTAAGTGAGAATCACCACAAAATCAACCTTGTTGTGGGTGAAGATCTTCTATTAAAGGAAGGTGTCGTCCCCTTTTCGTGGATCACTTCTTACAACGCCTTGTTGAGCGCATACATCCTTGATTAGCCATCGTGATTGGGCAAAGTTGGTGCTCCTCTAAAAGTGTTCTTGCATCCTTCTTACACTGCTCTTATGAATAGCTGAAATGGTGCTCTTTCATGCTTGATGCCGCATATGATTAATCGCTTTTAACAATGACTTACTCAATGACACCGTTGCACTCACTTGTTGACGGCTTAAAGATTAAAAATAGGTGTCACCAAAACGAAGGTGTTACTTTAAGGCCTCAGTACCTTAATCGATCAAAATCCTAGTGTTTCCAAGTCCAACCGGTTACACATTGTGATCTTTCAGTTTTCCTTTATTAAGTTGACATATATTCCATCAATTCCTCTAAAATGATCGGTAATTCTACTGATGTCTCAAGCTTCAACCGGTTATTTCCCAAACCCAACTAGCTCATTTGTAACTATAGTAGAGGCGCCTATTCCCGATTAGAACCCCATTGGCAATCTATAAGGTACCGCAATTTCGATCAGGCTGGGACTAAATTTCGATCGGGCCGGAAACAATAATACCATGACACATGTCCCGGTTTCGAGTGCTAAAGTGAGGAGGAATGAATGGTTGAAATGAGCAGTTATGGCTTCAAAAGTTCACAGTAATTTCAATTCAAAGAAGAAAACTACCAAAAAATCTGCAATCCTCGTGGTGATTTCTATCTTCCTACACGGGAAAAGATTGCACCGCCTTGTGCTTCTCCAAATTTGGTGCAGAACCTCTTAAGTGATCTATTATGGGCGCCTCTGCACTAGCGGTCGGTCCTCCCCGATTGTGGGGTGGCATTGGGGAAGGGAATCCTGATGGAAGGTTCCAAGGGGAGGAATTCTACTCCACTCTACTCTACTCTACTCCACTCCACTCTACTCTATATTATATACATTAGATGGCCATGGCTGTACAGTGGTACTAGTACATCCTGATCCTACTCTAGGAATATTGATGAAAGTGTTTGCCGTCCAGCAGTGAGTTCTTCGGAGGGCTGCAGTGTGGCGGCTGCTTTGTCTGCGCTTCTCAAGTCAGCCTTTCCCATAAACTGCCACTTTATTCAATCCAGTGTGTGAGTCCAGGCTCCAGGCTCCCTGCCCTCCCCTGCCCTCCCCTGCCTGTCTGCCTCCCCATTCAATATTCCTTGTTACTTCCTGAATCCCTGTAAGAGCTTGTCTGTCACCAGTAGACCATCTGTACTTAGGCTGATGAGCAGGCCTCCCATGTGCACTATGCAAGGGGTGGGACCTCGCACCGGAAGAAGGCCCGGCCCGGCCCGGCCCGGCAGCCTAAGTTAAAAGTAAAGTTAGCTGGGGTTCTTAAATGGTTCGTAATTTCCAACTGGAAGAGGTTCAGGGCCAAGAGCCGTGACCTTGTGATGGTGAGGAGTCAGGACTCAGGACCCTTAACTCTCATCCAAAGCCCGTACCAATGGTGTTGGGAAAGCCGCTTTATGTAGTCACGGGCCCTCAAGCATAGTGTGAAGTGAGAATGGACCATGTTGCGGGACCATTGCATATTTTTTTGGCAGAAAAAGAGGGAAGGATTTGGTTTAATATAATATGTCTCAAATTCTATCAATTTGAGAGAATTACTTGGTGGTGTTTGTCTGTCATGGAATCTATCTTAGAATATGTTTTGGAATATGCCATGCAATTTTTTCTGAAATTTGTCATGTTGGAAAAAATATTAAAAAATTCATGGTCTCCCGGAATTTGTGTCAGGCCCACCTCTTGGAGGTGGGCCTGACAAAAATTCCGGGAGACCATAAAACCTTATCTATAGTTCGCCATGTAGGATTCCATGTAGACTTTTCATCCATGAAGTCTTCTTTGGGCCTTTAGGCCTTCACCTTCGTGTGTGAAGTGAACTTGGACGGCCTCCACCCTTTCAACCAATGAGAGCTCTTAGATTGCAATGGTCACGGGCCTTCAATCTTGTGTGTGAAGTGGCCCTCAATATGTTCTCCACCCGAAGTTTCTTGGGTGAACCACACGAGTGCCTGGGAAGTTTTTGGGCATAGTCGGTCAAAATCCTAGTGATTCTAAATCCAACCGGTTACATGTTGACATCTTCCAGTTTTGCTTTCATTCATTTGAGATATAATATTCTATAGATTCCTCTAAACTGATCGGTTATTCTCTTGAAGTCTCCAACTTCAACTGGTTATTTCTCAAACTCAACCAGTTCATCTGTAACAAACCACTGGTTCTCCCGAGCAGTGAACCACACATTCCAAACACATCCACCTCGTGCACACATATGTCAAAAGTGTGCGGGTTGTTATTTAGTTCCTTTTCTTGATCAGATGTTTATGTTTGTTTGGTGTGTGGGTTAGGCGAGGATCGAGGAACAAACATCATACAATGTATGTGAAAAGAGAGATTGGATCGCGCCTTCATATTGTATTCACTACTCCACACTTAATAGTGGGAACATTGTTGGGAGGAACTATGTGTAATGTTAACCCAATGTCGTGTAAACTAAGATCGTTAAACACAACAGATCGAGTGTCATCATCAACATCAAATAGTAAAATAAACATATCAAACTAATATGCTAAACAACCACACCTTCAAGCTATGGTGTAGTAGATCATGAGTAAAGCCTTTGCATTCTTTCTCCATCACTTGCACTCTTGGATTCTCCCTTCGTGGAGTGAGAGATAGCTCCACTCTTGTGTGTGAATTTCAGAGTTTCTTAAGCTTTGTAAGGAGACTTCTTAGTTTCTTGAGCTTGGAGAGAGAAACCCTCATACTTGACAACAATGGCAAGTCAAGATGCCTTCCCCTCCACACATACCTCCCGTCTATGTGGATTTCATCCAGGAGGTGGATGAATAACTAACTTGGACTCCTAATGGAGTCCATCACTCATCCAAACACACATGGACTCCTAATGGATTCCACTTACTCCTAATTTGATGTGACTTAGACCCCGATGTCACCTCACGTGACACCAAGGAGATCCGATTCTCAATCTAGTGTTTTTTTTTTGATGTTTCATCATAGATTTGCTCATGCAACACTAATTTGAAGACGTAAATTCGATGCATAGAAGATGAAGAACGAGAAAAATGAACCCAATGACATCCACACACTTCATGCATCCAACATAATGATTTCAAAGTTCTTCAACGATGTGCATAATCTTCGCACGGTGAAAATTACGTTACATGATGGCCATTGGCTCGACCTGCTCCGTGGCCACTTGTTGCTCACTTGGGTCCATCCAATGGCCAATGTCTTGTGCATTTTGTCCAATTAGCCCTAAGCTCGCTTCTCCTAGGATATCAAATGCAACATTGGTGCACGGTCCCCCACATTATGAGCCCCCTCTGAGTTTAATGCTCTCATGCATCGTAATGCATGGGCGGACGTAGGCAAGAGAAATTTCTCTTGTATGAACATACCTCTCATTTATCCAACATAAATGCTTTTTTAGTTGATTTGACGTGGGGGTCTAGTATTAATTTTAAAGCTCCCGAATTAGTCCAATAAAAAATCATTTGAGAGGAATCAACCACAAATCTATAGGGGATCAAATTTTTATGCTCATAGTGAGAGCAAAAAAAAACTCTCACCTTTATCCATGGCCCGGACATGCCTTGCCCATGCAACAAGAAGTGCGAGAGCATTGAACTTCATCGAGGCTTGTAATATGAAGGGTACAAGATAATCAACAAATCTAAATTGAGGCCATAGCTGATAGCTATTTTTCTCATACTCATTAGAGCTTATATAAAGATTTTATTCATTATCAAAGTGATTTTTTTTTCAAGTAATCATGAACCTACAATAATTAACAAATTCTAAACATGTACTTCAACCCACATTTGAGTGGTGTGTGAATTTCCTTGATGGCCTCAATTGTCCAATGCGTTCTTCATTTGAGTTTCAATGGTCATAATTATTCAAGGAATGGACACATGACCTAATAAGTCCCTAGCCCCAATTTTCCATGCCTCACTGAGTTGAGGTCATGCTTAGCCTGTAAGGAATAGCTTATAAGGTACAATGATTTGAGTTGTTTTATGTAACAACTGTGATTATTTGTGGGGTGTCCAAGCCTAAGGTGTTGACAACACAATTCTACCTCTTTAATATGACACTCAGTAATACAACAACCTTGATATAATGACACAAATTTTGCAAACCAAACTTTCTAGTTAAAATCTACCTCTATAATACAACTATGACATTGTTAATACGACACTCTTGGACCCCAAAATGTCATATTCTAAATGTAATAAATGCATATATGACAGGTCCCACACATGTCAAGTACATGGTTAATATTAAATTTATGTAAGTTGCACATTTGAAATGTGGATAAACGAAATTCAAATGTAAAATGATATTAAAACATGGGAAACTAAGGGAACCGGGTTTTCTATCTCAAAACCTAATCAAAAGACTCATTAGCTTCTATCTCTTTCAAAGCAAATTTTCACCTAAACCCCAACCCAAGGTGTACAGTTTGCTTTTGAGCATTTTGAACTCAATGTTTATCATATTACTTTAATTTGCATATTGTTGGAAAGCTCATATTGTTGGAAAGCTCTTGAAATGTCAAAGTTAATTGATATGGCCTTGGAGCAAAGAATAGAGCCATCTAGTTTTGACCTTAATGTAGAGCCCTTGGACACTTTAGATTTTGATGAGAGACCTCCACCTATTGTGAACTGGTAGATGCTCAACATCATGCTCAATTGTTAGCTATGTTTTGAATTTTTATGGACAACCCATTAGACTTTATCTTGCACATGTAATGAAACTATAGGCAATATCATAGAAACTCAATAAGATATTTGTTGCTAATTTGAAATGGCAACATTAGTGGACTACTAATTCCTTCTTCAAGTCCACATAGGTTTCATAAGGGAAATTTGCAATTTTATTAAGAAATTTAAAGAATGCCTATTTTGTACATGTGGCAAAATATTTAATTTGTGTTTTCATGAAGAACCTTGTTATTATGACACAGAGGTTCTAATTTATTATATTATTGAATATGTGACACATCAATAATATGACAGTTTTCTTGTTTCCCAAACATGTCATATCAAAGAGGTAGGTCCTGCACCTATGTCCGGTAAGAACCGGCGGTTAGTTACAGATGAACCGGTTGAGTTTGAGAAATAACCGGTTGAAGTTGGAGACTTCAGGAGAATTACCGATCATTTTAGAGGAATCTATAGAATATGCCTCGAATGAATAAAGCAAAACCGGAAGATGTCAACATGTAACCGGCTGGATTTAGAATCACTAGGATCTTGACCGACTATGCCCAAAAACTTCCCAGGCACTGGTCTGCACATAATTTTCTTTAACATTGACCTAAGTTTTATGCAGATGTGACCAAGTCTACCATCACCACGCTATTGGAGATTCTGACCATGTCGCTTCTTTTCATGGTAAGAAAAGTTCAGTTGACCTGGTATACTTGAGCTGACCAAAAAATGCGATGAATCAGAAGCACCATAACTGCATATAGGTCAATTATGTTAGTTTAAATGCAGATGAAATTTAAAGTGGATGAACTCCCTTGAAGGAGGACATACCAATTCTGTATGGAATGGAATTGGAAGTGGCAACTCTCTAATTCCCAGTGCATCCACTCAATACTGTTGATTCACCATAAAGCACAGAGCACTGACTATGTAGGGGGATATTCATCCCAATCATGAAATGCTACATAAAAGCGGCTCCATTGTTTGTGAGGCGTGATAAACAGGTAATTGCAAAGTTGACATTGTAAAAATATGCTCCACAACACATTTTGAAGATCTACAATTGTTAAGGGCGGTTATACAAAAATGTAAGATATGTGCACAAACTACCTGAATTGCAACATGTGAGATGCAGTCTTTGAGTGTATGCAACATACTCATGAGATTAACTTGTTGCTCTAGGAGTCGCGGAGAACCCAACTTGTGAGGCGACAGAACTAAAGAATGCTTGGAATCAAAGACACCTTAACCTCTCTCATTCCTGGTACATAACTTCAATTGAACAATGTCTACCAATAATAGGACACATGGAATGATTCATAATATCTTCAAAAAAAATTCATTCAGCCTTCCAACTGCATCATATCTCAATAATAAAACTTCACTACTTGAGCTTCTCTATGGCTTCCTACATCAGGCATGTCATCTCAGGCTTGACCTAAGACAGACCCTGTGGTCAGATCAATAATCACAACAGGAGCTAATTGAAGAGGTAATTTCCATGAAGGAAATCAGTAAAATCTTTGGAATCAATTCCCTTTGAACCCCTTAAATAGGCTTCAATTCTACTCATAAAACTCCAAGATGGAAGCTGCAAAACCAGCTCAACACAAATAACATCCAGCCACAGGCCAGAGAGGGTGGTTTACATAAATGTGATGAAAAGAAGGCCAATTGTTGTCATTGTTTAAGGCTGATTTTTGGTGTCCAGACACCTTGGCGATACTTCTCAGTGTATCGGAGAATCATCTTCCTCTGCAAAAAATAAAAATCATTGAACCACAGCTGTGTCAAAGCCTAGTAACCCTTCGCCAAAATTCATGTGTTGAAATCATTTGCTTACTTGTCAGTGACTGATGGGAATTGTTACATGCACGCTTACCTCCCATCCATCCAAAGAAAGTGTTTTGCACCATCTACAGCCCAGATGGTACTATTTGAAGATAGATTATTGACAATGGAATTAGCACCAAAGACCCACATTTCGTCTAATGACCTGCAACGTCAGTACTATAGTCATTCCATCTGAGTTGCGCAATGTATCTCTCCTAAGACTTCTACGGAGTTTAGCACAAGCAAATCATTCTCTGGGCAGCTTCTGCCCAGAGGAAAAACCCTGTACACGCTGCTCAGTAACACTGTTGACACCTAGCAGGAGGAAGAGAAGTACACTGTATGTGCCTGTGAGGTTCCGCATTATTTTTTTCCAATTATTTTTTGCCACATGTCATGCCCACATTGGATGGAACCTCTGCACATTCACGTGTCAGGGAAAGACTTAAATATGTTGGTGAGTTGCCTAACCTCATAGGCACATATGGTATATCTGTACTTAAGTTACAGAAGGCTCTGTAACTGTAGACCACAGAAAGTCACCCTCCCTTCAAGAGAAACGACATCTGACTACAGGTAGAGAACATTCTGAGGTAATAAATGCATTGGTACTTATCTCTAAGTCCTCAACCCATTTCCAGTGTCCAGCATATTCATCATATTGAAATGCACAAGGCTGGGAAAGACACTGGACCCACCTGTTTGCAGGGGATGCCCAACTTCTTCAATCTGCTGCTCCTTGTTTGTAATAAAGTGGGCACTCCATCAATGGCTTGGGCTACTTTATCAGCATGTGCCTCAACGCCCTTGATGGACTTCACAAAATCCTGAACGCCAATCTCAGCTACATGCCACAAAACACAAAAAGGTTTTACTTCCACAATGTTGAGATAAATTTTCTGAAGGTTCATTACACACAACCACCGCAATGGTTGGGTTGTGGTTCGGGCCCACTTTCAAGGGCCGTTTACACTAGGATGATCATGGTCATGGTAGTGGTTTACTTTCTCAGATTCTATTTCCATGGAAAAGGCATAATAAATGCTAACCACCCCTTACCCCATCAACCTCCCTACTCCACATAGATAACCACCCTTAGGGTGGTTGTTCATGCTCATGTGGCATCACTAGAGAGCTTCAAGGGCAAGGTCCAGGGAGAAAGTTGAGGAGCCAACCACTTTAATGCTACAATCCAAAGCCAACAAGGATAATAATCACTTTAATTTTCTCTCAAACCCAAGACCTAAATGGATGATAGATTGAGATTTAAAAGACCAACCCCCACATTAACCACAAGCACAAGGATTTGCACAAGACAAGTGCAAATGAAATTTTTTGGCAGTTGTAATTGATTGGAGTGGTTAACCACAACCACAACCACAACCACCCTTTTAATGTAAAGGACACCTCAACCACCACTACTAAATTTTTCCCATTTACACACACCCACCGCAATAATTGAAGAGTGGAATTCTCCTCAATGATCATCTCTTCCATTAGTCACTCCATGGAGTGGAGACAAGCACTTTTATGGATTCTAGTGGAAAGGTTGTCTAAGAGTAACCACCTCCTACAAATTCTCTCCCATGCTTTGGCCTGCTTTGCCCTTGAAGTTCTCTCCCAGTGCCACATAATAACTACAAACAAAGTAGAGACAAAGAAAGTAAACTACAACCATTGCAAGTACTCCCAACTACACCTTGTATCACAGTTGGGCAAGTTAGAGTAGTTGTGGTTGTGGTTGTCCTCAACACACCTTCTCCCTCCTTATCCCTCAAAATTAGAACTAGAGTAAACTACAACCATCAAGCACCAAAACGGTGGTTGTGTGTAAACACACCTTGAATCAACTCACTTCAAGATAATAGTTGTGCTTAATATGTCACTCTTGGACATAATTCTTAGCTTTGAGACCTAAAGTACCACCTGTAGGCCTCGAATCAACATGGTCGACACCCTAATGTACTGCAGAATACTGGTCCAGATCAATATGCTTCAAAAATGATATAATTCAGCACAATAATGCAGACAAAGAAAGCTTCTCTCAAAGCAGCTCTCATGCACTTGCATTCTGGTTTCATCTGCTCGAAACACATTTGCCTATGAATCAACAGATACAGATGACATGGAATAGCTGGAAACACTGGTTTTTGACTTTATGAAACAAAAGACGTTAGGTTCCTGATAGGTACTCAGGTGTTTTTCTCTATCAGAAAAACGGTCTAGAACCCTAAATCCTGAACCTGTGATTTGACCACTGATTTCCTTCCGATTCAATGATTGAGAGAGGCAATAAGCTATGGCAAACACTGGACAAATCTCAAATTTAAAAATGCATGTGGATACAGGACACCAACTACCGAGCACCACACAACATCATACCAAAAGACCCCAAATCAATGCTCTGTATGGCTAGAACATCAAGAGCACAATTTATGCTCTCCCTAACTGTCGGCCACTGCATATGCTCCTCTACAAGCCAGTCTCAGAATTCCATAGGATTACAGCCACTTAGATGCCTCCAGAGGTACTATAAATGTAGAACAGCAAGAATTTGATCAGATGTTACCAAACACAAGACATTAGGTTCCTCAATCTGCAGTCGATTAGAAACCCAATAGGTACTCAGGATTTTCTTTCTCAAAGAACCAGTCTAGAACCCTAAACCCTGAACCCAAGATTTAAAGACTAGTGTACTCAAGCTTCAATGATCGAAATAAGCTCCAGCTAACACCAGACAAATCTCATATTTGACAGATACGCGTTTGGAATAGGATACCAAATACCGAACAACACACAACATCATACCAAAAGACCATAAATTGAATTGCTCCGTATGGCTAGAACATCCACCGCACAAATCAACCTAATGCCACGGCACATTTCCACTGCTCTCTCGAACTGTGCCCGCTTTCTGCATATGCTCCCCTACAAGCCCTTCTCAAAACTTCATAGGGTTACGGTCACATAGATGGCTCCAGAGGCATTAAAAAAATAGAATGGCAGGAATTGGATCAAATGATGCCAAACACAAGACATTAGGTCCCTTGTAGGTACTCAGGTTTTGTACTCTCTCAGAGGAACGGTCTACAACCTTAAACCCTAAACCGTAAAGCCATGATTTGAAGAATGAAGTGCTCACGCTTTAATGATTGAAAGATGTCATAAGCTACGGCATCGATTGGACAACTCTCGTATTCGACAAAAACGCTTGTGAAAATGGACACCAACCACTGATCACAACACGACATCGTACCAAAAGACCCTAAGTCGAATTACTCCATATGGCTAGAACTTCAAGTCCACAATTCGACCTAATGCCAGCGCAAATTTCTTCTGCTCTCACTCAGTACGCCCGCCTACTGGTGGAAATGCTCCTCTACAAGCCATTCTCAAAACCCCATAGGATTACAGCCACATAGTTGCCTCCAGAGGCATTATAAATGTAGAACGGTGGGAATTTGATCAGTTGATACTCTTTTAAGATTTGTTTAACAAGGAAACAGGACAGCAACTACCATACAACACACAAAATCATACCAAAATAACCAAAGTCGAATTGCTCCGTATGGCTAGAACATCAAGCGCACAATTCGACCTAATGCTAGATCACATATGCACTGCTCTCACCCACTATGCCCGCCTGCTAGTGCATATGCTCCTCTCCAAGCCAGTTTCAAAACTCCACAAGCGTGAAGTCACATAGATGCCTCCAGAGGCATTATGGGTGTACAATTTCGGGAATTTTATCAGATAATACCAATTTTTGAAGGTTTTCTTAACAAGAACCAAGTGCTGGACTCGGTTATCAGATGTTAAGGGAGGATAGTGACCCGCTGCATTTCCGCAAAACATGAAGAAGGAATTGTTTGCACAACAATGTGATCTGTGGAAGGTGTGGATTACCAGAAGCAGCAGCAGAAGAAGAAGGGGCGGATGTAGCTGCAGAGCTGAAGTAGCGAGAGCACATGGAAGCTGCAAGCCTGCGAGTCCCCATTGCCGAATTCTCGAGAGAATACGAGTTTGCAGCGTCGATCTCTCTTGGAGATCTGAGTTTAGGGTTTTCAATTGGCTTGCCTGTCTGTTAAAGTCTCCTCTCCACTTCGGAAGACACTGACGCAGGCTCTTTAGAGAGAAGAGAATGATGACAAGTGGGGTCTTGTTGCATTTGGGGTCATTAGTTTAAGAAGACTAATGAGACCAAAGTCGGAAGCTACTATAATGCCCCCTTCCCACCTGACTTTAGCTAAGACCCAAAGTATTTCCTAAAAACCGGGTAAAGCTCCCTCGGTTATAGCAGAGGCATCCGGCTATCCCAGTGCACCTACAAGAACTTGCTCCGGAGATTTTCAAGTGAGTTTTAGTTAAGTAGCTTTCACACATGTTCATTGTTTTATCTACCAAGCAATAAATGTTGGGTAGTTTTTGTCCCATCCCCAAATGCCTTACTACTCACCTATCTTACCATCAGTTTTTGTTAATGAAGCTCCTCATGCCCTCATAGCTAAGACTAAAAAGCAACCAATCACAAGGGCGGGAGGCGACACTTTTAAAGGTCCTATATTCTTTCCTCATGTTTAGGTACCGATGGGAGGGTCGGTGCTTGAGGCTTAAAACCTCCACTTTTAAGCCATGCCACATCATTTGCCAACTAGGCTCGGCACTAGATAATGTTGATGGTGTGAAGGCCGGGTTGTTAGAACCAACTTTTAGTCTTAGCTAAAGTCAGGTGGGAAGGGGGCATAAGTACACTAAATATTGTCTTTAATGTCACTTACTATTTGGAGTTACATGATGTTGTTTTGTTTATTGGCTCTGTCTATAGGACAGAGACTATGCATCAACTTCTTTGTTTCAACAGCAAATTTCCTAACCACCTTGCGTTCACACTTGGATGTTACTTGTTCCTACTATTTTTGGTCCAATTTATTTAATGTGGATGTTAACTATAGTTATGCCCCCTTCCCACCTTACTTTAGCTAAGAGACCCTCCCATCGGTACCTAAACATGAGGCAAGAATATAGGATCTTTAAAAGTGTCGCCTCCCGCCCTTGTGATTGGTCGTTTTTAGTCTTAGCTATGAGGGCACGAGGAGCTTCATTAACAAAAACCGATGGTAAGATAGGTGAGTAGTAAGGCATTTGGGGATGGGACAAAAACTACCCAACATTTATTGCTTGGTAGATAAAACAATGAACATGTGTGAAAGCTACTTAACTAAAACCTACTTGAAAATCTCCGGAGCAAGTTCTTGTAGGTGCATTGGGATAGCCGGATGCCTCCGCTTAACCGAGGGAGCTTTACCCAGTTTTTAGGAAATACTTTGGGTCTTAGCTAAAGTCAGGTGGGAAGGGGGCATTATATATATATAGAGAGAGAGAGAGTTAACTATAGTTGCTCCCTAAAATGTATTGAAAAAATCTAGTTAACTATAGTCATTTTGGCAGTTGTTAATTATTTATTTTAAAATTTTCGGGTGATAAATGAGTAGCTTTAGTCCTTGACCCACATTTGAGAAGAAGATGCACAAAATCCAAGAAAGGTTTGGTTATATGTATAGTAAATAGCCATGGACTGGCATGAGCAAAGTGGACAACTACAATTGTAGTCTCTCATAGTAAAGGACAGAGCCTCACGGTTCTACCGTTTTCTTGTCATTAATGTATTTTTTAACCAATTAAAGATGTTAATTTTTTATAATGTCCAAACAACCAATTTGATCTTTTGTTAACAAAAAATGAAATATATAGTAAATAGTTATAGCATTGCATGATTTCAAATAGTAAATGACACTAAATACAATATTTAGTGTAGTCCTATTAGGGTGGGTTGATAATTAGTATAGGTCTCATTATTATTTTTAATTAGGGTGGATTTATGTGAGTTGAATCTCCCTAAAAATCTTCCTTAGAGACTTCCAACCCACATCTTAGTATTAGTTCAAGGACAAAAATAACATAAAATAAAACCCCCATCCATGTCAATTTCCTTGGAAAAAATAATCCATGTGACCCACAATAATTCTAAACTAGACATTTGGTGTGAGTTGAATATTAATTTGGGTTCTAGAAAATTGTTGTAACACACACTTATGCCTTTATTTTGTGTAGTTCTTGCATGTGTAAAGGTTAGAAGAATCGGGGTAAGTGTAGGACTATTTAAGGTCCATTCATTAGACAATCGTGACCAATCGAATTATATTGAAAAGTGCAAGACTATCATTGTAGTGGTACTTAGGGCCGCTTCACATAATGGCCAAAGGTCGAGAGGCTTTCGATTTCCACCAATCATATTGCAAGAAACCAATAATTCGGCCTCTCGACCCTAAAGGTCAAAGTCCAAAGGCCGTTACAATTTTAAATGCTTACATGGCAACACTTTTTGACCAAGGCGACGGACTCTCGAAAGAAGTTTGGGTCATACGGGAATGGAAACCCAAACTATGGTTGAGAGGCCGTCGATTTATTTTTCATAAAAAAATCAAACATTGACAAGATCTTGGCCGTTAGATTGGAGGGGTTGTTTTGGGCAGGGAATAAAGTGGGATGCTCCTTCTTCCTTTGGACTTTGGGCTTGGCCTAGGCTTCACACTATGCCCGGCCAAAGGCTCCAATTCCTATATTTTATTGGCTATTTTCAGTCCATTTCTTTGGACTCTCAACAAAGTTTGTCCATTCAATCCCACGCCCTCTCAACTTGGACAGCCATAGTGTGAAGCAGCCCTTAGGCTCATGTGAAGTAGTATGTACTCTAGTTAGTTTATTTATTTATTTTAATGTCCCTCGGTTATTCCATCACTTCTTGTAAGTCTTTTTTCTTGGAAAACAAAGTCATAATCTTTGCCCTCGCTAAAGCTTTATTTAAACACTATCTACTTGTGGGCAAGAGAAGAGACGAAGAATGAGAATGACAATGTCATCGCCAACTTTTGAAGGATGAATGAAGAGCCTCTTAGCCACAAGCTCATGTCCCATTTTCTTAGTGCCTCTTTCAAGGGCAGGCTCTATGGTAAGTAGACCTAGAAATGGACACTTTTAGTTTTTGCACCCATTTCTCCAAGGATGCAAAACACACAATTACTACGAGATGATTAGCAAATCCATATTGAGGTTGTAGCCATCATTTTTCTCCATATTGTTCAGAACTCATAGGAATATCTTATTCATCGTCGAAGTGAAGACTCTCTTTCTTATTGAATTATCGTACAAGTCCCCCCCCCGCCTCCAAATTATGTTGAGAATTGAGCCTATTACATGGTTGAATGTTTTGAGTACATAAGAGTTAGATGTAAAGTAAACTAGATGAAACCAAAGGCGTAGTCCCAAACCACGAGTTTAGGAAAATTAACACAAAGTCACACATGTTTTCCTCAATGCTTTAACTACTTGGAATAAGACTGGAGTCTTACTTGGGTCTAAAGCTATCTAAGCAATGAATTGTCATGTGTAGTTGTTTGCTAAAGTGGTGTATTTTTAGGCAAAAAGATAAACTGAACAATAGATCAATGTCTAGGGAGATTTTTGGATGTAATTGGTCGAGATTTGAGTGTTTCCAAGACATCGTTCAGTTTTCTTTATTAATTTGAGGTATATTCTCTAAATTTCTCTAATCAATGGATAATTTTCCTGAAGTCTTGAACTTCAATCGATTATTTTTCAAACTCAAGCGTTCATCTGTAACTAGAGTATAGGTGTCCAAAACCAATCACTTTAAAGACGGTGTGCCAAATATGGAGAAGTATAAGGGTGTGTGAAATTTTCATGTGTGGGAAGATAGAAACCAAGATTACTGCATTTAAATTTTTTTCTTCATTGAATTGAAATTGCTATGATTTTTTGAAGCCAAAAGTTGGCCTAAACACATTACCAATGTCTATAGTCTACCATAATCACTCAATTTAAATAAATCCCATGTCGTGTAAATAACGATCGTGTGTCACTGCAGCTCGAGTACCAACCACCACTAACAAATAACACTAAAACATAGCAAAGCCACACATACACAACACGTCTTTACAGAGAAGGAAGAGAGTCAAAGACTACTATGAGCTCTAGTTCTCTCTTCAAATATGCACACAAGTCAAGTTATCTCTCACTCCACCACGGGAGAATCCAAGAGTGTAAGTAAAGGGAAGAAGAACTCAAGATTCCATTGCAAAATCATGCAACATTCACCTCACACAAGCTCTCTCCACACACTCACTCACCAGGCTTGACTTGGCAAGAATGCCAAGCCAAGGAGGAGACTCCTCACCTAGGAGCATCTCCACCACTCCAAGGGTTTCATCCATCCATATCTAAATGGATGAAATCCCTCCGGATGCGGTGTGGCCACCGACGCCGCATACCGTGACAGCTATCGTGTAAATAACGATCGTGTGTCACTGCAACTCGAGTACCAACCACCACTAACAAATAACACTAAAACATAGCAAAGCCATACATACACAACATGCCTTTACATGCCCCCCTCAGCTGACTATGGCGCCCTGCCAAGCAGTGAGGACCAATGCCAATCCAAAGGGTATGGATAATGAAGGATAGCTCCGCTACTAACTAAAGTGGTGAACCTCGTCCTAAGGAACTGTAGGCTGGGTGCAATGTGAGCCCCATCCTTAATCGCCTCTGATGTTTGGCCATCAGATTCCAAAGAATTAATTCCACCGCCTCACGTTCGATAGCGTCCTTAAGCCACAACTCCTCATATTCCACTTGGGCAAGCAAAACACGATGAAAGCCACACAGGATCATGGAGTACGACTGGTAGAAGCACCAGGTACCGAAGATCCTCGACAGCGAGGACAACTCCACTGTCCAGATGGTAGAGAAGTCAAAGGTGGCCTCAAGCATGCCATGTGCCAACCACGTTGACACTGATCACACAAGAGCATAGTAGCCGCTCCTTTTTTCTCCCCGCACACAAAACATGGAAGGCCCTCTGGCACAACAGCCAGTTCAGGATGAACTGTACCCTCAATGGGTAGGTGACATGGAGCATAGTTTTTGGAATGCTCGCGACATTCCCTGCCATCCTTGCCTTCCAACAATAACAAACCACTCGGCAACAACTCCTTCACCCGAAGGATAGTACGCCCCGCCTTGACATCCAATGTCGTAGGCGCCTCACGTTGGAGATAAACATAATCCCCCTGCCGGAATCTCCGCAACTGAGGTCGGTAAGCACCACTGCGAATGCGTGCATAACGCAATGTATCACGGTGCTGAGCAATGGACAAATTCTCCATGGCCATAGGCATGGCCCTTTGGAAGAATTGAGCCCGCTCCTGCAAACACTCTGCCCAAATGTTTGGGTCATCCAAGTCCACAACAGGAGCTAGCTTTTCCCGAATAGAACTCGGGAGCATGGGCTCACGTCCATACAACAACTGATATGGACTGTAGGACGCCAAGGAGGCCTGCCTACTAAATCGGTAGCCCATAGCAATCCAAGGCAACATAAGGTCCCAATCCCGATGGCTCCCCCGAAGTAATCCATACTTCCTCAAGCCACGCTTGGTTGTTTGAACAACCCGTTCAGCCAAACCATCCGCCTCCGGATGATCCCACGAGGTGGTGCGGTGATATATAAGGGCCTTAGTGCATAACTCCTCAAAAGCACCGAGGAACTCCCTCCCTTGGTCCGTCAATACCTCAGCCGGTGCTCCAAAACATGCCAACACACGATCCAAAAAGGCTGCCACGGCCAACTCTGCCGAGTTTTGGAGTAGAGCGACAAGTTCAATCCACTTGCTGAAATGCTCCACCATCACCAACACGTACTTTGCTCCACGTGGTGTGACAACCAACGGTCCTGCAAAGTCGAGTGACCAATGGTAGCCTAGTCCCATGATAGGTAAAGGCTGTAATTTGGGTGACAAGGTGTTGAAGCTAGACCTGACCCGGTCGCAAACTTCACACTTCCCGACATAAGCAGCAACCTGTTGATACATGCCGGTCCACCAATATTGGCTACGCAACATCGAATGTGTCCTGCGTACGCCAAAATGGCCAAGTTCCTCGTGCACTTGTCGCACTAAGGAGGCCCTCTGATCCGGTCTAGGAACAATCCGTCTTGTCCTATCCGGCCATAATCGAAATAACAAACCGTTCTCCCAACAGAACCTTCTATTCGATGTCCAATCCTATCCCTTTCCATCGCTGAGATGGACAAAGGAAAGGTTCCCTGCCGAAGCTTATGCAATACGGGAAGATCCTCCCAGATATCCGCAATAGCTTGAGGTCGAGCAGTCTCATCATCCGAGCCATGTATCGGAACCTCAACAGCAGAGCTAGAAAATAAAGTGAGGTAGGCAGCTGCATGCCAACCTGGAACCGCCTTCCGATCACAATCCCCATGCCACCTGGCTCCAGTCAAGTCCCCATCTGAAGGACTTGGATTGCGTGAGAGTCCATCCGCATCCAGGTTGGTAACACCGGCACGGTGCACCACCTCAAAATCGTACTCCTGGAGCAATAAAGCCCACCTGGCGAGCTTGCCAGTAAGCTTATCCGACTCCATGAGCCACCGTAAAGGCTGATGATCAGTCACCAAAGTGAAGCGCTGACCATAGAGATATGGTCGAAAATGAGCAATAGCCCATACCGCCGCCAAAGCTTCTCCCTCATAGGACGAATAATTGGCCTCCGCACTGTTATTGCTTCGCGAAGCATAAGCAACAACATACTCCCGACCAAAATCATCTTTCTGAGTAAGAACTGCTCCCAAACCCAATGAACTCCAGTCCGTATGCAACTGGAAAGATTTGGAAACATCAGGACGTCGAAGCACTGGAGCTGTACCCAGTCTCTGCTTCAATATCTCAAATGCCTGCTGTTGCTCACAACCCCAAGTCCAAGGTTGGTCCTTGCTCGTGAGAATGGTCAGCGGCTTGGCAATTAAGCTAAAGTTCTTGACGAATCGCCGGTAGTAATTCGCCAAACCCAAGAACGCACGAAGTCTCGGCACATCGACCGGTGCCGGAATCTTCTACAAAGCGTCCACCTTAACTTGCTGCACCCTGTCACCAAAAGTACTCCACCCTTCGATTTCGTCCTAGCCCGAGTGGAATAGTATTGATGACACTTAGCAAACTCCTTCCTTAGTAATTCAATGTATCATTCCAATATGCCTTTGGAATATACACAACGTTAATGACTTATGATTTAACCCCCAAGGCTACATCCACAACAAATTTCAGAATAGTGTAACTTTCCCATTACTTCTCGGAATGTCCTGAAATTTTATCTGTAACTAGGGAGACAAAGAAAAAAACATCTCACCAATTTGTGAGCCTATCCCATTTTCTGTCCGACAGTTATGACCATTTTGGTGTGTCAGTCTACTTAGATTTCAGAATGTCATAATTTCCTCCCACGGGCTCCAAAGAACTTCAAATTTTGGAAGCAATCACAAAAACTAATTGTTTATGACCCCCTGAAATTTCAAACTATTTTCATTTTCTGCCAAAACGTTATGGCATTTTTAGTCTGCAACTCTTGAAAACACTTCAGAATGATATATCTCCTTCTCATCTACTCGGAATGACTTGAAATTTGTACCACAACTAGGAAACCTAAGAACAAAGCATCCCTCAAAATTTCATGCGTTTCCAAGCCTTTGTCCAGGAGTTATGCCCATTTCAACTCGAAAATGTAGGCAAAGTTCAGAATGTCATAACTGATGCTCCAATACTCCAAACATCCTCATATTTTGACCATGTTCATATAAACAAGTTGTTTACTAACCCTCTAAATTTCAACGAAGTATCTTCTTTTGCTCGGAATTTATGCCCCTTATAACCTAAACTACTCAAAGGACCCTCTCATTTACTAACTCGTGTTCCGGCAACGTGTCATCAAAAATACTCCACCCTTCGATTTCTTCTTAGCCCGAGTGGAATAGTTATGATGACACTTAGCAAACACATATACCCAAGAAATATGAACTCAAGTACTACAACTTGAAGCCATAAATTATATTAAAATCATTCACACCCAAACTAATGCTAACAAGAGGTCAAACCCTCTTCAAGGCCAACTAGCCTTGGCTTCTAACTTCAAAACCATGCACACACATGTGCTCCTATCTTGCTTCCATACACCCACACTTATAACACGTGGGGTGCCAAGGAGCACGAAGGAAAGAGAGGATGAGTGAGGGAAGGATGAGAGATTATATAGTGAATTTAAGGGGGTGAGCACCCTCAAGGCTCACGATAAGCCTTCGAAATCTCCTCCTACTTTGTAGGCTCTCATCTTATCTCCTAAGCCTTCCTCCCTCAAATGATCAACAAAGATTCTAATTCAAACATTTAATTAACCTTGGCTTTCCACCTACCACACTTTACCAAGGTATGTCCTCATACTACTTAAATCCACTCCACACAAGCCTAATGCTTCAAACTTAGCTTTCTTCAAGCTTCACTCTTTTTATATTTTTGTGAATAATCATAAATCAACAAAACACTACTTGTAATGTTTTACAAGTGTTAACAACAAATGTGGGCATCAATTTGGGCTCACACACCCCAAGACCTCCTAGAACAATCATATGACCTAGATATGCCAGTCGGTCATGAAAAAACTTGCACTTGCCATGGTGCAAGCGCAATCCCCACCGTTGCAACCGTTCAAAAACGGCTTGAAAATGTCTCACATGCTCTTGTGGTGTCCTGCTGAAGATGATCACATCGTCTATGTAACACCGAGCAAAGGGCAAGCCAGAGAGAACCTGGTCCATCACTCTCTGAAACTCAACATGTGCATTCTTTAGGCCAAATGGAAGAAACTTCCAATGGTAAAGTTGATCCTTCCCATCTTGATCAACTCCCCAGAATGCAGTTTTCACCCGATCTCCCACAAGTAATGGGAGTTGGTGATAGCCGGATCTCAAGTCCAAGGTGCTGAAGACTCGAGAAAATCCGATGGCATCAAACAATTCCTCCGGGATTGGCATGGGATACCGATCCGACTTGGTCTTCCGGTTAACTGGACGGTAATCCCCGCACATCCGCTTTTCCGTCCAATTGCCAAAGATATCTTTCTTCGATGGCATAACCGTAGCACAAGCATACTCCCCGTTGGAAAGTTCGATTAGACTTGCCGCCAAGAGCTCTCGGCAACGAGCTTGGACACCAATCCTCTCGGGAGCACTGAGCCTATAAGGTCTCCGAAAAATATGATGGTCGTCCTCCAACTGAATGTGGATGGGTTTTCCTTTGTAACCTTCAAGATCTTGAAGGCTAAAAGCAAAACACCTACGATACGAGCGAATGAATGCTCGTACCTTCCGTGTCTCAGCACCAGTGAGATGAGGGCCTAACTCCAATGGCCAATCATCAAACTCTGTGGTCTTCCTCTCCACCAAAGGAGAACCACCTGGTGCTGGCACGGACTCTAACTGCTACTCAGAGGAGGGGGCATTAACCATGCCCCCAACCTCGATGCCAACAGTCGAGTCTGGCCTCCCTTCATCACCACCAATATGTGTTGATGAAGCCACCACCGGAGGCGAAGAAATCAAAGCAGTATAAGCCCATTGAGCTCGAAGCTCCTCCATCACCTGCTGCTCGAATCGAGAGATTCGTTCGGCTTTTCTAACCATGGCCTCAATTCCCTCCTCCATGGATGTGGACCGCTGTGCCCCTTGACCAGAGTCCTCTGCCCCCAGAGACAACAACTGGTCACCATAATGCCGTTGCAATGCAAGGCATAAACCAATAGTCCACACCATGGTGTGAAGATCCATAGCTTGGCCCAACACGAACCGCTGTTGGCCCTCAGAAAGGCCATGAGCTGTTGTGGTTCTGGTCCGGAATCCCATAGCACGCTCTCGTTCGTCGGCACAGGGTTCGCAATGGGTTCTTGTATGTGCATCCCACACCATACCTGGTCCCTGATCGCGGAATGCGAATGACTGTGGGAAAGTCATAAAGGTGGGAAAGGCCCTCCGTGGTGTCCCCACTTTGTTGACCAATGCCAACGGGGGTAAATCATCTCGAACAACCGGCAAAGAGGTCCGGTGTGGATCCAAGATGTCATCCACCTTGTGATCCAAAGGTGGAGGCACTGCAGAAAATGCTGCAGCTAAAGTAGATAGCGGTGCGAGGTTGGTCCAAATCCACCGAGGCCGGTGGGAATAAGAACCGAGGCTCGCAACATCCACAAAAATGGGATCTCCAAGGTGTTGACAAACATAATGTTGGCCTTCCAACACCTTGTCTCGAGAGTCCCCCAACAGAGGTACATTCTCGAATATGTACCCTGGAAAGAAAGGTTGGTGGGCAAACTACCACTGCATGAGCCGGATGAGGTCCCAAAAAAGGCTAGACCTGGGATCCTCTAAACCTCGGCCTGCTCCCGCACGTGAGTGGCCCTGGCATGGCCATCCCGCAATCACCAAATCCATGGGACCCAACCTTCGTAAGTCTTCCTCACTGATAAGTGTAACATCACGGGGAAGACGTCCGAAGCACCCACGGATGGCAGTCGGATGAAGCTGCTGTGGGTACAATACCATCAACTGATGTAAATGGTGACGCGCCACACGAATAGATACATGACTGTTGTCGACATAGACGTACTGTCGAACGGTAAGGCCGGCCTCCAACACGGCCGCTAATCCTGTCCCGATGCCCCCAAACAGTTCCACCAAAGTGATCCCCTCGTCTGGCGGACGCCATAAAATGGGATGTGCCAATGCCGATGGAGCATCCGGTATGACCGGTGTCGTAGAACCGAGAGAGAGGACAATGTCCTCACATCTCCGGAATAGCTCGGCGGAATCGCGCCAGGGAGGAAGAGGATCCTTGGGATGGCGCACCAATGCACCCTTAGGTGCTATATCCCGTGAATCGTCCGTACTCCCCATAAATGCCAATGATTCCTCCAACAATGCGGAACCATAAGGCAATGTATCCACAATAGCACCACATCCAAAAACCATGGATAATGGTGCTATGGTCGCAGCCGCCGCGAATGCCACAGGAATAAGTTCCCTGCGGCCGTCCCCAGCTGACCAACCTGGTCGGATCCAAGCCTCCTCAGTCCAGTTGTCCAAACCAAAACCAAGGGGGTATAATGCTTGCTGACCAACTAAGATGTCGTAGTTGGTCGCATCTGTCACCGCACACTTGAGAAGAAGAGGTGCGGGTGGATCTCCAGGCTTCACTCGGAAGCTAAGCTGTAACGGCTCTCAAGTATAACCCGTGGCCCGCTCCACGTGGCCGATGGATGTGACAATGGTAAATGGACATGGAGCCAAGTCCTCAGCCGCCAACCCCAACTCTTGGGCAAGTCTCTTGCCGATCATAACCGGTTGTGCCCCTGAATCCATCATCATACAACGGGGAGCAACCCGAGTGACATTGCCCCCAGTCCGACTGACCACCAAAATGTCGGTGTCATTCACCATACGCACGACACCGGGTCGAATTCCGTGGCGCTCACGAGCAGGTCGAGCGGCGACATCGGATAGATAAGCTGCTCCCGTAGATTCCGGTAAGTCATAAGAGATGGCCGGTCCTCTATCATCTGAGGTGTGTGCGTCAAAAGACGCAATGGTCTCCGCGGCAAGCCTCGCTCGCCGTTTGGCCACTTCCTCGGGATCTTTAGAGATAGGAATGTCCGTGGTGGCCTGAGCCACGGTCAAAGATGGTGCGGATGCCTTCCCTTCCAAAATTCTACCTGCTAAGTGGAAAACCTTAGTAGGCTGGAATTCTGGCGACGACAACTCCATCGCTGTGAACAAAGGTGTGTGCAACACCTTCAATGCCAACGTGTGCACCATGTCGGTCGCCAGATTCGGAGCCTCAATGCTCGAATTTCGACCACTGACAGATTGGACAGTATCGGCCAATCCAAAAGACAAAGGTAGCCGTGCCTGTCCAATCTGATCTGCGGGACCATTGTCCCGAGCTCGTAAGCTTGCCACAGACTCCCATGTGGCCGGAGGTGTGGTTCGTGGCACAGTTTGAGCACGTGTCACGGTCGCCGAACTCATCACCTCCCCTGAAGCTCCGAACATATAGTAATCCGGAGTGGAAGAGCTAGCCTGAGCTCCGGATGGAGCCGGTGGTTCCAAGATTTGGCCAGATGACGCCAAATTCTTGAACCTCTCCTCCAAGGCACCAATCTTCGCCTCCAACGCCTTTTCCCGATCAGAAGAAGGACGTTTCTCTGGATAGAGAGCGAAACAGTTGTCCATCGCGTGATTGTTCCGTCCGCAGTGAGAACACCTCAATTATTTCGGTTGAGGCTTGACAACCTCCTTCGCCGAATCATGCGCGGGAACAACTGCCTTGCGTTTCGGCTTCTCCGCGGTTTGGGCCTTTTTTGCATTGAAGGACAATCCTTCTTAGCATGGCCCGACCGCCCACAAGACCAACAATATAAGGTCTTGTCCACCTCCGCCTCTGCCAATCCTGCAGCCGCGATCGAAGTCTTTCGGGATTTGCTAGAATCCACTAGCAAGGACACCAAGTCAGTGGTATCGTGCTGACACAAAGCACGATCACACTACTCCACAATGGCGAATGCCTCTGCAAGTGTTGCCCGACCACCATAATCCATGATGATCTTGGGCAGCGCCAAGTCAAGAAGGCGTTTGTCAATCTTAGACAAAAACACCTTCACCAACTGACTCTCCGCGAAAACACCTCCAGATTCTCTGGCAAACCTTGCCAACCTCGTGTACATGGTACGAGGTGTGTCGTCCTTCTCCCGCCTGAAGTCCTGGATCCGCTGCATCTGATCCCGACGGAAACCTCCATATTCCTCCTCCAAATGGAGTTGGAATTCATGCAGAGGATCAAAGTTGGGCGGAGCCCCTAAAGAGACTAATGCCGCCTGGGTAGCCTGGGTATACCGGGAGAGCGGCAAGATCGGGCTCGACGTACTCGCGGATGCGGGCGCAGGAGCCTTATCTCTAGGCTCACTAGGGAAACTCCCCTCCACATCCACGACAACGACGCCCTCGGTTTGCTCTGGTTTCACCACAGGAGCGGCCAATGAACTGGAAGCTGCGCCTTCCTTCAACGCGGATATCAACTCCACCCGAGTCTCCCAATACCGCTCCACCTGGCGCAGCTCCATCCAATGAGCATTCCTCCACTGCTCATAAGTCTGGAGTGCCTCGTGCTCCAAATACTGGGGCAGAAGCTCGAACGCATACCAGTCATTGAAACTGGTATTGCGTTGACGCTTCTCCCTTATCCACTTCCTGAACCGAATTTTCCAATCTTGCAGGAAAATGGTCCCCGCTCGACCGGAAAATCGGTCCCGGATGCCGCCTCGCGTTTTCTCCTCCATCTCGTCGAAGGATCCCACCCAAAGGACGCGAGACCAAGTGGCAGTCCCCCACGCCGAAGTAGGCTGAAAAGCCTCGTCGGGTGCTGCCACTGGTTCGACGTCCGAGAGGTCCGAAGATCGACCTTCCGATGCTGCCGGAGACGGAGAGCGATAATGTTGACTCCGAGTTGTAACCATAAACCCGCAATGGGTCTGGTTACTAAAGCCAACAACCCAATCCGATGCAGTATCAAGGTAAAGGATCAAAGAAAGGTAAGAAACAACCTGCACCTACAAAACCACCAAACTTATGGTCTGCTGGTGATCAATCCAGCCTCACCATAAGGGAAAACAAGCACCGCCCACTTGGTGCACACACAAGGGTTCCGTCGGTCACTACTCCGACCTCACTCCCACAAAACCCTATCACAAACTAGTACATACACAAAATGGAGCAATGCTGGAAACTTCCAGCACCACAGCTCGCCACGGGGGAAGGTTCCACAACAAAATATAGAAAGCAATGCAAATACTGCACTGGATCATCTTTCCCAAACAATACTGAAGCATAAATGGAAATTAACCGCGGCCAACCAGCACCCGCCTGCGGTTGGTGGTAAAAAATAAGGGCCCCCTGTTGCCAGGAAAAGAAAATGACACATCTCTCATCTTCTCATTACACCCAAACATCTCTCCTCACAACAATGCCGGGAATATGTGTTAACAAACACAATTCGACCTTAATAATAATTTATTTTAGGCCGAACGGAAATTCCACATGACACACAATCTCAAATGACACTCCCTCTTAGATCACGTGCACATGTAGTTCATATCCACATCACCCCCGGCTTCCCTTCCTTTCAAAAAGTCTCAAAAATTTAAAAGAAATGAAAATTTTAAAAACCCAATTTCAAATGAAAAATCTAACATCATTATTGTGTTCCTTGTGTTTTTCTACTCAAAAAACACCTAAGGACCACCTAAATCGGACACCGGAAGCTTCAAAAACCAAAAATATTCCATTTAGGTTGAGAATATTCTCTGCACTCTGCAATTCCAGGGGGTTTTGCAGAGTTTCGGTTTTGGAGGCCTAACTTCCAAAAATCGTAACTAATTGCCACAAGCTCGGAATCGAGCGTGGTAAGTGGCAGTAGTTAGATCTTAAAGTCCTCTACATGAATTTAAAATAACTCACAAAAATAAAAATTTAAAAATAATTTTAATCTAATAATTTCAACATATACTTCAAACAACTAGTTTGCAATCAAATTTTCCCCGTTTAAGATCACGAATTCGCTCTCAAAGCTCCATGGAGCGAATTCAAGCTTAAATGTGAACAAGTGACATGAAATGCCGTGGAAAAATCAACAAATCCTCATCAAAATTCATCTTGATGTGACATTATCACAAAAAGAAATTTTTTTCTTTTTCTTTTTGTTGCTTCAACAATCCGCGACTTTCTTCGCTCCAAAACTCCGGAACTCCGTCACTCCTTGCCCCCACGCGCTTCCTTGCGTGTTACATCTCAAGAAGAAAGAAGAAAATAGAAGAAAATAGAAAAATGAAGCATTCTTGCCAAGTGAGAAGGAAGAGAGTCAAAGACTACTATGAGCTCTAGTTCTCTCTTCAAATATGCACACAAGTCAAGTTATCTCTCACTTCACCACGGAAGAATCCAAGAGTGTAAGTAAAGGGGAGAAGAACTCAAGATTCCATTGCAAAATCATGCAACATTCACCTCACACAAGCTCTCTCCACACACTCACTTACAAGGCTTGACTTGGCAAGAATGCCAAGCCAAGGAGGAGACTCCTCACCTAGGAGCATCTCCACCACTCCAAGGGTTTCATCCATCCAAATATATAAATGGATGAAATCCCTCCGGATGCGGTGTGGCCACCGACGCCGCATACCGTGACATCCCCCTCAATTTAGCACTGAAAACTGGGGACATGTGTCAAGGCACTATCGATTCTTTGGTGATACCACTATCAATACCATAACTAAAATTGGAGACTTAGGGTTGTTTCCACGTAGGCCACTTCGTCCCAGCATATTCTAGTGGGCAAGCAACCTACATGGAAATTAAGCCTTAGAAATTGTAAAACATGAAACCTTATTTTAACCACTCGCGAAAAGGAACTACCAAAATCAATCCCAACCTTATCAAAATTATGGTACCCTATAGATTCATAATGGGTCGTGGTTGGGAATAGGTGGTTCAACTCTAAGTAAGCGGTCGGTTCTCCCTGTTTATTGCAATAGATTTTCATCTTTGACAAGGAGTATAGTAGAGGCACCTATTCCTGATCAAGACCCCATCGGCAATCTACAGGGTACTGAATTTTCAATCATGCCAGGATTGAATTTCAATCATGCCAAAATCAATGGTGCCATGACACATGTCTTAGTTATGAGTGCTAAAGTGAGGAGGAATGAGTTGTTATGGCAGACTCTAGACATTGGCAATACATTTGGACCAACTTTTGGCTTCAAAAATCCATAGTAATTTCAATTTAAGAAATAAAATTGCCGAAAAATGTGTAGTCCTCCTGATTTCTATCTTCCCACACGGGAAAAAAATTGCACGACCTTATACTTCTCCATATTTGGTGCAAAATCCCTTGTGTGATTGGTTATGGGTGCCTCTACTCTAAAAAGTCAAACAAGAGGTGGTGTAATTAGCACTTACTATTCAATTTACCTTTTTCACCTTGGGTGTTGGTCACGTTTGGAACCAAAAACCACAATCTACAAGGTTAGAGGTTTCCAAAATCTACCTTTCTGAGCTTTGGGTAAATATCTACAATCTCAGGTTGGCCTACTGCCCGAACACGAAAGCCACATCTACAAACTTCCTGAAAAATGCTACAGACGTATCTATAGAAAGTGTTACGCTATCTACGTATTATGGAGATCTGGGGTTGAGTCGGCAGCTCTCTTGTGTACGTGGGCGGTGACGCGTCTTCTTTCCGGCATCGGTACCCAAACCCTACCGGGACCGCAATCGAGGAACAATTGTTATTTCTCACCCGGCGTCTCCAATCCCATCAACATTCGCAGGCTCTGTACGAAATTAAGCAGTTCTAAAGAGAAATCAGTTTCTGTGGCCGTTTGAAGAAGTTTGAGGGAATTCGCAGGTGCAGGGTTAGGGGTATGGCAATTAGAGAGGTCGATACATAGATTGAAATTTACGACTATGGCAACTTGATAGAGTTCGTTGCCGCTTCGAAATCTGGATGTGGAATGGACATTGGCAATTGGATATAATTCTCTTATAATCGGGGCGATACAGATCACAGGCGCACGGAAGGCAGAGAAAGCTTTAGTTGCTTGTGAAGTCTTTACGGGGAATTCGATCTGAGACGCAATTTCGCTTTAGATTGATTATCTGCTCTAAATTGAGTGATATTCTTCGGAGATTTAACTGGATGGGAGGACAATCAGGACCAACAATGGACTCCACCGATTTCATCGATGAAGCCGACTACAAAGTTGCTCAGAATACTTCGTCATCGAATAGTCATGGCCAGGTTTATCTCTTTTGACGGTTTCATTCGTTTCCTTTTTTTGATTTTTTGTAATTGAAGCCAGATCGGCACTACAAGAAGGATAGAGTGATGTTCTCTTCTTAGTAAAATTTCATACCACTATAGTTTGTTACAAACATACTGTTGTGAAAACTACATAGCGTTTTTAGGGTGAACGTGTTCAACAGAGGAGTGATGCGGAATTCATACTTTTTGATCATTCACGATACTCGGAATGCTGTGCAGTACTACCCGGCTGAAGCCATTCTGATAAATTCTGCAGTGTTTCAAGATACTTCGCTGTTATACATGTTGGAAGATGTTATGAATTGTATCTATGGCCTCTCTAAGGAGGAATTGTGGTGGTAATATGTTTGATCGGGCGACTGAGTAGTAAGTACAACCAGGGGATTATGGTAATGCCAGGCACGATATCAGTTTTTTGTCAAAGGAATGATGTTATGGAGAACTATCAAACTAAGTGTGCAATATGTGGTCCATCATATTGCAGGGTGGAAGCGGTTCAATTCCAGGAGCTGGAAAAGTAAAGAGCTTCAATGGGAGTGGGAGCCCTGACCCATATGAAGTTGTGTATGTAAAAGATAATGTATCAGTTCACCCAACTCAGTATGCTAGCGAGCGCATCAGTGGAAAATTGCGGCTTATCAAGCAGGGGGCTTCCCTATTTATGGTAATTGTTTTGTCCTCGATTCAGTTCTTTTTGCATTTAAACTTGTGGAGCCGTTGTAGTATTGAAAAGACTGGCTCTGTGCTGGGTTAAGTTGATGCAATTAGGTCTATGGAGAAGGTCTTTTGACCTCTGTGATTGGGGGCTGTGTTGTGCAGACATGGATTCCTTACAATGCCCAGGCCAGCGGGCGTCGTATGTCATCTGTTGTGAAAGCTTCAGAGAAAGGTACATATTTAGCAGGGTGGTTTCTTTCATTGGTTTGCAGAGCATGATGCAGATGATAAATGTTGTATGAGTATGCTTGGATGAGCACAACGTAGTCTCAGCTTGCCGAGCTCATCGCTATGACCATGTGATCATAAGGTGGATCGGCAGGATTGTGTTCTGAGACCCTTGGTTGGTACTTCTTAACAGATAGGAATTTGTACACAATTCGTGCAGTTTCACTGGCAGAGATGCGTTCAATTCGTCGGCACACCCCACCTTTTGGGCTGCAGTACATTATTATTGTACTCACATCTGGTAATTCTTCTCACTCTATAGAATCTATTTTTTTCCTTGTCTTCTCCTTCCCCTTTTTGATTATCTAGGTTTTCATGTCTGATGCTTTTGTAGTGAGGGGTCTTGTTGAGATAACATCACCTGATCCTCAGATATATGTTTTCTGAATGGTTGATCAGTATCTGGTATTGGTGACTTTGTGCAGGCTTAGCATTTCCTCCTTTGTATTTTCACACTGGTGGGGTTCGGGAGTTTTTGTCAACAATGAGAGCTCATGCTCTTCTTGTCAGGTAAGTTTTTCAAAAAGGATCCAATGTCATGCAGTTGCTGTGGGTTTCCATGGATGTCCACTTCCTTCCCCTTTCATAGTGTGATGGGTGCAATATCTTAGGTAAGTATGGAGAATCTGTATATTCCTTGCCATATTGTTGTTTTCTCAATGTAGGGTTTTATTTATCAGTTGCAGTATATCTTATAGTTGTGGTGCTGCAGGTCAAATGACGATCCAAATGTGTACCTAGTGAATGACGTTCAAGACCCTCTGCAGGTCAGTGATATTGACATTTAATGACTAATAGTTTCTGTATAATTTGAATAGCTGGCCCTTGCTATCCTTCCTTCTTCCCTTTGTTCCCTATTTTTGCTGTTTCTCTTCCCTCCTATACTGATGTGCCTGATTAAGTATTGTGATCAACGTGGCCAAGTCTTTGTCTGCTTTCTCACTTATCACACGAAAGTAGTCCAGATGTATGTCAAATTACAACAACCTACTCTAACCAATTGTTGTAAGTCATGTGTGGAAAGTGAGACTCTGTTAAATTTGTCGTAACTTTAGTTATGATGGCTGTTCTGCCAAAAGACTGTCACCAAGTCTGTTTTGTTTGGTCTTTCATGTGTACTCCACAGCTACTGTACTTGGCATTTATGGACACTTTCTACCAAATTGTATGTCGTGAGAATTTAGTGTTGTCCAGAGTATCAGAGTGAAGTCCCTGTTGAATAGTTTCGGCTTACTTCTGCTTAGTTTTGATCCTATTTTAATCGTAAATCTCAAATTCTGGCATTTTCAGTTTGAAAGTTCAGACCATTCCAAGAAGTGGGAAACGATTTCTTCATCCTTTCCTAAATGCTGAATGTGCTGTTGTGTTTCAGAGGAGTCTTACATCACTGGAACTGACAGAGGTAGCTCCAGTAGCCCCAGTGATTGCAGAAGAGGCCCCTTACCCTGTAATTGTGAAGAAAGAAGATCCAAAACCAGTGACTGGGGAGAGTAGTATGGCTAGCAGCAGTTTGGAAACTTCTGTGTTTCGACAAGGTCAAAGGCGGGAACCTGCCCGAGATATTATCAATGTCTTGGAAAAATTCTCAATGGTCACAAAATTTGCAAGAGACACAACTGCACACTTGTTTGGAGAGAGTCGAATTTTGGGAAATTCGGAGATGGATTTTGACAGGGCACCTACAAGGTTGTTATTCATGTCTTTTGGTGGTGGAACTGTCTGGAAGTTGATACTTTTTGGAATTTTGCTGAATTAAGCTCCTACCTGCTGAAGTATAGCACTTTATTTCCATGTTGCAGGTTAACTTCTCCTTTGTGGGAGAGCCTGACTAGGATAAAGCAATTGTTATTGTGACATGCTCTTACAGTCATGAAGTAATTTAGAGCTCATCACAGTGTGTTATATTCTCCCTGCAGGCTCCATAATGAGGCTCGCATCTCTAGCAGCACAAGTGCATTGCCTGATGTGAATAAAGTACAGGAAGCAACTGTGGAACATGAGCCTGCCACAGCTTTGGATGTATCACAGGTTTGTTACTACCTTCCGGTTAGCCTCTTTCAATATGTGGCTCTTGCATGTTCTTCTGCACACTAAAATTCTGTTGAAGATATGGATTGCAATTCAGATTTCATGAATATAGTCCATGGCTTTTGGATTGGTAGTTGATTGCTTTTTTATTGTTGACCTACTGCATTTGTTTCTGCACACCAGAAACTTTGACTTGGTCACTGTAACCTGCATGCAATATGTTTAAACTCAAAACTTATCTTTTGCATGATGGTTTCAATAAGTAAACTATTTTATATGTCTTTTTTTGTGGTGTTGGCAGGAGCAAAGGGAAGATAAGAGGGATGCTGAGGACGAGGCAACCACTACTGTAGGCACCTTTGAGCTCGTTGATGGTACTCAGGTACTCTTTTGTTTGTCAGTTTTTTCTCTTGGAAGGTAAGAAATATATGTTTATTGTTAAGCTTTTGAATCTGACTAGGTATGGGTCTTGTTATTTTATCCATTTTTAGGACCCATCACGTAGGGCTTCTTCTGTTCCTTCTATGTTGTGTTGAAGTTTGTGCCTTTCAAATTCTTGCCAAGTCATTTTCACTTTCTCTAATAACTCTAGGGCTATTTTGTGTATCATCTTTTCATTGTTCTGTTGTGCTCATCAAAAGCTACTCACTTTGTATAAACATGTGTTTATTCTTCCAGAATGACTCACCAGCGCTGGTGTGGGGACGTGCACGGCCACCACCACTTGGCCATGAAGAGGTTTGTAGCAATTTAAAAAGGCCATCTGCTTCTTTCAAAGTTCCAGTAGGCAGAAGAAGATATGAGTCTGTGACGATTCTTAAGGTCATTTGGAGGTTAACTTCATAGTTTTTGATGTGCAGTGGGTCACTTTCTTGGACAACAAGGGCCGAGTAGTGGATCCCAAGGCATTGAAGAAGAGAATATTTCATGGTGGGGTTGAACCAAATTTACGACGGGAGGTATTACACTTGCCTTACTTTGTGCTTGGTGCTGAAAAAAAATCCATCAAGTTGTGTACTGGAGTTAGCTATGAATTGAATATATTCTGTTGAACTAAAGAATAGTGCTGCTCAATTACCAAAGGTGGTTAGCTTGCAATCTTCATCTACTGCATCTACTATGCTTCTTTTGCATGTTTGTGCGAGTCACTACCTAGCAATCATGGTTGGGCTACCAAAGCACAATAAATAGTTCAGTTGTCTACTTTGATCTGATGCTTCCAATCAACATTTGTCTCCAGGTGTGGAAGTTTTTGCTAGGTCACTTCAAGTTCGATTCTACTTATTCAGAGCGTGAAGCCTTGGTTGCATTAAAACGGGAACAGTACAAAGTTCTGCAAACACAGTGGAAGGTTTGGCCTTGATTTTGGGATTGACCATTTTAGTGTACTTACATGACACAATTTATACAACTACTTTAGAAAACAATCATCATGAAGATTGAAAGCAAATGATGATTTTCTTTGGGAGCTTTGGTAGTTGTCTTTTTTGTCTCATTTGGGATGCTGAGAGCTCTTTCATGGGTACTTTCAGCAGGCACTCCAATTTCTAGTAAGAATTGTTGAGAGATTCTTTCAAGGCATTATAATTATGTTAGTTGTGTTAATTTGGTATGTTAATAGGGTTTTACTGTCCTGCAGTCTGTATCCGAGGATCAGGCCAAACGATTTGCAAAGTTCAGAGAAAGAAAGCATCGGGTTGAAAAAGATGTGGTATGGTATTCCTGTCATCCCTTTCAGTTCTAAAAGACGTCTGTATTTATTTGAATGGTGCTCAATTTTTGAAATGTTTTCCTTTTTTGGAAATTGTGCACATTGCATAGATGCATGCTTGTATATATGTGAAGATTATGGTGAGAAGTTGGTATGAAACAGAGATTCTATTGCTGTGCAGGTGCGGACAGACCGCACGATTCCATTTTACGAAGGTGATGATAATTTGAATGTAAACGTACTGCGGGACATCCTTGTGACATATTCTTTCTACAATTTTGACTTGGGCTATTGCCAGGTGCGCACTATGACACAAGTGTCTCTCCTTCAACATATTCTAGAGTTCAATTGTGGGGTTCTACATACTTCTACCTTTTTCAAGTCAATGGTTAAACCTGTCAGGCTTGTGGATTATCCTTCAAAGCAGAGTTTCAGTGTGGTGTTGTGAATGATCAAGTGGTTGATGTAAATTTGTAAGTTTTCCACACATGGGTTTTTTTCAAGATTTTCTAGGATATGCATCAGGTTTCTTAAGTATGGAATTCCTTCTGCATGTACAGGGCATGAGTGATCTCCTGTCACCTATTTTATATGTGATGGAGGACGAGTCAGAGTCTTTCTGGTGTTTTGCTGCTCTAATGGAACGGATGGCTCCAAACTTTCATCGGGATCAAAGTGGAATGCAAGCCCAGCTCCTTGCTCTATCTAAGGTGCATTTAAGACCTTCCCATTTGAGTCCCTGGAATTTGTGTTTTATTTAGAGGCTTGGATAACTCTTGTACATAGATTAACTCAAGTGCCTAATTGCAGTTATCAAGTCTGGAAGGATTGTGAGTATCTTTTGATTCTGTATAACTTTTTGGCTTTCCTCTAGACATTGGGAGCTCCTCATTCTTGCTTGAGCAGAAAAACAATAAACTGATGAGTGTGTTCTTCTTACAGTTGGTTGAGTTGCTGGACAACCCCTTGCATGACTACTTCAAGCAGAATGAATGCTTGAATTACTTCTTCTGCTTTCGCTGGATTTTGATCTGTTTTAAAAGGTTAGAGCAAAGTTCTTCTCTAAGCTTTCCTTTCGATTTTGAGTGTACGTCTCCACCTGTTGTAAACCTTAATTGTTTAAATTCTCATTGTAAGTCTGGATTTTATTCCTTGTTTGCATACATTTGTTGATGGGTTTACAAACTTTTGTATGCTGCATAGAGATGTGACAAATGTGCAATATGGTTGCAGGGAATTCGACTACGACAATGTTCTCAGACTTTGGGAGGTTCTGTGGAGCCATTATCTCTCTGAGCATTTCCATCTTTACATGTGTGTGGCAATTTTGAAGCGTCATCGCCGTAAAATAATGGATGAGCAAATGGAATTTGATACTTTACTCAAGTTCATCAACGAGCTAAGTGGACACATAGAGTTGGAGTCCACTTTACGTGATGCAGAGGCCCTGTGTCTGTTTTCTGGGCAGAGAGGTGTGGCATGTATTCCTCCTGGAACACCTCCATCACTTCCAGTCTTGGAAACAGAGTGATCCACTTGTTAGTTGCAAGTAGTATATCATGTACCTATTAGCAGCTCCAAATAATTCTTGAACAGAAGCTGCAAGCTCTTCAAACACAGACTGTTACGACCCTGTTCATTGACATCAACTCAACTGACATCCAAGCCTGTGAGAACAGGTATAGAATTGCTAGTTAATCTACTACCTAGTTCGAAGATTGTATCATTTGTACAGATTCTCAAATTTTCAATGTGATTCAAATTACTTGGTGTATTTTGTTCAAACTGGAATATTTACTTTTCTGAAAATGGTTCATGTAGTCATCTTTTGGTATTTGAAGTTCTTGGTGAGTAAATAAACCAGCTCAAGTTTGTGATATGTTCCATGTAACTCTTAGTAGCGTTTCAAGTCAGGCTACCCAATTCAAAAATCATAAACTAGACCTTTAAAAATGTTATGTGATTCGTTTGGAAAACTATTTGATATGATGAAAACCATTTGAAAAGTAGTGCTACATAGCTTTTCCACAGTGCTCTGACAAGCATTCACCTTGATGCTAACAAGCAAAGTCTCCATTCAAATTCAAAGAGTTATTCATGATTTGCAACTGGATCACAGCATCCCTACTAAGGTAGAGGGTGCTAAATCCAACACCCTGTCCAAAACCAACACCTATAAACGCCTCCCAATTGCCAACACTCTACAACCTTGAACCGTTACCCGGCGGTGTAGGAGTGTCTGGGCCCACGGAGTGACGGTTTTAGGTGCCATTAGTGGTGCCACCTCATAGTGGCCTCCACTACTTCCACGTAGGGTAGGTAACGGGCTCCACTCTATCTCGGGTTGGTTCAAGGTGGGATTAGGGTGGCTTGTCAATGCCTATTCTAGCCATTCTATTCACAACACCAAGGAGGTAGGCCCACAAAGCACAAAAGGGTCATTCCCCGGGATGCAAGGGGGTCGGTTCCCATGATGCAAGGTGATGGTTTTGCAAGCGAACCGGGTGGGATCATGGAGGTAGTTGTGTGGCTTTGCATACCATTACTACTTGGGCTTTGATGTAGTTTGGGTCTAGTACCCAACTATGTTGTATTGGTTCTAGGCAATGTAGGTGGGGGTCCTCATCATATGCAAGGTTGCCATACACAGGGCCTATGGATTGGTTTAAGGAAGCTAGTAGTTTTGACTTTGAATATTCATCAAATATTCAATTGAGACTAAAAATATTTTTTCTTTCTTGATACCTATGTTTAGCCCAAAGGCTAATATGAATATATGTTTTTTATATCAACCACATAGCCATATGTATGTGCAATAGCTTAAAGTGTTGGTTTAAGCACCCTCTACCTTAGTTCTCAAATCTTGCCGGATTTTCTTTCAAGCTTGCCCATGGAGTTTTGCATTGCTTGCAACTGATGATTGGGGTGCATCCATGTCATACTTGGTACTTAGGACCCTGCGTGAAGTGGGAAGTCCCAACTTCCGTGCTCTAAATGGCTAAGATTGCATGGATTGACCACAAGTGACTTGGGACTTTGGACTTGGGATCCCATGTGAACCGGCCCTAGGTGTGGGTGATGTCTTGAGAGGAGATGAAGGTGGTTGTTGTGCCCCTAATTGAAGTGTCTCGACACTCTGCTTTGTGAGAGTGGGTTGACACTCAAGTCCCATAAAACAACAAATGAAGGCATGTTCAAGGAGAGTATCCATGTGATGGCCACCTGAATGGAAGGGTGGCTAGGCGCGTGAGTGGTGCTAAAAGAGATGCTAAAGGACCATATGAAGCTTCATGAAGATTATGGGTGTTATCCCAAATATGGGAGGGGGGGGGGTTGACAATAAAAAGCCTAGCCCTATGAATTTGTTATTGTTTCATCCTAATTTAACTGCCCTAGACTATCTTGATTGTTAGAAATTATCTTGGGTATAAATGACAATTTGGACTCTATATAGTAATCAATGTTTTTACCCTCCCCCTTGGTAGGTGTTAAAAAAAAATCATCGCCATTGTAGGTTCAAAATTTCACATGGTGAATCATAATTCAATTTTATGCCATGTTAACTTCACCATAGGTTTTGGGCAATAGCTTTGCGACATGTGGCACTTTCGCTTCAAATTGAACTATGTAGCTGCCATGGTAAGTTGCAATGGTCGGTAGATTACCAATTGCAACAATAATAAGTTATTTGTTGTGACAAATTATTTTTAGCTTGGAGACACCAAAATAGGAAAAGTATGAAATATGATGAGCATCTAGCTTAGGTCCTACCTATACCTTTCTAGGGTTTTAGAAGGAGTCCTAAAATCTTCCACCGTAGTAGATTTGAGTAACAGACAGGGGAGAAAGAGGGAGGGAGGGAGGGAGAGCGAGCGAGCGAGCGAGAAGGAGAGCTCGTGCTTGCAGCTCCTCTTTGTGCTCGGAGAAACCCATCGGATCAAAACCCTAGGGATCGGCACCGCAAGCATTCATTCACTCCCTTTCGAATGA
This sequence comes from Polytrichum formosum, assembly GCA_964035585.1. Taxonomy (NCBI): domain Eukaryota; kingdom Viridiplantae; phylum Streptophyta; class Polytrichopsida; order Polytrichales; family Polytrichaceae; genus Polytrichum; species Polytrichum formosum. Next base: position 30,686,443 of record OZ037935.1, on the reverse strand, counting down.
GGTAAGGTACGCAAGCATGCTCACAAACCATTACAAAAGTTGCACTATCTGTCACCAAGTTCATTTTCACACTAACTTATGAGGCTTTAGGCCCGTGTCGTTCAATGCTCACTTACTAGCATGCGCTCAGGACGATGCTTTGAAAAAGGATCATCGTATCCGCTTTTATCATCTCTTTTTATCAATCACTTTGCCATGCCTTGAATGGAATCTCCACGCTTTTATAAGAAAGAGTCTTATCCCATCATTGGTGGCCGAAGTTCCACCGTGGTTTTTCAAAGAGGATCGGGAGGTTTGTTAAGTAACAAGGATTGTGTTAAGAGGTGACGAAGTATTGGTTCAAGCAATTTGAAGCTTTTTGCGAGGTTTTGCTCAGGATTTTTAAGAAGGAGATATGATCGACAATCTACAAAGTGGGAAGGAAGAATTTTCTTAGCATGTTTGTCTGACCATGAGGAAGCACGCAATGTACGTAATGTATGTCAAATAAATTTGTCAGAATCCTCTCAGATAGCCATTCAACAGCTTGACATAGGTGCAGAGTAGGTAGTTTTGCCTCAGTTAGTTTTTACGTTTTGTATTTAGGGGATACAGATGATCCAACTTATATTCACCGACCGTGGAATCCGAAGTAGGTCGTATGTGGCACATTTGGATTTGAAAGTTTGCTCAAGGGTTTGGAGAATTGGGGGAGGGGTGGGGAGCTAGTATTGGATGTATGGGTTAGGGATGCTGTATTGTGATTTGAATACTCCATGGTTGAATTACTCCAGAAGTAATTTTAAGTGGGGGAGTTGTATTGTGTGGCATTTCTACAGGAAGGGAATGCAGAAAACTGAATAAAAGTGAACCTTGGAAGGATCCTCTTAGCACGTTTGTCTGATCAGGAGGAAGTACGCATTGTATGTAGTGTATATCAATATATTTGTCAGAATCCTCTCAGCTAGCTGTTCAACAAATTGACATAGGTATAAAATAGTTAGTTTTGCCTCAGCTAGTTTTGGGGTTTTGTAACTGATGTCACCGACTGTGCAATGTGTTGTCTGGCACATTTGGATTTGAGAATTTGATGAAAGGGGGGGGGGTGTTAGTATTGGATGTCTGGAGTAGGGATGCTTTATTGTGATTTTGAATACTCCAAGGTTGCAACACTTAAGTGCTGTAGTTGTGTGGCACTTCATCAACAGGCAGGAAATGCAATCTCAACACTGAACCTTTGGAAACGTTCTGGGAGTTGGGGAGCTGTGGGGGTGATGGGGCCCACGTGCCACATGGTTCGGGTCCTTCTGTTGCTGGCATTCGTGCAGGCAGCTGTAGCGGATTCCATCCTGGGCTGTGGCGGTTTTGTTGAAGTGATCATCACATTCCCCTTCAAAAAAGAAGTTTTATTCATGAATCAGTGGAGCCTTCATTGCCTCATGCTCATATCTACTTTTGTTTACCCTCGTCCTTTCTCTCTATATCTTTGAATCCCACCATGTTTTCGGAGATGCAAAATGGCAGAAAATGAGAAACTGGGATTCTTTAACTAGGAGTGACTGAAAAAGTGGCCACATTTTTCTAATGGATCTGCAAACTGTTAACTGATCTGCACTGGGAAAATGACCGGGTCTTTCGGGAAGATACATTACTCATACCTGTGTAGTTGTAGAGAGTATGTAGAATGGAGTTAGAATTGACTAAGCCAGAAAGGAGCGATAGCAAGATGACCAAACATGTTGCAGGTGTGGGGATGATGGTTGATGGTTGCATGGCATCATTAGTTCTTGGCCTGTGTTATTTTCTGATGGGGCCATGTTTTTAGAGACTCCAATCAACCTTAGATTTGGTGAATTTGGCACCTGCCTGGAGTTTATACTCTGCATTTACTTACATCTTCCCTAACAGAAAGTTAGATTGTGTCCCAGCTATTGTGACAGTTCTTTACCTACAAATTCTCAACCTTCTACAGTATGCATGATGAAAAGTCAAGACATCCCATGAAAATAGAACCTTATGGATGAGAATATTTCAGCTTACGTGTACAGATGTTAATGAGATGTTTGAGCCGCACAAAAATCACATGTTAACCTTGACTAGATTGGATGATGTCACTCGTATCTTCTGAACGAGTCTTGTCTGTGTCAATGTTGACTTGGTTGCAACTGACTTTGGTATTTGATGTCAGTTTGTGTGTGGCACTTTGTGCTGCACATGTGGCATTATGTTGATTGAGCCAGGCTGAGTTGTGAAGCTTTAGGTTGCAGAATGCTAATGTCTACAAATAACAATCTGTGCACTGACAGGCTAGTACAGCACTTGCAAAATTGAGGAAGCCGTCTGACCCCAAGCTTGATTATTCCCACATTACGGTATGTTTAGTGTGTCATATTGAAATGATTGTCGATGGTTTGACTTGCTTGTTACTTTCTCTCTTGACTGAAATCTCTTTTCATTAGTACAGGTGGGTTCCTTGTAAGAACTGTTTTTGAACCTTGTGGCCATAAAATGCATATGGTAGTTGTCATAATATTTCATATCAATGTTCTCCATTACTATGGCTTGGCTTCAGGTTGAGCTTCGCACATTGGATGGACTTGTGAAGGATAGCACTCAGTGTGCTCCTAATGGGTACTACTTTGTGCCTGTCTATGACAAGGTACTCTTTCTTTTGTCATGAATTTCTCATCCATTTCTCTCTGGTCTCTATGGTTTAGTTGCCTGTAAATCTACAAGTAGTTTGAGTCATACTTTCACAAACCTAAGTTCTTGATGATTAGAGCACATAGCAAAATTATGTATCCTCTGGTGCATTTCACTTATCTGAGCTATGTGACTTGGCAGGGTACATTGATGGTCAAAATCAGTGGGCCCGACGGATGGTCATTTGAGCCTACTCAGGTCTGTTCTCCACACTTCTAATTGAAACCTGACTCGCAACAAAATATATTTCAAAGCATTGAGTAGAATCCTCAATGCAACATGTCTCTATTATTGTCATTCAAGCTTACAAGCCGCACATTAGCTGGTTTTATTGGAAAATCTTGTTTGACATGACTAGGCGATCTTTCTTGTATGAATTGATGTTACCTTGGAAAGGGTTGTTCTTGACTATTACTGATCAACCAAGTCTGAATCATACCTCCTTCTGCAAATGAGGGTTGGTGCATTATGACATCCTAAGTAAATGGGTTGGTGTATGGGTGTTCTACAGGTGACTGTTGCCGTAGATCAGAATGGTTGCAATGGGAATGAAGATATCAATTTCCGTTACACTGGGTATTTCTGCCTTGCTTAATGTTTTCTAGTCTTTTGTTGACAATTCACAATCTTTTATGAGCTTTGATTCTTATTCTAATCTTTTAACACCACTGTGCAGAGCTTCTCATGAAGATTAGTCCTTTGCAGATTAACTGTTGCAACTAGAGGTAAATAGATTCTAAGCCTTGTTGTTCTTTATTTTTTTGGCTTTGTAGGTTTACTCTTTCTGGAAAAATCCTTGGTAGCGTTGGAGGTCACAGTTGCTCAGGTCAGGAAGAAGGCCCTGCTGGTGTGAAAGTCTCTCTCACACCAATTAACGGTGGAGAGCCCATTGCATCCTTGTTAACATCAAAGGGTGGCAGCTACAAGTTTGAAAATCTCCTTACAGGTAGTGTTGGACACCTTGACATATTTCACAAAGACCAGAAGGCATTTCCTTCTATTTGTTCACTATGTACAAGCAGTGAGAACAACTTGAACCCCCTCTACCTTGTTTGTCTTTATTTTCAAAAACCTTTTCTCTAGACAATGACTAAAGCTTTGAGTATTTGTCGCAGAACTGGCACATTGGGTGATGGGGAAGTTATTATTAGGTTTTAGTGTTAAGTTAATGCACATCATTTGCTAATAGCTTTAGTTTAGAAAGTATGTTATGCCCATCTTTGTCATATGGTTTGACTTCTATGTTCATTTGGCACGGCAGGGAAGTATAGGATTGATGCCTCACATCCAGATTTGAAGGTGGAGTTGAAGGGCTCCTCGGAGGTATGTTCTTATTATCCCTTAATAGATAGATGCGTGTCTTTTGTAATGCATGCTGATATGCTCCATCCTGAAGATTCTATTTGAACTACATGCAAGGGGGGATGGTTTACTTACAAACTTGGATACAAAATATGACCAAGTTTTCACTGGGTGCTTCTCACTGGGCAGGTAGAGTTGCGCTGGGGTAATGGAGAAGTTGATGATATATTCTTTGTTGCTGGCTACAACCTCGAAGGTTCTGTTGTGTCTCAGGTTTGTCAATACTTGTACTTTAAATACTTCTATGTCACCTCTTCTGGTGTCTCTTCCTCTTAATCTATGTATCTTTTTAACCATATTGTCTTTATGGCCTAGGTCTATTTCAAGCCCTTGAAAGTTGTCCTGAATATTGTCTCCGCTAGTTAATCCAGGTATGGGGTCAGTAAATTCTGAGATTTGGGACCGAAATCTGCATGGTTTTGTGCAGGGAAATCCTGTTCTAGGAGTTCAAGTATACCTTTATTCTGAGGATGTGTCTGAGGTCTTCTGTCCACAAGGATCTGGAACCTCTTCTCCTCGGTCAAAACCTGCCCTGTGCCATGCTGTTTCGGATGCAGAGGGAAAGTTTGTCTTTTCTGGCATCCCTTGTGGTAAGAACTTCACTTGACCAACTAGATGGCAGGGGTAGGGAATAAGACGCCAATTGTACTATGTGCTGAGATATGCTACTCCTGGTATGGATAGGCACCTCTACAATATAGCTTTGTTGGCAATATTCTCTTTATTGTGATTGCATTTTATTTGGCCAGTATGTTGAAGAGGACTATTCTGAAGTTTTGAACATGTTGACACAGGAAAGTATACTTTGGTACCATATTACCGAGGGGAGAACACTTTGTTTGATGTGTCACCAGCATCTGCTGAAGTTACTGTGGGTCACGAATCCTATGAGATTGCAAAACCTTTTCAGGTGGCCTCTTTACTTCTAAGTTCTTGATGGTCAAGTTTGCACAGTTTATCCTCGCTGGAAGTGGGTGGAGGCATTTGCCCTGTTATTGCTAATTGTTGAGAGTTGATGCTATAACAAATCGGTTTAGAGTCCCACGGTGAAGTGCAAACACAGTCTAAGACACATGTTCAGTGGTCTGTAGGTGCCTCTGAATGCATCATATGAATTGCTACACATTTTTCTGACCTGTTAAGCTTGAACAGGTGACAGGATTCTCAGTAGGAGGTCGAGTTGTAGACAGCAATGGCAATGGCCTTGAAGGTGTTAAGATTGAGATTGGTAATGTTGAGCGAGCAACAACAGATTCTCATGGCCATTACAAGCTTGACCAGGCATGTTTCTGCCATTCAACTCACCTTGCGATTTGTTTCAATGCATTATGTTCTAGTTCCTTGTGAGAACCTTGAGGAGTTTAAGTCCCTTGCCTTTCAATCTGGAGCTGTATTTACTTTTTAGCTTATTCACATATATAGTGATTGTGTAAGCTGAGCAACAATAGTTGATGAGAAGTAATTTTTGAGTTGCATGGTTCTTGCAATGTGTATCTGTGGTTCACGATGGTCCTCTCAGCCTGTGTTTCTATATTTGGCTGATATCATGCATGTTTGTGATTTTATGGTGTCACAGGTCACGTCCACATTTTATACAATTAGTGCAAGGAAACAGAACTACAAATTCAGTTCTCTTGAGAATTTCAAGGTGGGTGGAAGTCTTGACCATGTTCAATTGCTTAGGCTCTGTCCTTCATGCAGCCATATACTTGACAGTGAAGGCTTCATAGCATATGGGATCCACTCAGTGAAAGTCAACTCATGGCAGGGCAATGTCATGCGAGTCAAAAGTTATCAGGTGTTTTCATGTCATCAAATTGTAGTCTGTACTGGCTAGGTGTGAGTTAGAAATGACTTGAACTTGACTGATTACAGGTCTTACCAAACATGGCGTCTATCCCAGAGATCAAGGCGACTCATTACAAGCTTTGTGGATCAATTCATGCTGTCAATCCTGCTCATAGTCAGAAGGTTCGTTGTTGCTGTGGACCTCTGTGAGTATGTGTTCTCAGAGTTAGTTCTATGAAATCTGACTTCAATAGAATTTTGTAGGGACTGATTTGGTATCATGTACAGTTTGATTAGTCCATTTTGGATTTCAAGTTTGGTGCCTAAATTGGTCCTTATTGTTGCAAAATGTGTTCTCTCTTGTTTTTTTAATTTTTTTGTGCTCTTGTAGTTAGTAAGAAATGTAGGAAGCATAGCCATGAAGGGCCGCATCTGTATATTGGTATTTATTGTCCCCTTTCCAAAGCTTCCTTTAAGGCTAGGTAGAAGGACCCTAGGTGTTTTCTAAAAACCTATATTAATAAATTTGATTGGTTTTTCTGACGTTTCATATTGCATTGTTCAGCGCCAGATTGCTCTTACACATGGGCCAGATGGTGTAAAGCCACAGACTACACGTACTGATGATTCTGGATCTTTCTGTTTTGAGGTCAGTGTGGAGGTCATTCTCTTGGAAGATTGAATGTTCTGCCTCTTATATTGAAATGTATGGTATAGGTTACTGTTAATATGATTGGTCAATTTTTAGTCTTTTTCCTCAATATCTGTGTTTGCTGGAGCCAGGTTGTGATCACTGTTCTCCATTGTGCACTCCATTCTCCATAACTCTCCTGATAAAGCCTACAACTTATTTTGCAGGTGCCACCTGGGGACTACAGAGTTTCACCTTTAACCACATCTGCTGAAAATTCCTCTGGGTTGCATTTTTCTCCGTCATATATGGATATTACAGTGGCAAGCCCCTTCCTAGGTGCAATTTTCAGCCAGGTAATCTGTTTTTGAAGCTTGAATGTTGACATCATCTCCCCTGCCTCCTGTTATATCAAGTACTTCCCCTCCTAGGAGGCTCTCTGATTCAACAGCAGCAGTGGCTAAAGATCAGCGTACTGGCCTAATATTTATTTCTCTAGACGTTTTGTCAAGCACCCATTTAAAACAATGTGGGTATGTACTTGCATTTTGATGATGTACAATGTGGGTACATGCATCTTGGTGCTGCATGTTGTCAACTCTAGCAAATTTCATTCTCTTAAAATTTGGCTGCCTGCTAACTTGTCCTTTCCTTCTCTCAGGCACAAGTGAGCATTGGAGGTGAAGTGAAATGCAAGGACATGTGCTCTTCTCGTATTAAAGTATCCTTGGCTCCTCTCGGATTATCAGAAAAGGATGTTGGTTTGAAGCAAGTTACAAGTTTGGCAGATGGAAGCAATGAGTTCATTTTCAAGAAGGTTCTACCTGGGAAGTATAAGTTGGAGGTAAGTCTTGCTCAATGTAAGACTGATCTTCAGACTTCAACTGTGTCTAGTTAAGTAGTCAAAACATGTACAAATTCACAAAATTTGGTTTTTAAGGGAGTCCTCATATTCATGAGATATTTGCTTGGGAACCTTGGGCATTCAATCATTAAAACACTGGAGGTGAAGATTTGATGATCCAGAGACTCTAAATAAGAGTCAAAGCTGCCATGCTATTATCTCATTATCTTATACATTAGTTTCTAATTTTAAATGCTTGTTTTGGTGCTTTGCGTGGAATTCTGAGAGGAATAATCCTTTCTCATGGCTTCTGTTTCCGTTTATGTGTTAATTTGTAGCTTCTTCCTTCTCGTGCTTCAAGTCCTCTCTTCTAGGAAACTTCTTATAGTGATAGTTTCTTCTCAGAAACTAAACTTAGTCTACTTTGAGTGTAAGAATTGAAAAAGTAATTTTCTGTATTGGTGGCTCTTCTAGAGTAGATGAATAAAATTGTGGTGTCTTCAATTGTGACTTTGAAAGGGAATCTAAATCAAGATTTAGTGCAGCTTTTTATATAACAAGCTGTGGTGATTAGCAACAATGTTGGAAGCATATTGATACAAATCTCGTGCGCACAAACGTATTCCTTAGTTCAAGATGATCCTCTGGCAGGTGAAACATGTGCCCATCTCAGATGATGCAACTTGGGATGATGAATGGTGCTGGGAGCATAAAACTCTCGAAGTTGTGGTGGGGACAGATGATAAATCTGGCCTCGTTTTTGTTCAAAAGGGTTTCTGGATGCATGTCAAGTCTACACACGCTGTCAGTGCCTTCACTTTGCAGCCTCATAAAAAAGGCACTGCACTGCAGCTTCAGGTAACCCATGTTATATTCAGTTTTCCTAGACTGTTTTCAGTAGATCCAGCAAAGATGATGTTTGATAACAATGGTGTAGATGTCTGGTTTAACCTCGTTGCTAATTGTCTAGAGCACTTACCAGTGACACTTATACTAAAAGACCCATTATAGTAAATTAGAATTCCACACTACTATCTTAGTCTTACATTTCAAAATGGAATTTATTGTTCTTCGTCACTTTCTGCATTGATGTGCAAAATTTATTATTATTTTGTAGTTATCTTACCCAAAGTGCTTGGAATCATAACAGAAAGGGTGGCAGCAAGTGTGTTTGGAAGAAGCTGGCGTCCATGAATTGCACTTCACAAAGCCATACGTATCTTTTGGAGCTAACAGCTTCCAGTTTGATACTGCAAACCCCACAGTAAGCCTTAGATCACTGAATGTCTGAGAGTGATCTTGTCTTGGTTTGTGTATGCCTTGTCTCACACCTTGCTTGCCAATCATGAGTAAACCTTCTTAATAGAGAAGTGTCTCGGGAAATATAACAGGTGAACAATTTTGAGTGTAGTCTCAGAGCATGTGTTTTATGATAACATGCAAACATGCAAACTGCAACTACGAAATCTGACTACTTTTGCCAGATTTACGTGCTAGATGAATTTGACTTGTAAGTATATGTGCAGCATTTCTCTTGGTTGCACATAGCAGACATTGGTATCAATTATTAATCTGCAATATCTGTGGATTGCAGGTCCTCGATTTGGTTGGTCAGAAATATTTACTTGTTGGCGAGGTTCATGTTGATGCTGCTCTGTACCCAGATGCTCATTTATTGAGTGATTCAGTGTTTATTTCAATTCATGACCAGGCTGGCCAAGTGGTTGCTCTTGACAACCATGCCCGCCTTGTATCTGAACCTAATGAAACAAACTCCTATGTAATTTATGAGTATTCACACTGGGCACAGCTTGGTGAGAAACTGGTTTTCTCTCCCCGCCATGAAAGGTGCGCTGTCTATCTACACTGAGGTTTCCTTTTGGATCATTAAGATACAAAGAACCTTGTCTGACCTTTCATTTAAGAAAGTACCTAATTGTTTGTGAAAAAACCTAGTGGGATAACTGACCCAAACTGGTAGAATATTTATAGTGGACGGCATATTTAATGGATTTTTTTGTATTGATGTGTAGTGGGAAGGAACAAGCGCCAGGAAAAGTTCTCTTCTATCCTAGAGAACAGCAGGTGCACCTTCTGCCATCTCCATACCATACTTAAATTTTCTTGTTGGTGTCTTTGAATTTTATCTCTCTAGTTAATACTTGAAGATCCAAGACCCCCATTATGGGTTCAAGGTGAATTACGGAGGGGTTTAAGATTACTTAATATTTTAAGGTAAAAGTGTCCAAAGTCACCCTATCTAAAATCAGTCCATTTTTCACAAGCATATTTAACCTGCGCATTACAGGGAGATTTGAGCTTGTATAAATAACCTAGACTAGAATACATGCCACTATCTAATTGCCGTTATCACATATGACTTTATTTTCACTTCCTCTTGATGGGTCCTGTAAAATATGGATTGAATAACATGGACCAAAGGAAATATTTTTTCTATACTTGGTGGGGGTGTGTACAAATCTTCACATATTCCATATCAACACACCCCCGGCCCTTTAAGGGTTTACGGCATATTCTTGTATGTGACAAACTGAAGACCATTTTAACGTTTGAAAGTGTCTATCAGGTACATGTGGCCACAGATGGACATCAGCAAAATATTCCTGTGTTCTATGGCCGTCCAGGAATATATGTGAGAGGAAGTGTTGTTCCTGCTCTAGCTGGAGTGAGCATCACCTTAGTGTCTGAAAAGAATAGCCAAGCAGGAGGATTAAAGGCAGGGGAAGTTGCAATGTCAACTGTTACTGGATCAGATGGGAAGTATGTGGCAGGGCCACTCTATGATGATACCACATATGCCTCACAGGCTGCTTTGGTAAGTTCCACCAGTACTGGGTGGGTTGAATGTTTTGTCGTTTGTGTCAGAAATGACAGTAAATATTACAGTCCACTTCTATCCAGTGTTCAAAGACATGACTTAATGAATTGGTGGGAGGCCCATCTATCGGCATATTCCTCAACAGCCCAATCCAGTTTAATTATACATATTAGAGATATCCTTTAACCCAATGGGACTTTTCGTCGGGTGTTAGTCCTTTATGATTTTCCAGTGCTTGTTTTGCAAATGATGCCTTTCCACTTGTGATGCATCCTTGACAGAGGTGTTTGAATTTGAATGAAGAACAACGTATTTTGGTTCAGAGAAGGCCAAAGTCATTTTAGCACCTCTTGGCATGCCCAAATGAGTTTGACCTGTCAATGAACCGATATATAATGTTGCATGTTCAAGCCTCTACACTACCTCCAAGTGTCCACCAAAAACTTACTGAACTTGGAAAGTGTTGTATGCTAAACAACCAACTCCCAATCAGAAGTCAGCATGATAACTCTACTGATCATATATAAATTCACATTAGCCAATTTCTTTCTTAAAAAATGAGAGACACTGGATATCCCCAGCGACTATCCATTTATTCGTCTATGTTTTTTTTTTAGATGTGAACTATTTGAACTCTCATCTTCTATATACTTTGACCATTTTTATAAAGTACTTGAGATTCTGACACCCACTCTAATATGCAATGTTCATGCAGGCGGGTTTCCACTTAAGGTCCCTTGGTGACAATTCCTTCTCTTGCCAAAAACTTGGTCAAATTGTAGTGACTATCAGTCCAGGGGAGGGAGCTGAGGAGATTCTTCCCTCAGTTCTACTCTCACTTAGTGGGGATGATGGGTACCGCAAGAATGCAGCAACTAGCCCTGGTGGTGCATTTAGTTTCACCAATCTGTTCCCTGGGAGTTTCTACCTCCGACCGTTGCTCAAGGTACAAACCCTTTCTTTATAGAAGTGGGTGTGATATTTTGATGCTTGAATGAATCTATGGACGTGATTGAATTGTTGCAAAAATTGATTGTATTTGTGTGCTTGAGCAGGAATACAGCTTTACACCTTCAGCAGAAGCCATCGAAGTGGGTTCTGGAGAGACCAAGGAAGTCTCATTCACTGCTCGACGCATTGCTTACAGGTTAATACCTTACCATAGATCAATTTAGTATCTATACATCTATGCTAATCTCAATGCCTTTTGGCTTAACAATTGCACTGTCACTTATGGTAAATTGTCCTTCCAGCGTGTTAGGAACTGTTACATCATTATCTGGCAAACCTGAGGAAGGAATTAGCTTGGAAGCACGATCTGTATCTCGAGGTTATTATGAAGAAACAATCACGGATTCAGAGGGCAAGTACCGTTTGCGTGGCCTGTTACCTAATACTGAATATACTATCAAAGCTATACTGAAGGTTGACAAACCAGGCCTACCAAAAATTGAGCGAGCTTCTCCAAGCTCAGTGTCTATTGAGGTACATATTTCTTAAATGGTGCTTTCTATGCGTAATGCTCAATGCATTCAGAATATTAACGATCAACAGGTAAAAGCACTCTTACAGATGGACACAACAAAAAACCTTAACCCCTTGTAGTTGATCTATCAATGCATGTATAATTTTGTTCATTACTTTTGCTTATCGTGTGTATGTACAACATGCGTTCTGACACTCTATTTCCCACTGTTACGTGAAATGTAAGTGAACTTTCTTTTCAACTATTTCTCCACAAATACTACTAAATTGTAGTGAGAGCGAAGGAGCCTTAGCAGTGAATGTTGTTGTTTTTACAGGTGAAGTCCAATGATACCAGAGGAATAGACTTCATTGTGTTTGAGGAACTGCCAACAACAATAGTTACAGGTGTTGTTGAAGGCTTGCAGCTTGAGAAATGGCAACAGAATTTAAGGGTCGAGTTTGTGACCCTTTCTGAACCAAGCAGAGTGGAACGGACGGTCACTTTACCTCTTTCTTACTTTTTTGAAGTTCAAGGACTTCCCAAAGGGAAATACACAGCGCGACTTCTTTTTGACCTTTCTGAAAAGACATTCAAGTTTTTTTCAGATACGATTGAAGTAGATCTGGAGAGTCAGAGTGTTACACATATTGGGCCTCTACGCTTCACAGCTGAAGAGCATTATCATGAACAGGTAATACTGCTTTTTACAGCTAAACACTGAATTTTTGCTCGTTTAGAATCACTGGCTGAATGCCTGAATGTGACGTCTCCATTGAAGGGCAATAAATTCCTCAGAAATGTAAATTTCATTGCCCTTTGATGTCTGTTTTTGAGCTTCTGCACTGAAGATTGGCTGCATGGAAAATTTGTGTTCACAGGAATTGGCACCTGCACCAGTTGTGCCTGTTGTGGTTGGTGTTGCAGTAATTGCCCTATTTGCAAGCATGCCAAGGTAATTATCATTCTACACACAACCTGAAAAGCAAAACAAAGTTGGTTGTTTTGTATTGGTTTCGTATATTCTGTGGAGATCTCAACTGGAGACCTCTTATCATGTGCACATTTTTTTGTCTAGTTCTTTTTTGTTTGGGTCCCATGATTCGCATGTGAGATGTTGTAAGAGCAACTGAATTGAGTTTGTTAGTGTAGTTTAATTACAGTGAATCAATCTAAGTTTCATCCTATTCCTGCAGCTCAAATTTGTAAAGCTTCAGATGATTGTTTCGCTCTAGTAGAGTTATCCTTCAATTTAACGGGACTTTTGGTCGGGAGTTGGTTGTTCTGGATACAACACCTTCTATGTTCAGTAAGTTTTGGGTGCATGCTTGGGGTAGTGTGGAGGTTTGAACAAATAACATTTTCACATCGGTTCATTGAGGGTCAAACTTATTGAGGCATGCCAAGAGATGCTAAAATGAGTATGCGCCTTGCTAAATCTAAATAGGTTTCTCTTCATTCAAATTCAAACACTACCTCTGAGCATGCATCTGAAATGGAAAGAAATTATTGCCTACATCACAACAAATGGGAATTAATAGGAGACTAACTCCCTACAAACCTCTTGAATTAAAGAAAAACTCTAATATGTACTCGAGGATGTTGCATATCTGTACCTTATCTATTTGTCCAGATCCTAGATACTTCCAACAGATTATGTGATAGTTTCTATAGATTAAGTTTCCTCTTTTGGGACACTTGTCAATAGTCTCATCTGCCTGTTCAGGCTTCATTTTAAATTCTTATAAGCGAACCCATATGCCTGGAAACAAACTGATGCTCCGTATTTTTTGTTGCGCAGGTTGAAGGATGGTTACCAATGGGCAGTTAGTGGGGGTGGGGGCTCAGGTGCTTTGAAGAAAGAGGCACCCATTCGCAAACCAATTTCCCGGACACGCAGAACATTTTAGAATTCTACCATTTTTGTCATCCTTTGCCCATTCTCCTGGGCTATACTTCCGAGTTAAAAGTTAGCATGATGTTAGCAAGTGGTTTTAACTGCTAGCAGTTGTAACCTTATTGCATTTTCTTAGAGGTTCTCATTGTAGAATGCTGGAATTTGCAGAATCTGTCATACCTCCTATTCTCAAAGCTTTTTTTCCCCCCTATTTTCCAGCAATATCTGTTGGTTCTATTTAGCTTAAAGATTTGCATGTTTCATTTGAGAACAATGAATGACATGGCTTGCAAGCTTGGCAGAAATTTGTGATCAGTGGATGGGAATTAAAATTGTAAATTTATCTTAGAATTGACCTTTCAAAGTGCGTGTGTGGAATAGTCAAGTTCTTAGTGACCCTAGGTTTGCTTAAAGTTGAGTTGTATATATACCACTCACTATCTGATGCTATATATATATATACTAACCTGCTGTTATAACGCGTTTTTTGGGTATTTTATGTCACGATGCCCCAAATTTTTTTTGGATTATATGCTTAGCAAATTGGCTTGAGACATGGTAGAAACGCAAATAAAATAAATTGCACATACTATGAATACGTATCTACACGAAATATGATATTTAGTGTCACCAATTCTAGTTGTCTTGCTCAAGACTAATTGTAAACCGCCGTACTGTCACCAACACTAAATGTTGACTCAGCATTATTTGTCATTCCTTGTAAGTTTTTTGGGGCATTATAAATTTACAGAGTTGCAATTACTGTCACCTACCAAGTATTTTTCATCCAAATTTCAATCATCCATGAGGATATTTCATCACAAGTTGCTGACAAGAGAAGGTAGGTTTTGCGCAATGGATGAGCTCATCCATCATCCATAACAATATTTGTTCACTTATTTGTAAGAGGTGTCATCCGAAAAGCTACCGTTGTGACATAAAATGCCATGACCTTAATAACTTTTGCATACAGGATCATAATAAAGCAATCAAGTAATCCACCCCTGGCTACCTCCCACTGTTTGCCCAAATGTAATCTCACTTTTATCCAACACCAACACCATTTTCCACCCAAATTTGGCCCCACTTTGCAATGGAGACATTTGGACAGTTTAACCCTTAAAAGCTGAGGTGGAAGGTTTTGTCCAAGCAGCCACCACTGCTTGACAATACATATGTATACATTACATTCTTCCCATTTTGACATGTGGACGACTTAACGTTTGAGCGAACAATCCCAACTTTGCAAAGATGCCATTTGTATGCTCAAATCTACCAGAAGGGGTGCCAATTTTCTTTTTTAAGTTGTTGTATTGGACTAAACTGTCTTAGGTGATTTTGGGAATATTTTGGCTTTAGCCTTTACATGTTGAGGTGTGCATATGGTGTACTTTTGGGAGGGGATTGGAATTAGCACCCTCTACCTTAGAACCTTCCACGAGAGCAAAACCAGTAATCACCACATATAAAAGTCATGAGCCTTGCCAATTACCACTTAAGGTAGAGGGTGCTAATTCCAACCCCTTCCTAAAAATGTCTCTATACACTACTAATCCCGTAACTGGAGCACACCTTAAGCCGTATGAATGCTTTCAGCACAAAGCGGGGGCAAATTTCGGTGAAAAGCAAGAGGTTCCCAGTAACACCCAAGTGACCACTATATTGACCAAAATCCCTTCTCTTATTGAGGTACCTTTTCCTAGGTTACTACACTGATTATTCCAATTAGTGCGTGTTGCTATTTGGACTTCTGCAATGCAATAACATCTTACTCAAGAGTTGAACCTCTACTAACAAAACCTCAATAGGTTATTCAAACATAAATGACTTTGCTTGGTAACATATTACATCCTCATTAAATAGTTATAGCAGTGTGCAGCTCCCGAATAGTAACACACACTAATTGGGATAATCAATGTAGTGTTACTTCATACTTGACTTTGACAATCCTACGTCCCTCAATTGGTGTCTCTACATCCTTTTGAACACATTCCACAATCTTTGCTGTACCAAGTTAGGGCAACATCTTCACTCAAATCCTCACTATCGAATGACTACCTTAACCCATTGTTGACACAACTAAGGTAAGTGTGCCAATGACCGCACGGTCAATCTTCAAATCCTTGTAAATAATAATTTACAAGCTTAAATCGTTTCAAATTTTGAAGGATTGTTAACTGTGAAGTGGGGATTCTCCTACAAAAAATAAAATTAAAAGATATTATGATTTGTGAAAGCTATCACAAATTGAATCCATACATACACAAGTGGATCTCAAAAGCTTACTGAGCCCTTCACCGCACACCGTGCGGTATGTGCAATAAAACACCTAATAGTGATGGTACCGAAGTTCCCTCGGGAGTTCTCATGAATGAAATTTGTGCGGTGGGTGTGCAGTCCTTGGCTTGCGTTCGGTCATTGGCACACTTACCTTACCTCTTCTCCAAACACATGCCTTATGCATGCAAAACACTATAGGAGATTTAGGTATTTAGATCATTACCAATCCATATATATATATATATATATATATATCATTCCTAGTAGAACACAACTCAATCACTTCCTTTATTCCACAAGGAGATAACCTTTTACAACTTCTCAAGAACTGGTCACCCCTTAACCCTTAAAGGTCGGAGAGGCCCTCTCAGGGCCTTGTTGACCCTAAACTATTTGACCATAATATAGCGTCAAAACATGTCGGAATTGCAAAAAAAAATTCCCCAAAATGTGTATCTCAAAATTCCATATCTAAATATATATGCCGATCGCACTAAAAGAATTACATGGAGGTCTGAAATGGGGTAAACATAGGATGATGGGAGAGGCCCTCTCAACCCCCCTTGACCTTTAAGGGTTAACACACCGTTCCTATTGTAAGTCCTAGTCTAAGTAGAGTCAAAACCTCCTAAACTTATCACTCCCTTAACCACTCATTCAAACCGGTGGTTCTTCTTCATAAGAAGCTTCATTCTCATCTATTTACACATTTTCTAAGGTACTTTCCTAATATATCTAACTCCACTGTTGATTGTTTTAACCTACTGTGGTAAGATTAAGCTTCTACCATTAACAACAGTGCATGAAAATGTAGCCACATCTGATAACAAACTGTTTCAAATTGTAGCTCATATACCTACAACATAGATGATGATGGGTCGTACAAATACATATACAATCAAGTTTTGAATGTAGACACTTAGTTTGCGTACTCCATGTGACGTTCAAGACTCCCTTTCAATGATCTATAACCTCATTGTAGTTCTTATTATCTTCATCTACCCTCAAGATCTAGGGTTGACAATAGTTGTGCACAACTTGACCAGATGGACTTGAAAAGAAAAAAAATGAGTGCTCATGTTGCTTGCTCCATGAAAAAGGGAAATCGCCCCAAATGACCTCATGTGACCCCTCCAACTTTGAGAGTGATGGATTTCATGTGAATTTGCTCTAAAAAACACAAATATTTGGGAGTAGCTCATTTGTCATTCACATAACATATTTTTGGCAAAGTTGCCAACTTTCAAAAATTTGCGGCATGACCGAAATGGTCATGAAACAAAAAAAAATCAAGAATTTCTCGAGTTGCCCCTCGAATGAAGGCTTTGTTGATATGTCATGCTGATCTAGCTAATGTGGTCCAATTGACTTCAGACTTTCTCAAAAATAATATATGGTAGTCTAGTTGACATCCTTACGGTTGGATTTCAAGATAACAGAGCATAGTCTGCTACATAACAGAAATTGTCAACATTGGTGCTGGAAATGTTCGGAAATGGAATGTGAAGGCTTGAGCGGTTTAGGGGTCAAACCCTAGTAAAGCATGAATGAAGCTTTTCCTTTGTCCATTTGGACATCAAGAAGGCATGATAGGTATATCAAGTAGACATGTCTTAATCAAACACCTACTTTTGGGTGCAAAATGGTTTCAAATCCTCTTAAAATTGAACGGCTATACTATTGTTCTAAGGACCAATATGATGGCTTATTGGTTACCATAGCCAAAAGCCAATGCTCATCACCCACTTAGAACAAGAGATGACTCTAATGTTGTCGCCGGCTTGACCTATGATGTTGTTTAATCTTCAAGTTGGTCTAACTCTAAATGTAATCCCGGAACATAAATCATGATATTTAGAGGGTTTTCGAAGAATATTGCCTCCTTTGAAAGGTGAACATCTTGAACGGACTTGGATAAGATATTCAACTCATTATGATGCCCCTACTATGATTAGGTGGACCATAAATGATAGGGTGTGCCCAAAATCAAGTGCTAGGAAGGCCACCCCATCTAAGCATTGATCCGGACTTAAGTGGCCTACCCTCAGAGTTCCCATAGGTTCTAGGTTAAGGCATGAGGTTCATACCACCCTTACACGCGCTCAACAATAATCGTTATAGGCATATCTATATACTTACTTAAGAATATCACATATATGCTCTTTAAAAATTTGTCAGAAATTGAAGTTTAGTCACCTAAATCTTATCCTTACCGCATTGGATTCATACAAGATTTGCCATCGACTAAACTATTTTTCATGGACTTAGTGCAAATTAGGAGAGCTCAAACCTCCTTATGCTCTTCTACTCATAAGGTGAGCGGCCACTAAAAATCATAAACTATCCTAGGTTGGATAGTCAACATAATTGGGAGAACCCATATGATCATTTTCGGAGATAGAGAATTTTTACTTCGACAATGGCTAAGACATTCATATGAGCTCCGCAACTTATGAAGAAAATGGCTACGAGCATGATTTGGTTTCTAACACTATGAGAACCATCTCACACTAAGGGCCACTTCACACACGAGACTGAGAGCCCGTAACCATTACACTTCAAGCACTCTCATTGGTGGAAAGGCGGAGCCAGTCCAAGTGCGCATCACACTACACTTGAGGGACCAACGCTTGAGTATGTGAATGCAAGATGGATGTAAAGTCTACATGGATTCCTACATGGCATCGAATGGATCATGTTTCATGGTCACTTGGACTATTTTCAGAAAACCATCTCTTGGAGGTAGGCCTAACACAAAACCGGGATGACCATGGCACTCCGAATGCTCACAACCAATGATTTATTCTATTTTATCATGTCTGAGGACCCACATGAATAGAAAATCATTGAAATAGCATTTGGTTGAGGGCTCGGTCACATATGGCTTCACACTACACTTGAGGATCCGTGACCACACTACATGAGTTTGGAGGTGTCTTGGGACGGCCTTTGGACACTTTCTTTTGGGCTCTCACAATTTCATGGTCACGGCTTTTGGCTCGTGTGTGAAGTGGCCCTCATCGTATGCAGTATTCTAGATTGAAGTCTTCAATGCCCTTCAAATGCGATTTTTCCCTTGAAAATATACCTCTCTCAAAACGACCCTTCAAAATGCAATCCCAAATTGAAAATGAAGACGTCACTTGAAGTCCTCAACACAATCTAGCCGTGACAAGAACCAACAAGCGTAGGGCATTGTCACTACAAGAAGTGGCGTTAGATGGTTGATTCTTAATTCTTCACATTGTACTTGAAACATGTACCACATAATTCTTACATACGTTTCATATGAGCTTTGTATTTCATTTCTATATTCTTGGATTGACGTCTTGGATTTGAACCAGCCCTTCAACTGAAGGGCTGAAATTTGAGAGCCCTTCAAAATGAAACACATATGAGGGCTTCAATCTTGAACACTGATCGTGTGTTTCATATCCTCGGAGAAGTGGGCACAGAGCTAAAATTGTCTGGTTGAAGTCCTGCTTACCTTATCTGTAATGGAGTACGATATGTTAAGCCCACAAACGGACAAATGAATCTTCTCATGTGTCCAGACTTCGCTTGTCTGCAACTTGCATGCAAATTGCAACTTGCATCTGGTTGCAGGGGCGAAGATTCTCGTTAATTTCACAAACAATTGTTACCGTACTTCGCTCCTGTCCACGCACCATGTACATAGGTAACGTAATTGGGCCTAATTTGGTTACTTATCTTAAAAGGAATACCTATATTTGAGTGATGGGTGATAGGTGCCAATTTAAGAATGGACACATGAAAGACATGTGTTTAAAGAGAGATTGGACAACATGCTCAGAAGTTGTTCTCCATTCGAGGTTCAATAGTCAACATATTTAGGGGGGCGATCAATTTGACCTTCTTATAGGTCCGAGACGACCCTAAACTACTGGATGATGGTGGAGAGATACCCAAATCTTAAGGAAGAGGTTGGCGGTTCGATTCCCGGCTGTGAAATCTCCTCTCTACTTGACAGAAACTTGCAAGGTGGTTAACTGCCTCCTGTGCTTTGGCGTTGGCCTATCGGCCTTCTGTCTCAAAAAAAAAATTTGACCTTCTTATTGGCTCAATGTCTGTGAGTTTTGATAATTTATAACAATTTGAGATTAACCCCGAAACATTACTTACAGGAGTGATCATGGCTTTCCCATATATGTTAGCAGACACACACAAAGTTCAACCTCATGAAATTGAGTAAGCTAAACGGGTGTTAAATGGACACTATTTGTTGTTTGGTATCGTCCCATGGTTGGATGGAGGAAATAGCAATGACAATGGGTTAGCAAATCCCTTAGGGGCATAACTAGAAAAACAAAACATCTCAATCGGATTTAAGCTGTGTTTTCTATGGATTTTTGAAGTGCCTAGGAGCCGGTGCGGTAAGCGAACCACATTAAATATGATATTTAGTGTCACCAACTCTAATTGTCTTGCTCAATACTAATTGTAAACCGCGGTGTAGTGTCACCAACACTAGATGTTAACCCAACATTATTTGTCATTCCTTGTAAATTTTCGGGGGACTATAGACTTACAGTGTTGCAATTACTGTCACTTACCAAGTGGTTTTTCATCCAAATTTCAATCATCCATGACAACATTTCATCACAAGTTGCTGACAAAAGAGAGCAGGGTTTTGGCCAATGGATGAACTCATCCATTATCCACGACAATATTTATTCACTTATTCATAAGAAGTGTCATCGGAAAAGTTACCATAGTGACATAAAATACCATATGGCACTAAATATCATAGTTAGTGTAGTATGACCCCCCTTAGCTGTATTTTTTTCGCCTCATTGACGGGTCGATGTGTCCTCTATGTACCACTTCCTAGAGCCTAGAATGGTTACCAAAAGTCATGACATTGCCCACACGCAGAGGCATATGAACTGCCCATTTTAGTAGCTGGCGTGTTCGTTTACCACCCCATAGTAGGTGCCCATTCAAGGGAACTATACCAATTAGGCACAACTACCTTAGTGTAAGCCGAACCATCAACAAAAAGTAACCATCTATCAGTTCAAGTCAGCCTATAAATACATTTAGTTTTTGGATCACCAAACCCGATAGGTTATTATTAGAATACGGATATATGGGGTTTACTTCATGAGATGACACTACAAATTGGTAAAGCAGGATGTTAAATGAAGCCATCTGCCCAGCAATTACTGCATAATGGGGGCAAATGGGAAATGCATGTCATAGTACTACAATAGCCTATTTATGGATAGCGTACGAATTTGCAAAAGAAAACCTGACTCACTTCTTCTAGGATGCCATCAGCCCTTGGTCCCTCGCGGTGCTGAGCTGCCTTGGATTATAAGACTGGATACCCGGGTGCGCACCCGGGTGAGGGCCCAATGCATGCCCCGATCACACCCAACTTTCCGTCGGGTTCTAGTCGTGAAATTGCTGGGGATTATGTTGAGAAATAAATGTTGGCCCACCACTTTTCACATTATTACGGACGGACGGATGGTGCCAGAAGTGGCCGGTGTGAATATTGTTGCCATTCAAATCACAGACCCAACAATTGTATTGCTTCCAATCTAGCTTCAATTCAGGCATTGTGAATTGTACATTGTACACTGGGCTAGATAAAGTATACGTACTATCAGTTTGCAAGTGCCGAAGAGCTCAAAAATTGGTATTTTACCACGAAATTTTTACCACAACATCATCTTTAAGTTAATTATATGTATGCCAAATTTCAAGGCCAAAAGATTCACCAAAAAAAAGTTATTCAAAATCTACCAACATTGGTAGCTGTGGAAATTTTTTCACTGCTGCCAACTTTGACAGAGTCCCAAAGATTGAATTTTTTTTTTGCCATGAAATTTTTGGAACAAAAACCTCTTTATGTTAATAACATATAATAAAATTTCAAGGCCAAAAGATTAATACAAAAAAAGATATTAACAATCTACCAACATGTGTCGTTTTGAGAAACAATTATAAATCCGTTTCACTACTTCAACTTTGACACCCTCCCAAGGGCTGAAAATTTACTTATTTACTATGAATTTTTTTCCACAAAGTGATTTCTATGTTAATAACATTTGTGACAAGTTTCAAAGCCAAAGAAGTTGTAAAAAAAAACATTCAAAATCTACCAACATGTGTAGCTGTGAAAAACCATTTCACTACTTCCAACTTTGACACCCTTCTAAGGGCTGCAATTTTACTTGTTTACCATGAATTTTTTTTCACAAGATCCCCTCTATGCTAATAACATGTGTGCCAAATTTGAAGGTCAAAAGACTTACAAAAAAAAAGAAATCCACAATTTACCAACATGTGTAGTTGTGGGAAACAATGGGGGAAACCATTTCATTGCTACCAACTTTGACACCCTCCCAACGGTTGAGAAATTGTCTATTTACCATGAAATTTTTGGCACAACATGCTCTTTATGTTAACAACATTCATGCCAAATTTCAAGGTCAAAAAATTTATACAAAAAAAAAATTTTCAATCTACGAACGAGTTTCACTATTGCCAACTTTGACACCCTCCCAAGATTGAAATTTTTGTTTTTTCCATGAATTTTTTTTAAGAGATTGAATCTATGTTGATAACATGGACGCCAAATTTAAGTTCAAAAGATTCACCAAAAAAAAGATATTCGAAAAAAAAGTGACATTGTCACCAAAAAATAGTGAAATTGTCCCTTTGAATGACACATGTTGGTAGATTTCGAATTGCTTTTTTGTGCAAATCTTTTGACTTTGAAATTTGGACCAAATGTTATTAAGATAGAGTTGATCTCATGACAAAAATTTCATGCCAAAAGAAAAAAAACTTCACTCCTAGGAAGGGTGTCAACATTGG
The DNA here is from genome assembly GCA_964035585.1 of Polytrichum formosum. Taxonomy (NCBI): domain Eukaryota; kingdom Viridiplantae; phylum Streptophyta; class Polytrichopsida; order Polytrichales; family Polytrichaceae; genus Polytrichum; species Polytrichum formosum. The sequence goes on along the minus strand of OZ037935.1, from coordinate 30,663,806 downwards.
TAGTAGTGAATTTCTTTCATATCTACACACATTGGTAGAATTCAAATATCTTTTTTTCTGTAAATCTTTTGGCCTTGAAATTTTTCATAGATTTTATTGACACGAAGATGCTCTTGTAAAAAAAATTCATGGAAAAAAAAAATTTTGAGCCTTTGGGAGGCTGTCAAAGTTGGTAGCAGTGAAAAAATTTCCACAGCTACCAATGTTGGTAGATTTTGAATAACTTTTTTTTGGTGGATCTTTTGGCCTTGAAATTTGGCATACATATATTCAATTTAAAGATGATGATGTGGTAAAAATTTCGTGGTAAAATACCAATTTTTGAGCTCTCGGGAGGCTTTTTCCATTCCATGTTCTGTGCACTTCGGCACTTGCAAACTGATAGTACGTATACTTTACCTAGCCCACTGTACATTAAACTTGATTTCAAGGGGATCTCTACACTATACAAAGTCCACCTCAAATCATCCCAGTGTCAAGCTGAGACGCCTCAGAATTAACCCAATATTTAACTAGCCAAAGCATCACTCTTCGAGATCTGCTGGGGAAAATTGTTCATTCACATACCTGCACAAAACAGTCGTGGAAATACATCCACAAGAGACTAGGAACAATGGTCTTGTCGTCCTTGTACTTAGCCTCCACCACCTCTCTGATCACCGTGTCAGTTGTCGAGCCTTCCCGGTTACAAGGGAAATTACAAGAACAACGTTGAACTTAAGTATGTAAGTGAGTGTAGGAAGTTCTCCTACTGTTATGGGTTATGTTTTCCGGATACTTGAGCTGTAGTTTATAGTACTTTTAAGTTGCCTAGTAATACGTGTCATTTCAATTTCTAGCGTGTCAATTGACATGTGTTTTTTTTCTTCACAAGTTACAGTACGTGTCAACTTCTAAATCGTGCATGTCAATGGACATGCATTTTGTTTTGTTTTGTTTTGTTTTGTTTTGTGCAAGTTTTTGCGTGTCAAAAGTGAAAAACTTGCAAGAACTTTGTCAAACATACACACTGTAACAAGAGCTCCTTGTCTATTTAGCATAGATCCTAGAAAGGTGTAGGCCAAATATACTTGGCCTTTTGGTCATCTGTAACCGCTCACTATGAAGCTCATCGCCCACATGGGTGTGATGCTTGCACAACACGGAGCATTGAAACTAAGTGGGGTGCTGTTCGAAGAGATGTGGCCAAGTTTAGTGCGATTCATCAATCTCTGGATCTTGAAGAACCAAGGAAAGCGTACGATGATATAATGCAAGATGAGTTAGATTCTGTATACGCAGAAAGTGGATTATAAGCCGTTTGTTTACATACAGTTTTGGATTTTGTTGTGCACCCACTCTCAATTCGCAGCTGTGCTTGGCCTCACCCAAACTATGGGGAAGCGGACAAGGGCCCCCAAAGCTCAACCTACCGCAGATGCAATAGGTTTTGGTGTTGCAGCCAAGTTTGCCACAACTGCTCCTCAACAACAAGCTAAGGGAGAGCTTAGATCGAAGTAACAAGACTCCAAAGCCGTCAAGCTCGACCACAACTACGGCATGAGAAAGAGCTGGACGCACATGCAAAGGCCAAGGTGACCACAAACTTTGTGGTGGCTAGCCTTAAGAAAAAGAAAGAAAGAAAAAAAGAAAAGAAGAAGAAGAAGAAGAAAGATGCTTGCACATTAAACATCAATCGCATTACTCACTCTTATTGTAGCCAACATCACTTGTCATGTGGCAGGAGAGTAGCTCACTCTCAAGTGCACACATCAATTTCTTCTCCTCCGAAAGGAGATGGCAGAGGAGGAGGTTAGGTTGCAAGCATTTGCTATTGCACTAACATGTCCACGCTCAGGTGTAGTGGTGGTGGCACTAGTAGAAAACTATGAGAAAAAGAACCGCAGTCGTTTTCCTTATTGCGGTTCTTTTGACCAGCCTGCTCTGCAATTGTTAAACGACTGCAGATTTGTTTTTTTGGTATACCCAACTAAAATTTTAGGAATCTGGGGGCTTGTGATATACCGTTGGAAAGGTCTTGAAAATACCTTTCCAACGGTATATTACATGCCCGAAAATTCTTAAAATTGCAGTCGCAAAACGAAAAAGAAAAACATGTGGCTGTTTAGTGACTAGAGATCAGGGTGGTCAAAAGAACCACAATGGGAAAACGATTGCGGTTCTTTTTCGCATAGTTTTCTACTAGTGTGGAGGAAGGAGTCTCCTCCCACATGGGCATTGGACCTGAATGAGCAGGATAGGGAGGGTGAAATGAACATGTGAGATGCACCTACAATGCAATGGGATCAAGTCGTCAATGAAGACCGAGGCAAGGAGGATGCTACAAATCCAAGACACATGCATTTGAGGAAGACAACCCAAACTCCCCTTTCGCGTTCACACACTCCCAAGTTGTCCAATACTCCTCCATCCCATTTTTCACTACTAATGTTGAGGGTTTCTACACCCTTACTCCATTGCATGTCCCAAACGGTGGGCTCCTCCTCCAATTTGGCCGGAATCCCAATACATATACATATTGTCCTTGAGCCATTGTGACCAAAGTAATAGGGGTTTAGCATCAAGCCAAAAGTTTGACAAGGTTTTTTTTTTGGCACTATGTTTGTGTTTAGGGTTTGAGGCTTCCACACAAATGAGTGTGCATCCTCATAATTTGTCTTCATTAATCCAATTGCAGTTGCCTCTGGCCCTCCTTGTTGCAAAGTTCTTTTTGAGCTCTATTATCGTTTATGAATTACATTTTCTTGTTCATATGTTGTTTTTGTGGTTTAGATGCAAGTGTAACGGTTTAGGTGCTCATGTTTGGGTTTAGATGTCAGTTTTTGTGCTTTTGAAGCTAATGTTTAAGTTTAGATGTTGGTTTTGTGATTGTGAAGCTCATGTTTGGGTTCAGATATTCATTTTAGGTTCATGATTTGGTTTTTCTGGATGTGATGTTTAGGTTTGTTGCTCTAATTTTAAATGCAAGTTAAAACAATGCGGCAAGCATGTGTTGGATGTGGCGTACATTGTTGAGGATCTTTTCTCCTCTTTCATTGCTTGTTGATGCTCAGTCGTCAATCCTGTTTATTTCTAGCCATTTTGATTGGGGGTTATACGAGTTGGCATCCCATGTTGATTATAATAGAAACCGCACAAGCAAAAATTTGTGTATTGAGATAGGTCATATCAATGCAATATTATAATTCATGTTCATAGCTTATCTTCTTAGACAAACAACATAAAAAAACTACAAATAATAATCTCACTTCTTAGCAGAATTATAATTGAATGCAAAACACGTTCTACAATCTCTAAGATCAATGCATATGTGTAGTGCAAGCATGTATGGCCAGAAAGCAATATTTTCTATGCATGGGGCATGTCCGCAAGGCATGGGGTAAGAACACGGTCCATAAATTCACAAATGCGGAAAAAATAGTTCGTGTTCTAGATTGTTTTGGGATTATAATGTATGAAAGGAATGCAATGATCATGATGATCTTGTATTGTGGCATGCAATCAATTGAAGAAGCTCAAACATGAGAGCCCCAAACAACAAATCGAAAAGCTTTGGAAGTATTTTGCACAAACATGGCACCCAAAGCTCCATAGTTGGTCAATGTCATGACTCGGGGAGATCACTCCATTGTCAAGTTGAACACCACGTGCGAACAAAGTTTGCTACCCCTATATTACATGCCATAAATAATTTTAAATTTTATGATATTTTTTCTACATATACACAACCATTGATGGTATCTTTTGTATATTTTTTTGAAATTTTTAGTCATCTTCATTTTTGTAGCAATTTTTTTAGTTCAATTCTACGTCATTCTAGTTAGAAACGGTATGTTTTATTAAAAAAACAAATCATCAAATTTAGTCACCATTTTTTACTATGTAACAGGTACCATTTATATCTACTCATGAAAAAAAATTGATAAAATTGTGACCCATTTTGGTGATGATTTTTACATTTTTTACATTTTTTACATGTAAAATGATCACACGTGGTTGTTCAACTTTACAATGGAGTGATCTCCCCGAGTGTCATGAGGACCATTCCACATGTAGGACAAAAAGAAAATGTGGCTATTGAGTCATATTATCCAAATCTTCAGAATATTTTGAACTCCGAGAAAGAAATGTTTATAAGGTGGAGAATGGATTGGCTAATATACAATTTGGTGGGCAATATAGTTACCCACTATTGGTACAGAGTGCAATGCAATGCATTAGGATTTTGCGTGTAATTTAAAAAAAATTAATGACATTGTTGTGTCCATCATCATATGCGCAAATTCCATTTCGACAAACATGTTTGGATTGAGAAGGGACTAGCATATGTGGGATTGGTTTCAATGCCCCAAAGTTTAGACAATCACAATTTTGATTCCAAATGATGCAATGCAAACTATCCCATTGGTCTTCAAGATATGATAATACCGATACACAATAAAGGTATTCAAACTTTTTCACCATGGTATCAAAGATGGTGTTATTGCAAGAGATGTTGGCACAATATTGTGCCTACCCCATACATAGATGTACATGATGGATATGGCTATTTTATTGTTCCAATGCTTCATGGTCATAATGCCAATAAGTTTCGCCAACTTGGCAATACTCCCTCAAAAGTTTAACGTGAAGTCATCGACCTTGGTGATTCTCATACTCCAAGATGGATGAATATTAATAACCATGAAGAAATTCTAAGACACAACCAACCATTAGCATCACCTCTCATAAATGGAGTTGCGACATGAACACTCAACTTGCATGAAATATGCAATGCAATATCAATAGCGACTTTGAAAACCATGACATTTATGGATGCCTCCTCGTAGATTTAAAATTCATTCATGAAAATAATATCCTATCATTAATGTGTTTTGTGTTTATGCCCAGTTAAATAGAAGAAATAACAATATACCACTCAAGTTATAGATAGATAAACTACATAATATTTTGCGATGAAATTTTTATGGTATGTTAAATATATTATTCTTCAATGAGTGTCATGCATTTAGAACATAATATAATCAGAACATCAACATACTATTGTTCCCTTAATGTAAACACATTGATTTTTGTTAAAAAATGTGATAATGAAATTATTACTATACATACATGTAAACTCCTTATCATAAAATCATGTGCATTGTTTATATATTCATCAATTGATCCTCTATATAAACTTCATAGAATTCATACATTTTCTTGATTTTTTAATCCTAAATCATAGTCCACCTCCCATATCACTAATCTAGTCTACTATAATCTTTAATTTGCAATGATAATAGATTATACAAATTACTAGTGCAAATAATTGAGTAAGACCTAACTCAAAGCCACCATTCATAATACTTATTGCTCTTTGTCGACAATTGCAATTACTTCATCGTCAACACGTACGTTCCTTGATCAGACCATTACGTTTTGAGAGTTCACAGTCGGTGTTGGGATGGATTAGGTTGGTTGGACAAAAACATAAATATTCAATAGATTGACACTAGATATAACTTCATGATTTGACATGTCTATAATGGTGTGCGTGGCTAGAGTTAGGATGTTTAGGGTCCTTTATTGTTCATAAATGTTTTATCTAGAAGAGCAACATCTTGAAACACCACTTAAATTCACCAACTCCTTGCCAACAAACCTAATAGCATGTCACCTTTCCAACAAGCCAGGACTATTAATGGTGACATTAGGTTTCAATGTTTTTTTAAATAATAATATTTTTGTATTATGAATACCTTTAATATGTCTAAAATTTTTGAAACACATTCTTCTACAGTTTCAGGTTCCTACTCAAACTATCCACAGACGGCAATCCACTTTTGTGTCCATCCTTTCCAGGACAGTATTTGTCAAAAACATGAATTTCAACAAATGACATTAGATTCTATAAGAGTTTCAATTGCAATTCAAATTCATAATTTTGCAAACAAGAATATAGTTGTCATGCCCTTGTACGGACTAACATGATAGTTTGCAAACGCTATTATGTTCTACTTCGCCAACTCTTTGTACAATATGAGACTCTTTGTTGTCAAGAATGATTTTCACTTTCATATCATGGATTATGTTGCAAGGGGCTTTACCTCATCTTAAAATCCATCCATGCCTTCGGCTCGAGTAAGCCATGGCCCCACATATCAAACTCAAACCTAGAGTCAACGGCCAACACAACAACTTACTACAAGACATCACCATCCCCAACTAGGTACTTAGCTTCCCATGCCTCTTAAACCCATGCACATGCCATGCCCTCCTCAAACTAGACATCTTGTGCATATTAGAATCACATATAGATAGTCAACTACCCATAACCCCCGTCCCAGCGCACACAATACAAATCATTCAATTCACCTATTGCCATGACATATTCCCACTCGAAGCTAGAAGAAACAAACAAGACAAATATGGCCCTCTCATAAATACCAGGGATGAATAATCAACCCCCTCATCACCATGCCGACGGGGGTAAGAGGAGCAATTCAGGAACGGGTGCAAGCATAGTAAAGTGGACCAAAAAGTGCTCCGGTATATGACAACCATGATTTTCTTGGTCAAACGCCTATAAGTAGTAGCAAAATGTTGTTTAAAATAGATTATTTTTCATGATGACCTCTATTGTTAAGTTAGGTACTCAAATATAGAATATCAATACGAGATCTTCAAAACCTATCATCAAAAGTGATGCGTAAAAGCAACTGACTAAATATAGTTTTGAACGTAAATTTCATGACCTTAAATATTTTGAACTTGGAATTTCTTTTCATATTCCTTGAATTCATTATAAACTTGAGGCCATCGTAATTTTTTTTTCAAAAATTCATCAATTTAATGTAATGTAATTGTATTTTAAACAAGTTTTTGACAATTATCTTTTCAATGACACCCACTTGCACCACCACTTGCACCGTCTTCTAAAATACATATACGTTGTTTGAAATTGTTTTTTGTGAACATAAATTGCTTGGCTTTGTAGATTCATATGGTTTCTAAATGTTTATGAATTTTTATTTCATAAAATTCAAAGTTAGTATGTTGTTTTGGATCACTTTCACTTAAACCTGAGCAAGGATCAAGAGCTGTCCACTTTACCGTGCTTACACCCTCACACTCCATTACCGCACTAGAACATATGCACATACCGAAACCCAAAATTAAGAGATTATTGAAACGATTCCACCAAATAGCCATTCAATTTAACTCATCTAATCCTTAACAAATGAAAAATCTACGACAAACAAGCCCTGGTGGACCCACCATAGGAACGCCATCCCCATTCATTTTGCTACTAACATGGTGACCACCTTCCAAAAAGGAGGAAGTACCCTTGCTTTGACGCTTGGTGAATCATGGCTGAAGTAAGTAGAACGGTCACCCATTCATGTTGAGGCAAACTTGACGTTATTTTATTTTATTTTATTTTATTCCTCTAAAAATGATTGATTATTTTCCTGAAGTCTGAACCTCAACCGGTTATTTCTCAAACTCAACCGGTTAAGCTGTAGCAAGTGGTCGGTTCTCCCCATTTGTTGCATCTACACTATTTTTTTCTAATTAGTGTGGGTTACCATTTGGAGTTACATGTTGCTATAACTTATTACCAAAACTTTGGGTTTTACCAACTAGTTATATCATATTCTTCAGTGTGCATACTAACTACACTAAATCCAATATTTAGCATTGCTCACTATTTGGAATTACACAATGCTATATCTATTTATTGTATATCTCACATTCAACTAGCAAATGTTAAATTGGTTGTTTGGACATTATAGAACATTAAGAACTATACTTGGTAAACGACTACATCAATAGTAAAAAGATAAGGCATTGTGTAAACCCAAATAGTCAGTGACACTAAGTATTTAGTGCACTTATGTTATTTGGGTAAAAATGATACACTCGGTAAAAAGAGTTAGAGCAACACATAACTGCAAATGATAACTAATTAGACAAAATACTGTACTTATTACAAGCTGCACAAGACCTACGAATTCGAAGTTGCCTAGACTTTGTATAAAAGGCGACTATTTAGTTGACTTATCATCATAATTTACATATCTATGAGGGCATCTATCTATAATATGTATATATACACCAAGACTTGTGTAGTAGGGAGTTTCAAATGGAACAATGACACGGTAGGAAAACAATTAAAATGTCAATATAGAAGGCAGTTTCAAGACTCTAAGCCCCGGCATTTTGGTGGTTTCATGTGCAATTTGTATTCCCGCACACAAAGTTACACTAGGCCCCATGCAGTCTTCGTATTCTACATTGACTTTCGGATTTTGAAATAGTTCATATACGAGTGAACTCGGGGCAATGAAATATCTTGCATGAATTTATAGGTAGATTTCTATTTGTTGGGTTAAGTGCAATGCTTGGCAACACCAATCCACGCGCCACTCAAATATAGGTGTCTTGATAAGAGAAGTAACCGAATTCGGGATGCCTGCTTCACCACAAGCTTGGGTGCAATAAAGAGGTATATGGCTACACTATTGTGTCTAATTAGTGTGGGTGGGAAATTCACGTGGGTTGGAAATTAGTGTGGCCCACACTAAATTTCAAGTGTTTGCATCACTTTGGATGTAATTTGTACTGTCATCCATCCGTGTGTGTTAGGGTTCTCCGCAAACAACCTCCGTGGGATGTGTTAGGTGCTTCCCGAGGTGCTTCCCGGGATGGAATTATGAAGTTTCATCCAATTGTGGAAACAACCATGCCCACACAAAATTTTCACCTTTGAAATTAGTGTGGGCCACTCTAAATTATAATTTGAAATTAGTGTGTTTTATTGGGAATTAGTGTGGCCCACACTAATTAGACACAATAGTGTAGTTGCTAGGAATTTTACATGCTAAGCTATTATTATTCTACTTGGTGATAATTTTGAAGCATTGAAATACGTTTCAGGTCTGGGTGTAAGCACGGTAAAGTGGACAGCTCTTGATCCTTGCTCAGGTTTAAGTGAAAGTGATCCAAAACAACATACTAACTTTGAATTTTATGAAATAAAAATTCATAAACATTTAGAAACCATATGAATCTACAAAGCCAAGCAATTTATGTTCACAAAAAACAATTTCAAACAACGTATATGTATTTTAGAAGACGGTGCAAGTGGTGGTGCAAGTGGGTGTCATTGAAAAGATAATTGTCAAAAACTTGTTTAAAATACAATTACATTACATTAAATTTTTGAATTTTTGAAAAAAAAATTACGATGACCTCAAGTTTATAATGAATTCAAGGAATATGAAAAGAAATTCCAAGTTCAAAATATTTAAGGTCATGAAATTTACGTTCAAAACTATATTTAGTCAGTTGCTTTTACGCGTCACTTTTGATGATAGGTTTTGAAGATCTCATATTGATATTCTATATTTGAGTACCTAACTTAACAATAGAGGTCATCATGAAAAATAATCTATTTTAAACAACATTTTGCTACTACTTATAGGCGTTTGACCAAGAAAATCATGGTTGTCATATACCGGAGCACTTTTTTGGTCCACTTTATTATGCTTGCACCCGTCTAAGGTAGAAGCATCCACTCCCAACGCTTCTATTAATGCCTTGAACTGGGCAATTATATACTTCAAAATAATAATTAAGGTAGAAGCATCTAATTTTGCCAATGACCCAGTTTTGGGTCAGTTTTGACACTTTTGCTTTTGTCTTCAAGTGGACAACTGTGTACTTCAACGTAAATAATAATTATACCACAATTGATTAGGATGAGAAAGACAAAATGCCGATTTGGGGGGTGTGTAGTTTAGATTTAGCATAGGAAAAAACCTAGGGAAACACTCAGGGAAGACTTAAAAGGTACTTTATATCATCTAGGTGTCTCATATAAGTTTAACTACGACAATCACTAATTTATTTTTAAGTTATTCAAGGTTTAAACTGGCATTTTGTACAATTATTTAGGAATAAGGGGTGTAGAGTTTCTCAACAACAATACATACATTTGTGATTGTCATTCACCTTACACTATTTACCCAATCAATAGTATGGCAATGAGTTCATTATATTTGGACCTTGTGCAGTGCTCAATCAAAGACACATCGATCGTCAATTGCTTGCATATATTGTAGTATCCCATCGTAGTCTCTTTACCAAAGCCAAGAGCACTTTGGTATAGTCGATTATCTCATGTTGATTAATCATTTTTAGTGCAACTTGAGAGGTCAATCCGGTTACCCCCTCCATGTTACAATATTCTTTAATTAATCCTTTTATTGTGAATCAAGACTGTCAAGCTATAGTCTTTTATTAAGTTGCGACCTCCACGTTCACATCTCCTCCAATCATCACTAAAATCCAATACATTCAAAGGATTAAAAAGACCTTGGACATGTTCCTTACAATCTATTAGCTTAATGATGATTCAACAACTTACTAGGGATTCATCTCGCTTCTTAGAGCTGCAAATTTAATGGGTTTTGTATTTGTTTGTTTTACTTGTCTTGTTCAAGAGAATTCAGTTGGAATCGAGCTAAATTTAGAGAGAGAGAGAGAGAGAGAGCTGGGTTTTTCTTGAGTTGTTCTATGCTTACTGTCAAGCTTAGTCCATTCATACAACATCCTCTAATTTAGAGGCTAAGCCATTCTTCTGCATATCAATGCACCTTTTGAAACCCGGGAAGGTGGGTGGGAGCAAGCATCATGACCATACTTTTGCATTACTATCCTCTTAGCATAGTCAATGTCATTGCATGTATCTAAGAAGGTGTGACAGGTTTTAAGTAGTCTACACTACCTAAAGTTTTACCCTCTATACCACTTAAGTGGAAAAAATGTACTTCATATCCATAGTTTATCATATCAAATTCAAAAAGGTATAAGACATACTCAACAATACTTCAAATTTCCATCATAAGTCAAAGTATGTTATGCATTCCTCATATCTATGGAATACATAAGCATAATGCACATGCTATTCTTAATCAAAGATGAAATGCAAAACCTAAGTATGCCGTCAAATTTGTGAAAGGTTTGCCTCACATGTGCCCATGCCAACCAACCAAAACCCAATTGTTATCTATGTCACACAATTATTTATAGCATAAACATACATTTTGCATCACTGAATACCCATACTGCCATAGACTATTCTACATGTTCCTTAGCCATTTGAACCATGTGCAGCTGAAAATAGAAGCAAGTTACACACACTTTCCACCAAACTTAGTTTGCACAAATCTCACTAATCCCGGAAGTTACTTAGGGTAAACTGCCACATGCGGTTTAACCTGCGAAAGGAACCTCTCATTGCCTCTTTCTCTTAATATATGATTAGGTAACTATTCGTGGCCATTGATATAAGTATCCCAATCTATGGCTGTGTCAGCCATAAACCCCCACCCTTTAGCGTCTGTGGTCCGGGTGCGAGTCCATGGCTCACATGTCTTTGTGGACACTTGGCCTCAGGAACTCCATGCTCATGCTCCAATAAACTTTAATGCAAGCACACTCTTTTATTAAACCTCATAGAGCATTAGCATTGAAAAATACTTATGCGCCTTTGTCAATCATCACACCACACGAATGTCAACACATTCTTTCTACCCTAATCTTCCATGCCATTCATGTGCCACTCATCTACCTGATTTGATCCTTGACACCCTAAGGTAACCCTTCTTAACTAAGGGTTTATTAACATCCACTTAACCCCACTACCCACTAATTTTCTCTACCACCTTGCCACATTGCAAAGGCCCCCAACCTTGTAACAGAAAAAAAACCATAACTAAGCTTCGCATAGGCTCCTGGCCTCTCCTCCTACTCTGTGAATTCCTTCCTGGTTGCAGCCTGGCTTCGACCAGCTGCATTCGCCGAACTCTGTAAATCTTTCCTCCCGCAGCCTCTGGTCTCAACCAGCTCGAGAGCTGCTGGCCAAGCTCGCACTTGAATCCCAGCCTGAATCTAACCTTGGCAGCCTCTGGCCCAGCTCGCAGCTGCTGGCCAAGCTCGCACTTGAACACACACACACACCAGCAACCTCGGCCTCCGCTGCCAAAAAACCCATGTTCAAGATCCGGGAATCCAGCCCTCATCCGGCTGGGTTTAACGGCCTCCCCCTTTGATGAACCCAACCCAAGCCTTAAACAAACAACCGCACCTCTCAAAGTACCTACTTGATCAAGTACAAGCAATTCCCCGCATAATATCACCCTTAATCTAATTAAAATAATTCAAATGTTTCTTTCTCTTTTCGATTTCTTTTCTTGTCAAAAACAATTCCCCCCAACTTCAATAGCAACAATAACAATTTGATGCCACTTACACCACTTCAACCTCTTAGGCAACTTAACCCCCTGGCGATTTCAAGTTCCTCACATTATTTTGAGTTAACTGGACATGTGAACACAGAATTGGGCTCACAGGCTGATATTCGTTAGGTAACACCAGCTCAACCCTAAAGTAAATTTGCCTTGGGGTTATATTAAGTTACTAGGCAAGTCCATTTATAGGCAAGGAACAAACAAAGTATATATATATAGAGAGAGAGAGAGTGAGAAAGCTGATTAATCTTGTCTTGATAAATCTCATGTCATAGCAAGATATGTCATTGCTACTGTAGAGTTTTGTTAGATAATGACAACATACATCCCTTGCAAAGAAAGGTCCCGATAATCAAGTCAGATGTCAACATTCGCTCTTCATCATGTTATTTTGACCTTCGAGGTAAAATCTGGTGTAATTATTTCATGTCATCATTCGTTATTAACAACGAGCTGATCATGAACAAATTTTAATTTATCTCATGGTACTATAATTTCTCATGAAACCATATACAGGTCTAGACTAAAAACAATATATCACCCTCTCTCTGCATAAGCATGTCAAGACAAATTATAAAGTGCTCTATTCGATTTATGGAAGTAGATCGTAGACCTCGCAGATTGGTAATTCATGTAAGAGAAATTCTCACTCAAGAAATGCAGTTGATATAACTCCTTTATTGCCAATTAGAAAGTACCGGCGACTGGATCCTCTTTTGGTAACAAACAAAGTGTAACTAGCTACGGTTACGTCTCGTCGTGACATAGTTCCGGGTTATTATACTCGTGTACAGAACTACAACAACCCTGCATTTGGTCACTGCGAAGCACGTAAGAGGGGTCAGGAACCCCATTATTAAACTGAAGTCTAAATCTATTACTCCCCCGTAGCTCAGCGACTCTACGGTCGTTTTATTTGAAGCATGTTTTTTCTTCACCGACTGCCGTAGCAACAAAATGTGTGTAGAGTATATCTCGGTAGTCAATCGAAGTGTAGAGAAATAACAGTGCAAAGCAAGAAAGATAGACTCAAAGTCAATATTCCGGACTCATTTCAATTCTTGGGAAATTGAAATGAGTGGACAGATATGCGAAAGGCATGCAACACTTGTAGAAGAGGTCCTCACCTGTGCCCATGCTCCTCAAGAATACCACAAAGTATGTTAGTAGAACGTACATTAGGTGTTAGCATACCTCTTACTTGTTATCGATGTCAACAAGGCTTTACCCTTTCCTTAGAGGTAGGCAATATGAACCATCTCTACTGAAGGTGTTGCAAACAATTCAAAAGATTGGTAGATGGAAAAAAAACATGCAACACGAGCAAACATTCGCCAACTCGAGTTCGTAGCCAATTCACTAGTGTAGTCTATCCGCATACTAGACTTAGTTTTTAACCTTGAACTCATCGGCAGTGGAGCTTGATTTGCTCATCTTGCCGTCACTATAGGTAATTGTGGCTCATATCTCCACACAAAAAATTGAGACCGCACTCAGCGATTACCGCTATGAGCCGTGTGAGCCAGAAGTGTGCACTGTGTCGGAGAGTCTCAGTGCCAGAGCATCCCGGGAACCCTGCGGCATCCATTCCTTCCGTTTCTTTTTCTTCTGGCTTAGGTTTACGGGCAGCCCGTGGGTGAATCAAAAAATTCAAGATTTCAAAATATTAAGAGAGAGGGACTTCCGATCTGAAATACTTAACCTCTTTCCCATGCTGTATTTTTCTTAGCATGTAATGTCTAATTGTCAGCCAATTGTCTACCTTAGTTGCCCTTTCAACTGCCAATCATGTAATCCGTTATAGAAAATCAAAGAGACACAACACCACCAAGCATAACATTATTCAGATCCATAACAGTGTTATGCGGGACTGACAGTATTCCAGGGAATATTCTCCACATTCAAGCTTAATGTGGAAAATCCCAGGAATATTCCCTGGAATACTGTTAGTCCCGCAGAACACTATTATGGATCTGAATAATGTTATGAAGAGACTATAGTCTTTTCAAATCATGAAGCTTCCTCCTTGCGTAAATTGTCATTCCTTTTAAGGAGAGCAGGTGCGTATAGCAAGTCAACCATAACATTATCCAACACCTATGAGCCGCTCCATTTTAATAACATTAGTACACTACTTCACCCATGTTTTCCAATATGAATTTGCGAGTACATTGTTCTGTTGTGAGAATAAACAAAGGATAATTCTGAAGAGAATATGGCTCATTCCCATCTCCACCCAACGTACAAACTCAGCTGAATAATGGTAGGACAACGCTCCCCTCTTATTAAGATCACTCCTTTTGAGGTTGCTTGCCTCTTCAATCTCAAAGAGATTATAGTCTTTACCATAAAAACATTCTTTCCAATCACTCATCAAACATAGATCCATTGTCCATTGCGCATAATTTACAGGAGTAAATAAGGTAGAATCTTTCCTTCAACTATCTTCTGATGTCACTCGATTTCTCATAGTTTGAGCAATCTAAGGGCCGGTTTGCACCATGGACCATGAAAGTCGAACCATAGAAGATGGCCATTTTCCATGGTCCAACTTCCATGGTCCGATTTCTTTAAAAACAACAATTTACAAAACCTTTAAGCCCCTCACTAGGTGTAACCCAAATGTGGACCAAGAGGAATGACCATGCACCAAAGTGAATGTGCTGATGTTTTTAATACATGTCCAAAAAAGGCAGTTTTGAAAAAATTCAAGTGCGACCATTCTTTTGTCTTCTCTTGTCTTCATCTTCTCTTCCCCAAAAAATCATTATAAAATCATTATAAAAATATTTCTCTACCATGGGCCCTTGCCTTTTTCTACCCGAGCACCTCTTTTGCCTCTCCCATCGCAAAACCCGTTGAACCATGTCAGCAGATAATGTAGGCCTCAAATTATGTCTTTTGGGGCCCTCAAACTCCATGGTCACTCCGACATTTTTGGAGTGGTGTAGACCAAAGTGGTCCCGGGACGAGTTCAACAACCAATCACATATTTTACAGAGCCTTGGGACGACTTCATGATCCATGGTGTAAACAACCCCTAAGTTATGTTGCACCACCCTTTCACTCATGATGGACCACTGATTGTGCTTAATCATTCAGGGTCTCCACAATCATCCGTCATGAACTTATTTAAGAACAGGAATCATCCAACATACATCACCCCACACTGTTCAAAGATCCTCTCATTAGCAGACGACTGACTCTTACAACCAACCCTACTAATGGCACGAGTGACAATTCCACCCCAAGGAATCTCTCCGTAATTGGTTCCTTCTTTCCTTGCAAACTCAAGGCCACTTCACACACAAGGCTGAAGGCCCCTGACCATGGCAATGTAAGAGCTCTCATTGGTCGAAAAGGCGGAGACCGTCCAAGTTCACTTCACACTAGGAGGTGAAGGTCTAAAGGCCCAAAGAAAAGTTCGTGGATGAAAAGTCTACATGGAGTCCTACATGGCATGTTGTGGATAAGGATGCATGGTCTACCGGAATTTGCGTCAGGCCCACCTCCAAGAGGTGGGTCTGACGAAAATTCCGGGAGACCATGACTTTTTAAATATTTTTTCCAGCATGACAGATTTCACGACAGATTTCAGGGAAGATTCTAGAATAGATTCTAGGACAGATTCCAAGACATGCAAACACCACCAAGTAATTCTCTTAAATTGATAAAGTTTGAGACATATTATATTAAACCAAATCCTCCTCTCTTTTTCCGCCAACAAAATATGCATTGGTCCCACAACATGGTCCATTCTCACTTCGCACTATGCTTGAGGGCCCGTGACTACATAAAACGGCTTTCCCAACACCAATGGTACGGCCTTTGGATGAGAGTCAAGGGTCCTCACCATTACAAGGTCACGGCTCTTGGCTCATGTGTGAAGTGGCCCTCAGGGCCACTTCTCACACGAACCAAGAGCCGTGACCATGAAATTGTGAGAGCCCAAAAGAAAGTGTCCAAAGGCCATTCCGACACACCTCCAAAATCATGTAGTGTGGTCATGGACCCTCAAGTGTAGTGTGAAGTCATATGTGACCGGGCCCTCAACCAAATGCTATCTCAATGAATTTCTATTCATGTGGGTCCTCACGCATGATAAAATAGAATAAATCAACGGTTGTGAGCGTTCAGAGTGCCATGGTCTCCCGGTTTTGTGTTAGGCCTACCTCCAAGAGGTGTTTTTTGAAAATAGTCCAAGTGACCATGAAACATGATTCATTCGATGCCATGTAGACTTTACATCCATCTTGCATTCACATACTCCGTTGGTCCCTCAAGCATAGTGTGAAGCAAACTTGGACCGGCTCCGCCTTTCCCACCAACAATAGTGCTTGAAGTGCAATGGTCACAGGCTCTCAGTCTCGCGTGTGAAGTGGCCCTCATTCCATCTCAATATTTGCACAAGACAGGTCATTGACTGTATACTATGCTAAACATGATATTTAGTGTCATATGGTATTTTATGTCACTATGGTCACTTTTCGGATGACACTTCTCATGAATAAGTGAACAAATACTGTCATGGTTGACGAATGAGTTCATCCATTGGCCAAAACCCTACCTTCTCTTGTCAGCAACCTGTGATGACATATTGCCATGGATGAAAAAAACACTTGGTAAGTGACAATAATTGCAACATTGTAAATCTATAATCCCCCAAGAAGTTTACAAGGAATGACAAATAGCATTGTTGGGTTTAGCTTCTAGTGTTGGTGACACTACACCGCGGTTTACAATTAGTATTGAGCAAGACAATTAGAATTGGTCATACTAAATATCATAATTTTAGTGTAGTTCCCACACATAATGCTTCCACACTTTAACTCCATGAGTGGTATTCTATCAATGATCCGCAGTCCAGCACAACTACTCCTTATTTTGGAGTATTGTTCACCATGTGTGCATGACAATAGACCAACTAGCACAATTACTCTAGTGGTAATTTAAACCCCACACCCAATGCCCAAAAAATGTGACTTCCATTTCAACGACTGTAGCTAAAGATCTACAGTTTTTTTTGACAAATCCAACCGTATAGATGTTTGCAAGTTAGAGGTGACTACTCACAATCCATATTTGAAACGTTGAAGTTATGTTATGTAGGAGATTATAATAGGAATATCAATAGTGGTCTTGAGGGTCGGCAATTTAGAACTTTCAAAAGAGGGGTAATATACCTACTCAAACCAACTCACAAACCTTGAAACCATTCTTTTGTGAATTTTTGGAAGCTTTGCAATTTGAGGGCAGCAGTGCCACAACTGTGCACCTTGCACATGGATGTACACCCACCAACACATGTCCAACTAGAAATTCCAATGGTAGACGTTTAGGATATGTTTTGCTTGAGTGTCATGCAAATTTTTAGATCAATTGTGAATCATTTGCACATAAGGATAAAAAAAAAACATGTTTAGGATATGTTGCCCTTAACCTTGGAGGTGACGAAATGTCAAACATGCATTCGTGATAATCATCGGATGAGGACTCACTCCTCATCCAATGAGTATCAAAGCTACCAGCATCTGTAAGCTAGATAAAGTGCAATTTTAATGGATCAATCATTGATCCAACAATGTTCAAGATGCACTAAAGACAATGGCCACTCCTACAAACATTCAGTGTCTAGAGAATCAATGTCTATGAGAGAGAGACCGCCCTCATAACTACATCCTATATAAGGTAGAGGGTGCTAAAACCAACACCCCATCCAAAACCAACACCTATAAACGCCTCCCAACTGCCAACACTCTACGACCTTGAACCGTACCCGGCGGTGTAGGAGTGTTTGAGCCCACAGAGTGACAGTTTTAGGTGTCATTAGTGGTGCCACCTCATAGCGGCCTCCACTACCTCCATGTAGGGTAGGTAACGGGCTCCACTCTATCTCGGGTTGGTTCAAGGTGGGATGAGGGTGGCTTGTCAATGCCTATTCTAGCCATTCTATTCACAATGCCAAGGAGGTAGGCCCACAAAGCACAAAAGGGTCATATCCTGGGATGCAAGGGGGTCGGTTCCCGGGATGCAAGGTGATGGTTTTGCAAGCGAACCAGGTGAGATCGTGGAGGTAGCCGTGTGGCTTTGCATACCATTACTACTTGGGCTTTGATGTAGTAATGGTACCCAACTATGTTGTGTTGGTTCTAGGAAATGAAGGTGGGGGTCCTCATCATATGCAAGATTGCCATACACGGGGCCTATGGATTGGTTTAAGGAAGCTAGTAGTTTGACTTTGAATATTCATCAAATATTCAATTGAGACTAAAAATATTTTTTTCTTTCTTGATACCTATGTTTAGCCCAAAGACTAATATGAATATATATATATATATATATATATTATATCAACCACATAGCCATATGTATGTGCAATAGCTTAAAGTGTTGGTTTAAGCACCCTCTACCTTATACTAACTAACAACATGATTGGTTTCTAAGTTTGTAACATCTCTTATCATACGATAGTCTTCTCGAATCTTCCCCTTCCAACTCTCCTAGACTATGGATTCCATTGACACATGTCACTTGAATTTCCAACTCTGATTAAGTTTTTTTATATTGTTTTCCTATTTATATTAAATTTACAAAAAAAATTTGATTCCACATGGCACTACGTAATCATTTTGGAGCACAAACAAACTTTGATTTTCATTAATCAAATCTAATCCGGAGAATGTTAACATTTCATGAACTCAAGTGCATCATCAGCCTTAGACTTATGGACATGCTAATTTCTTTAAAACTCATGTTAAATGTTTTGACAATGTTAACAATGTCAAGATTTTATCGACTCTATCGTATTAACCTCCTTGTGGATTTACTAAGTCTATGAAAAGCTCTGAACTGTTTCAAAGTCTAGACACATTACCAAAGATCTTTAAGTGCTTAAAAACATGTAACCTCGACAACATATATCTTCTCCGCAACCACATAAGAAACTCATCCTCCCAATATACTCACCCATAACTCAATAGTAAATACGCTAAAACCTGCCACCACAATAGCACCATCCGTAAAGTCAAAGCCCACACAAACATCGTTGGAAATGACGAGGCTGATAAATTGGCCAAACACGGAGTAAAGCAACCTTGCATTGTAGAAACCCTTTTCCACCTCATCGGCTATCATACACCACATTGGCCATCTTCCCTCCAACATCCACACAACATGATGGCTCAATCAACAACCTAAAAAACGACATAGAAAAAGTGTACATAACCACACTCATCTCCCATGCAAAAATACAATACCCTATATAGACAAATGGCTCTCCAACACAAACATACACATAAAATGGTCAAATCTATTTTGGGATGCCCCCTGAATATTACCAATGCGCAAATAACACAAACCCTCAAGTTTAGATTCGGAAGATACTTAGGGAACTACCGGAAAAAAAAACACATCCTCAAACAAGATAGATCCCCAACATGTAACCTATGCACATTTGACCAAATGATACATGCCTCCACATATTATCATGTTGCACTAATAAACACATAAACAATCTAAGGACAAACCGACACAATAAAGCAATACACGCACTAGTGAAGACACTACTAGCCCATCCCACAACCCATTGCTTTACCTAATCAATGCTAGTAACATTAAAGACACACACCTGACAACACCATACCTTCATGGCTACTCCCATGCACATGCTATCTTCCAAGATGTAAATGCCAGCTTGACTTATACCCAATATATTATGAATCGTAGGAGCCCCACCCACAAATAAACCACCCTTCACACCCAACCCAAACCTCAAAGTACAAATAATTGAATTCACTTACTGTAATGATAGATTCCCTGTTGAAGCCACCAACCAAAAACTTGATAAATACGCCATTCTCCACCCACTCCTACCCCAACTAGGATGGCTTTTACTACCACCCATTATAATCACATCAGGAATAAGGGGGCACTATACATACAACGACTGTTAAACTCCTCCAACACTACAAATCCCCCAACTTCAAAATCCATAAACTAATGGAATCCTTCTCCCAAATTGCTATAGGGTACCTAACACACATAATCCTAAACAAAAGGAAATTAAAAAAGAAACAAGTCTTGGTCCCACTTGACTAAACACACTTACTAGCACCAAAACCCAAAACTAACACAGAACACATAGCCCTAACCACACGGTCCACCTATGAAAATAGGCACTAAGGCGCCCCCACTCTCATCCTCACACGGACATGAAAGAGGCAGTGAACGGACATCACACGTTAGGGTAAAAGACTCTAACATTCCTTTTTTTTTACACTAATTGTGTGTTTCATATCCTTTGAGAAGTGGGTGGAGAGAGAAAAGTGGCCATTTAAGCCCCACCAACGTCACCTTATAAGTGTGGAGTCACCCTTAAGTTGACCCAACCTTGAGGAGCTACACTAAATAGTTCTATTAGGTGGAGAATTAGGGTGGAAATAATTAGCATGGGCCACACTATTGTTTCTAGTCAAGGTGGAGTTAATGGGTTCCAAGGCCCCAAGTCTTCCCCTAACTCTTTGTGACCAACACATTTAATATTAACTATAGGATAAAAATAGCACAAAATAAGACAATCACCTGGATTAATTTCTAGAATTTTTTTTATTGTGGCCCATGTTGATTTTCTACAAAAAAATTACCATGGCTTCAAAATTAACGTAGCCCACATTAATTTTCACAATGAGCATTAGCGTGGGCTCTAAAACATTACTGTGCCTTATAGTATTAGGACTATTTAGTGTAGCTAGGCATTGTATGGGCGACTACCAATGTCTTGGGAGAGTTTTGGACATAATTGGTCGATATCCTAGTGTTTCCGACCAATTACATGTTGACATGTTTCTGCCTTTTGTTGTTAATTTGAGGTATGTTCTATAATTTCCTTTAAAATGATCGATTAATTTTCTTGAAGTCTTGAACTTCAACTACACTAAAAATATATATTTAGTGTTTGATACACAAAATTCGTAGGCATACACTAAATGTCAATAACCCTACGAAAGTAAGTAACATTAAATGTAAACTTAAACACTACATATCAACTATGGTAATATGTGGAAGTTACATGTTTGAATTTAGTGTTAGTAAGGATATAAAAAAATCGCAAGTCTAGTGAAATCCATGCTTCACATGAAGGGAGGTGGCAATATGGAGGATAGCGGCACATTCATGTCTAACACTAATTGTCAAGGAATTGAAAATTAGTGTTGAGCAAGGTAGGGTGGTAACAACATTAAATACAATAAAACACTAAATATCATATTTAGTGTAGTTATTTCTTGAAACTTAGGGCCAGTTTACACTATGGACTAGGAAGTTGTCCCATGGCATTGTAAGAGCGCTAATTGGCTACTCAACTCATCCCGGGACGACTTTGGTTTACACTAAGGAGAAAATGGTAGAGGGACCATGAAGGTCGAGGTCCCCAAAATATAAATTTTAAGGCCTAATAAATGCACTGACATGGGACAATGGGTTTTGCAGTGAGAGAGGCAAGAAAGGTGGTCTGGTAGGAAAAAGCAAGGACCCATGGCAGAGAAATGCCATTTTAATAAAATTTTAATGAATCTATCCTCTATGTGCCTTAATCATGCCATAGCCCATGAGACATACCATTACTACCTTGCCCTACCCCTTAAATTGGCTCCCATGTGTTTCACCAAACAACGTGGGACATCTTGAACTCAAGAATTCGAGTGCATATTTGTTTTCTTGGTCTACCAACTGCAATGTTTTGAATTTCGGGGCTTGTAATATACCGCTAAAAAGGTCTTGAAAATACCTTTCCAATAGTATATTACACGCCCTGAATTTTTTAAAATTACAGTTGCAAAACAAAAAAGAAAAATCTATAGTCATTTAGTGACTGTAGATCATGGTGGTCAAAAGAACCGCAATGGGAAAACGATTGCGGTTCTTTTTCGCATAGTTTTCTACTACACTAAATAAGATATATAGTCTTTGATGCACTAAATACAAACGCATACACTAAATATCAATGACCCTATGAAAGTAAGTAACATTAAATGTAAAATCAAACACTAAATATCAACTATGGTAATATGTGGGAGTTACATGTTTGAATTTAGTGTTAGTAAGGATATAAAAAAAATAACAATGATAAAAGGAGAATTCCAACATATCTTCTAGCAAATCTTCTAACACTAATTATCAAAGAATTGAACTTTAGTGTTGAGCAAGGTAGGGTGGTAACAACATTAAATATAATCACTAAATATCCTATTTAGTGTAGTGACAACACAAGGTACATGTCACATGTAAATTACATTGAACATGTACAAATTAAATCGGTCATTTTTTTTTGTAAAAATTGTTGTGGAAAGATTTGCAAGTCACATCTTCGACACATTTAACACGAAGTGAAGACAAGTGAAGCCCAAGAGAAGACAAGAGAATGGTCAAACTTGATTTTTTTTTCAAAACTGCCCTTTTTGGACATGTATTAACCCCTAAAGGACCAAGCATGATTTGGACGGATCTGAAGGAAATTCGAGCCACTGTCATGTATGGAATAGTGCATAGAGCGTGGCAAACATTTGATGGTTTCCAACCTTATGGAATGGTTGTTAGCTTTATCAAGTATGATAGGGAAAAATATCCATCCCTTTATGTAAATTTCGTCCATTAAGATTGATATGTCTTTCGATGGTTCGATGGTATTCTTGAGTTGCCCGAACATTGCCTGACCACTTTGAACATGTCTTGCCATTATTATATTCGTTTCTTAGGCAACATTTTGCAACGACACTGAAAGTCGCGGACTTGGGCAACTATTAGTGCTGACAAACCGTCATTTCAATCTAATTTGTTGGCTATATGGGCCTTGCTTTATATACAACTACAAAATAATGAAAATATTGCGATTTTTTAAATAATATACATGTATAAAACTGCACTGAAATCTGTACGGTGGATGTATGCAACAAAAACCAATAAGGGTATGCATAATTTTTTTGCAAATTTATGATGTCATTCTTGAATTTAAATGTAATTTAAACTACTAAGGAAGTTGTGGATGGTGGGCACACAAGGAAAAAGGGTGTGGACAATGGAGATTCTTATCCCACCCTTTCGTACCGTGGCCCACAACCATTTATATATTTCATTCTCAATATTGCATGCCCCATACCACCCTCTTTCATGGCTATAGTGTCATTATATACCCCCACTATGTATGTGCCCCCCCTCCCCCCATACATCGCACCCTTTACATAATAATAAATGGGGCCACATAAAGGTTGCCCAAGATTCGACCATGGTGCAAGTTCATTGGATACTTTGAACAGTTTCGGGCAGTTGTACAGTGCCAAATAGTGCATTTTGAACATTTACATCACATTTACAAACACCAAATTATCATTTTTTGAATTTTTTTCTGGGCTACATTTCTCTGTCCATTGCGCATCCATTGCAGTTATTTTCATTCACATCGGTGCAAATCTCTGAGTTCTGGCCTACACAAAAATACCGAAAACGTCCAAAATTGGACGCTTGGTCCTTTAGGGGTTAAAAAAATCAGCACCTTCACTTTTTGGTGCACATTCGGTTTACACCAGTGTTGGACCAATATCAAAATTTTGCGATACCAACGTAGTACCAATATCATATTTTTTATGAAATTTTAGCCGGGTTGGATCCCAAGTATCACAAGAATCATATTTTTATAGATGTGGTATGAGTATGAGTATCAATCTTGTAAAAATAAAGCCTAAAGGTATCAATATCGAGTACCATGGTAGTGATACCAGTGGAGTATGCACAATGGTATGGTATTATTTAAAAAAATTACCTTTTTCCTTTTAGAGACCTAAAAACACAAACAACATTGCAACAAGAGTGCATGAGGACGCAATTCATCGACAGTAAGAAACGTGCCTCATTGAAGCCAAGAATCTAGAGTTTGTTGAACTAAAATTTCGAATAATAAATTGCAATGCCGCCGATCTGAAGAGCATTCAAGCGGACTGGGATACTAGGGTTTCGGGCTTCTCGACATGAGCGAAGGCGGGGGTGAGTATTGACCTCTACCTCCTGCCTTGGGTATCAAAGGCGGGTATTGAGACCCGATACCGTGCAATACAAGTACGGAGCAGGTATCGCCCCATCCACATATTGCGGGCAGTATGGTACTTAATACCATACTCATACCAGTATTCTATACCAAGCAAATGGTGCTATACCGGTCCAACACTGGTTTACACCTAGTGAGGGGCCCAAGGCCTCCAAAACTAATTTTTTAAGAATTCGGACCATGGAAGTTGGACCATGAACTCAGACCATTGAAAAAGGCCCTCTTCCATGGTCCGACTTCATGGTCCATAGTGTAAACCAGCCCACGACCAGTTCATCCATAACTAGCAGCCAGGTATTTCTGAAAACCTGGCTGGCCTCGCAACTTGGGCCAGCCCTAGAGCGTTTACTTTGGGCCCGGGAATTATGGCTCCCCGGTTTTGGGCTGGGACCTGCTTCCGGGAAATTACGATGCTAGCACTACGAGACAATGTTCCCGGCATCTGGGTCTATTGGTAACTAATTTACACTACGACGTACAAAGGCTCGGGCTATGTGAATAAAATGAACTCATGAACATGTTGCGTAAATATAGGGGATTGTTAAATCGATCACACATTGGTTAAAACGACCACAATCAATATGCAAGGTGTCAACTAGGCTCTGACAGGGTGGCCGAGTTTATCACTTCCAACACATAGTTAATACCTTGTCCTTCTTCATGTCTGCAATGAAAAAAAATATCAAATTTTGGCAGCTCATGTGATCGCGTGGCGTGTATGTGCAGTAGATTTAACAAACTACGTGATCGATTTAATGATTCCCTAAGTATAGTGCATGTAATAAGCATGTGAATTTTATAAGCAACTCGAAGGGGCATAGTAACGTAGTTGTACATATATTGGTCAACATCTTTACCCACACAACCACACACACAATGTGTGATGACCATATATGAGGAACAAACTACCCATGATTGGGGTTTAGGATTTTTAACCATATTAGGGTTTGTCAATGGCTAATTTATGTCATGTTAATCGTCTTAGTATAAATATCAAAGGGACTTTGATGCAAATTTCAAAGTCGAATATGCTAGAAACTAGTATTTAGGAGATTCCAGACATGTTGGTCAATTCCAGACAAAATTGGTGCTTAACACCATCTTCTGAATCCCTCAATATTGTGACTTCTTCCCACAACTTTGTTCTTGTGCACATATGGCTTTTATTAGTTTTATTTTATGTGTTTATGACCATATAGTTGTGTGCTTGCACTATGTTTTTGCTTGTTATCTCATAAAGGGTGCATAATTCTAGACTCTCTAAAAGTCCGGAATTACTTAAATACCAGCTTAGAAGAAGGAAAAAGATTTTTGAAGTGCAAGGTGTAACTGGTATTTAAGTAAGATTGGACTAAGTCCAAGTCCAAAATTGCAACATCTTGATCTATAAATAGGACATTTAAATATAATTATATGGAAGGATCCTCCAATAGAATACGCAAAGTTGATTATGATAGTATTATAGTAGAAATTTTGATTTTATTTTCAATGTTTATCATTTAATTATAAAGATTCAACATCAAAAGGTAGATACTTGAATTTCTCCATTTTTTACTATCATGACATTTAAAATTTCACTGAGGATTCACATATCTCCCATTAACTTAGGTAAATCAAAAGTGTATGGACATATCCATCATAATAGTCAAGCACTCAAAGAATCTAGATCTTGAGAAGATGTCCAAATTCATTTAAATTGTGATCTCAACGTAGTCACCTTCAACTTACATGGCTACAAGTGAAAGTCCACAACAACTACCAAAGGGGAGGGTGAACCTAGGGATTGTTAACTTTAGCCACGCAAACCCCTAAGTCGGGGTTAGGGATTAGGCTTACCAAATTAACCTACATGGGACATGGTTTTATTACTACCCCCTCAATAGGTGTTATGAAAAGAATCATTTGTAATGAATCATTGAGATGATTTATTACAATCACGTGAATTAAAGGTGAAAACATTGGAAGCCCCTTATAGCCCATCAATCTATTGCCCATTGCCCTCCTTCGGAAGTGGCTATGAAGCGCTCTTCCTATCTACCTGTCCCCAACCCCAACCCTCTCATCAAGCTCAGTGGGATTTGGGCGAACCAACCCATACACTCGTTCCTTATTGGATGCCTAAACCCTTGCCTCCAAGGAACTAGTGTACAGGTTGTTTCGCCCCAGCCAGCTCAGTGGTGTAACCACCACTGCATGTTGGGCTACTTCCCAGTTCCATTACTACATATGTGTATATATTTTTAGCTTTTACATGAGGCTCTTATTTATCGGGAAAAAAACAGGCACATGAGACCGAATAACATTATGTCATGTGCTTCTTCTTTTATTAGCATATTCGATCCCACACATTAACATCAAAGACCTTGAATTAGCCTAGTGAAAATAAGTTAGGATAAATCATCTGCCACAAATCCCAAGCCACCATAAATCTACAGCTACGGACGCCAAACCGGCCCATGTTGACCAATGTATTGAGCCTTCATTCTTGTTATGTGACTAATTCAGAAAGCTACTGAAATTTTTCAAACCTCATAATTACAATTCCCTCAATTCCACTGCACCGATTATCGTAGTTAGCGTGTGTTGTTGTGTGGAGTTGTGTAGTGTAATAACGTCTTACTCAAAAGTTCAATTTTTATTAACGAAAGGTCAATAGGTTGTTCGCCCATTATAGAACATAATTGACTTTGCTTGGAGAAATATGACATTCTCATTAACCAGTTATTGCACTGCATAACTCCAAATAACTAACACACGTTTTATTGGGATCATCCATGTAATTACTACGGGATTGGAGAGTTCGGTATCCACCAAGATGAAACTACCGACAACAGACAGAGGAGGTCTATGTATGACTTAGGGCTCCAAGCTTCCAATTTATAAGGTGACCTTTAGGGGATTGGGAAGCCAGTGAGTTATTAAAAAACTAGTTTTTTGGGGGAATCTCCCAATTCTCTCATCTATGATTCCCTCTCCAAAGTCAAACCCAATAAGTGTTTTGTGCTCGTCGTAGTCTTTTGTGATCTTCAAGTCTTTTGCAGTGCGTTGTAAATTGAGTCTTAGGGCCACTTCACACACGAGCCAAGAGCCGTGACCATGAAAGTGTGAGAGCCCAAAAGAAAGTGTCCAAAGGCCGTCCCAACACACCTCCAAAATCATGTAGTGCGGTCACGGACCCTCAAGTGTAGTGTGAAGTCATATGTGACCGGGCCCTCAATCAGATGCTATTTCAATGGATTTCTATTCATGCAGGTCTTCACACATGATCTAATAGAATAAACCAACGGTTGTGAGCGTTCGGAGTGCCATGGTCTTCCAGTTTTGTGTTAGGCCTACCTTCAAGAGGTGGTTTCTAAAAATAGTCCAAGTGACCATGAAACATGATCCATTCGATGCCATGTAGGTATCCATGTAGACTTTACATCCATCTTACATTCATGTACTCCATTGGTCCCTCAAGTGAAGTGTGAAGTGAACTTACACCGGCTCCACCTTTTCCACCAATGAGAGTGCTTGAAGTGTAATGGTCACGGGAATTCAGTCTTGTGTGTGAAGTGGCCCTTAGATTGTAACATTCCTCGACGAGTTCTCTTTCAAATTCTAGTAAATTTAAATTCTCACTCTCCCTTGCACTTAAGATTTAGGTTGAAATGGAAGCAAAATATTGCATTGGACACTATTCTTGAAGACTAGTCATCGTGCAATTAGAAGCCCACGCTAATTTATTGACATTCCACACCATTTTGGATATTTATTACCACATTAACAAAATACATGATGAGTTTGTATTGTGTTTGCTATTTGGATGTGTGAAGAGGTAACCTATTCACAAAGGCAAACTAATTGCACATATTAGAGTAGGTGTAGAGTTTGGAGCATTATGATATCTAGGCAAACTCATATATCATCAACAAAGGGGCTTCAATATAGATAAACTCCCTAGAAGTTGAAAGTTGGTTAGCTTCAATTATACCAATAGACTAATTATGGATCTATGATGCAATTTCCGGAGTCTTTTAAGTTACACAATTCAAAAACCATGCTCTATCTATCTATCTATATTAGTTTATCACATTTTGACCATTCTTGATGGATAAATTTACCTAGACATCGTGAAGCTTTTGGCCAAAGAAAAAAAAACGGACTCTTCCCACTCATGCAATCCTTTAACCTCATGCCGCAATTTAAAGGTGAAATTTCACAAAGTACCATGTAGTTGCATAGGAGTTCACTAGGTTAGAGGTATTTTTTTCCCCTTGAAAAATCTTCCATCCCTTCAATTATGCAACATGTAGATGGAAAAGTTGCAACTCCTCTACGAATATCTCACAATCATTAACCAAAATAGAATCTTAGTTTCAACATTTCCTAATAGGAAAATATTTGTGTATTGTAAAAATTTAGCGATGACCATGGAACCCTCAACTTGAAATGCTCATTTATAGTGAACGTACGAAACACATAGAGAGGCTACTCTTCCCTAAGTTAAAGTTACCCAATTCAACACCATTGAAGTAAGTGATAGGTTGTGCCTTTTAGGTAAATGGTGTTGAAACCAACACCCCAAAATCTTGCACAATAAGCACATATTGATTTTAAAATTGTCAATATCATGAACACCGTGCTCCCTGCCTGTTCGTTGTGGATCATCTACCAATAAACCCTAAACCCTTATAACTTTTTCATACAGAGGTCAAACAAGACAAAACTTGGTGTGTGAGAATCCTACAGACCTTGGACAACTAACCAACCAATTCAACTATTAGTTAAGTAGTTGCCTTTCGTAACTATAGTTGTTCGTGATTTCACCTATCAAAAAATGTACTTAATTATAATTGTTATAAATTCAATCTGCCAAAAAATCTAGTTAACTCTAATTATATATATCTAGTTAACTAAAGTTGAGCGCAACCTGTTCGCAAAATTTTGTTGTAGTGTTGTAGTGTCACTAGTGTGTTATTTGTGTTGGTGGTGTACATGGAGGTTGTTCCGGAGCCCAACACTGCGAGTGATCATACAAAGGCGTTTCTTGACGATCCTTAGTGGTCCGAGCATATTGAAGACCCTCGACTGAAGCAAATCAAGAGGCAAACTTAGCTACATAGTTATAGTTTCTGAAAATTTTCTAGTAAACTATAATTATTCCCTAAAATGTATTAAAAAAATATAGTTAACTACAATTTTT
Source organism: Polytrichum formosum (assembly GCA_964035585.1). NCBI lineage: Eukaryota > Viridiplantae > Streptophyta > Polytrichopsida > Polytrichales > Polytrichaceae > Polytrichum > Polytrichum formosum. The sequence goes on along the minus strand of OZ037935.1, from coordinate 30,634,228 downwards.
TGACGCTCGTCAAAGCACAACATTATTCATATCCATAACAGTGTTATGATGTGGGACTGACAATATTCCACATTCAGACTGAACGTGGGAAATATTGTGTGGAATATTGTCAGTCCCACAAAACATTGTTATGGATCTTAATAATGTTACGAGGTCTGGAATCCCGTCTCAATTGCTAAAAGAAGACGATATGCCGCATCTCGGAAGTCCACTCTTGTAACTTAGTGTTATTTTTCATTCCCAAGCTCAAAGTCACGTTGTACGAGATCCGAACTCTTCAACATTTTAAGGTTTGGGAGACACTTGACCCACTCGCATTGGATGCGGCTTGGGCCTTGATGTACGGTTAGGACTACAAAGGGTTGACTCCAACAAGGTCTAGGTCATACCCCAATGTCAAACAATGAGAAACGCATGTGAAGTCGAACGCTTGATGATTGATCTAGTAATTTTTTTATAAATCTTTAAGAAACCCCGACGTTACTTTTATATTATTTTTATTTTATAAATCTTTATGTTTCTTCTACAAGGAAAACTATGACCTATATGAAATTATAGTTGACCAATATGGCAACTTAGTCAACATTCAGGGTCTGAGGAGAGGCCATTTTGTGAAATTTATTTTGAGGTTATCAATATAGGGTAGAGTTCGGACTCGTGGCAAGCATGTAAGGAAGAGGGTGCTAAAACCAACACCTCACCAAAATGCAATGCTCTAAAATCTTGCTCAATAAGTACATTTTGGTTTTGAGACTATTCACCATCTTAACGTCGAGTTCGTTTTAACGGTTTTTGGGTTATCTATCAATAAAAATATTAACAATTCTTATAGCTTCTGCATACAAAATCCAAGGATGGTGTGCTTTGGTGCATTGGTAATTTTTTCCCACAAAAAAATCCATGAATTGAATGGTGCTATTATATATACTCAACATTCAAAGTGATGGTTTTAGCACCTTCTACTTGAAAGGGGCTCTGAACAAAGATATCCCGTAGAAGGTATGCAAGTGTTGTTCGGTTATTTATCATGTTCTTTGTCTTCTGCTAGTGAGATTGATATTAACACAATTTGTGTTGCATTAGCAAGTCTTGTATGATGAAGCAACATCAACATCGGGATTGAAAATCAGACGTTCCTTGATTTTATTATGATAATAATAAATCCTAGTTCGCTAACTCTTTATGTGTATACCTAGGGCCCCCAATTATGTTGATGATTGAGTGAAGAGTAGTTAATAAAATTTGTGCATGTCGTCTAATGTCTTTAAATCATATGTCTTTTTGTGTACGTCCTTAGACACACACCTAACCACAAATTGCTCAAATATAAGTGCATAATCAAGAAAATTGATCCCTTGATTGATCTACTTGGCCCTCCATGGGATCTTCACGATGATGCCATGAGAATAATCTGGAGATTTTGGAACAACCTAAAAATGGTGATAGTTTTTTCATGGGTACTTCACTAGCAAAATATTAGAAATAGGGTGAGACCTAATATAGGGTACTTTTTATTTGTGCAAAAAAAATATTATTTTTGTAAATATTCAATGTAATATAACATCGTTTCTATTAACATACTACATTATAAATACTATACAATACCCTATAATGTCCAATATTACTCTTTTTGTAGAACTATATATAGGGCACTGTGTTTTGGATGGCACAAACCTTGCAATGGGTCAAAAGGTTTTTCTACTCACAACCTCAACTCCTAAGCATTTAGTAGTGTTCTTGTAGTGCTCATTCGTGTTTTTGTAGTGTTCTTGTAGTTGTGTCGTTGTTCATCATGTTGTATCCATGTCATCGTTTGGTGTCTCAATCCCTTGCCATTACTACATTCCACCCTTTATCGACATACTTAGTACCATAAGGCAACCCATGTTTTATATTACTAAGCATGTTGATAAAATGTGCCTTAAACACCACACATACAGTGATTTTAAACAACATAGAAGAGGCATTCTGTGAATTAACACATGGTTTAGTTTAAATGGGAAAAATTGAAATTGAAATTATCAAAGGGTGCAAGATAACGGGGGCAAATCAGAAGTAGGAAAACATGGTATTAGAAAAATATTAGGTGAATAGCGCCCCTAAGAAAAATCCCTTGATGCACATATATACCGAATTACGAAATAGCGAAGTACCCATGAAGTTTTGACAAATTGTCAAATCATTAAGCAATGTAGAGATCTCTCTATATGGTCAAAACATGTTTATGCTCGCCAATTATTGCCCCATTCCTATAGGGTTTTCTGATGTGAGTTGGTGGATTTTAACCTTAATTGCTCATGCAACCCAAACTGGGTCGCCACCTAATATTTTGATGTGGTTTGCAACCCACTAAGTGGCAATCTAGGTGGATGGAAGGTATCTACTAGTGTAGGGTAGTGCCCACTACCATGTGGGCCAAAATAACATATAAATACCTCATACTCCAAGGATGTAGGATTTTTTTGCTAGGTTGGCATTGCTTGTTTTTGAGAGGTGGTTCCATTTGTTGCCCAAATGTAGGAGCCAATATGTTTTACAGATGATGCCCAATTTGGATGGAGCTTGTTTTTTAAAAAATTCCATAGGACAAGGTGGTAATTGTGCACAAACTTGACCAGATAATTTTGGAGAAAACAATGACTGCACATGTTGCTTGCTCCATGAAAAAGGGGAGTCTCCCAAAATGACCTCATGTGCCCCCCCAACTTTGAGGGTGAAAAAATCCATCTAAATTTGCGCAAAAACCCTAGTAACCTGATCATTACTGTAACCTCATGGCACTGGCCATCAGTATGCCCATTAATGTTTTCCTCTTCCATATTAAATTGCAAACATATGAAACTTGGCAATAGTATACTCAATATTATTGTCCTCTTGCATACTAAAACATCAAACTATCACCTCAAGCACTCCAATGTGCTCGAGATACCGTACTGTAAATATTCACACTAAATATCATACCACAAATAGTAATGAACTTCAATTTGTTTACTTATTTTGACAAATAATGTCATGTTGATGATTGGCAGATGTGACACTACTAGGCCTCTAGGCATTTAGTTTGGACCGTAAATACCATAAATGGTGTAGTGAGTGGTGCAATCACAATTTTGCACTTGAACCATGTGATTGGGGGAAAACTTCAATTTTGTCACGACTGTAGTGGATACCTTATTTTCCCCCATTTGTTGAATCATTTTGGCACATGAGAGGAGCACTACACTGTTTTTGGTATTTACTGTCACATACGTAATATTTTCATTTACCCTATTTTGAGACGTATGCTAGGTTACACTAAAGATTACCAACTTCACCATTAGTATCACCTCATGACATTTGGCAGTCAGGTGTGCTTACTAATATTTTGACATGAGTATGTTCAATAGTGTTATGAGGTGTATGTCTATGTTACACAATGTGTCTACAAGTTGACTAAAGTGCAAACAAATGACACTTGACATGAGTGTGCTCCATAATATCTTTCCCTTGCATACTAAAATGTAGACCCAAAGACTTGGCATTAATATGCTCAATAATATTTTCCCCCTTGCATATTTAAACACAAAACTATTATCTCAAGTATCCCAATGTGCTACACTATATGCCATAATGTAAATAAATTTCCACTTGAAATAATTACTTATTGTATGATGTTGAATAATGTCATATTGGAAAATAACGGATGTGACACTTTGACACTTCTAGGCATCTACACTAGATATGATATTTAATGTCATATGGTATTTTATGTCGCTATGGTAACTTTTCGGATGACACTTCCTACGAATAAGTGAACAAATGTTGTCATGGATGATGGATGAGTTCATCCTTTGGCAAAAACCATACCTTCTCTTGTCAGCAACTTGTGATGAAATATTGTCATGGATGATTGAAATCTGGATGGAAAATCACTTGGTAAGTGACAGTAACTGCAACACTGTAAAATTATAATCCCCAAAAATATTACCATATTTAGTGTAGTTTAGACCCTTTGCAAATAGTGAACGTGACACGAAATACCATAAACGGTGCAAGTGTGCTCAACAAACCGATTGTCACTTGATTTTTACTTGCGAGAGTAATCAAACAATTCCTTTGTGAGACTCAGGGCCACCTCACACACAAGGCTGAAGGCCCCTGACCATGGCAATGTAAGAGCTCTCATTGGTCGAATAGGCGGAGACCGTCCAAGTTCACTTCACACAAGGAGGTGAAGGCCTAAAGGCCCAAAGAAAAGTTCGTGGATGAAAAGTCTACATGGAGTCCTACATGGCAGGTTGTGGATAAGGGTGCATGGTCTACTGGAATTTGCGTTAGGCCCACCTTCAAGAGGTGGGTCTGACGCAAATTCCGGGAGAGCATGATTTTTTTAATATTTTTTCAGCGTGACAGATTTCAGGGCAGATTTCAAGGCAGATTCCATAACAGATTCCAAGACAAACAAACACCACCAAGTAATTCTCTTAAATTGATAAAGTTTGAGACATATTATATTAAACCAAATTCTCCCCTCTTTTTTCTGCCAACAAAATATGCAATGGTCCCGCAACATGGTCTGTCCTCACTTCACACTATGCTTGAGGGCCCGTGACTACATAAAACGGCTTTCCCAACACCCATGGTACGGCCTTTGGATGAGAGTCAAGGGTCCTCACCATTTCAAGGTCACGGCTCTTGGCTCATGTGTGAAGTGGCCCTCAAAAGTATTTACCTTCCGACATGAAGTGTGGACACAGGTAAGTTCGGGCAGGTAGTAGTGTGGGGGCTGGGACATGAACCTACCTCCCCGGAAACTACCTACCTAGCCAGCATATTAAAAGCACTAGAATGGGGCCTACACCCAATAACCCCTCCCCAAGGGAAAGAGAGACGGAATCAGTGCCCGGGAAGTTTTTGGGCATAGTCGGTCAAGATCCTAGTACCGTACGTTCAGGTCACTTTCGACAGACAGGTGTCGAAATTTTTATTTTAAGGGCGTACTGTATTCGGCAGCTTTTTGGGAGATTACCCAGGGTTTCGGCACCAGGTTGGCAGGTTTTTTCGTCAGAGTTGCCGGGTTTTTTTTAGCACACCTGTAGGGCGGAGCTGTTTTTTTTAGCAGAGCTGGAGGGCGGAGCTGCCAGGTCTTTTTTAGGTGTGCACAGGTACCGCATCTCTATTCCATTTTGTGTTTGAGAAGTTTTGAGTGCACTTATGGACAATGACGCAAGTGTAACAATAGTTTGTTCTTGCTTGAATTGTGTTTTAGAAAATAAGCATGTTGTATACGTTCCAGGTTTAGGACATTGTAGGTGTGTGTTGAAGATCTGTAGAGCTTTATCACTTGTGGATGCAATCAGAGAGAGGGCTAGGAAATGCAAGTGTAGAAAACAAAGAACCTTACCCCCTTCTTTTTGTTGTAGAAAGAGAAAGAAAGTTGTGACTGTAGAAAGTGAGCATTCTGATGTGGAAGACCTTGAGAATGTAGAGTGATTGTTAGGCCTTCCACTATTACAATGGCTGCAAAACAAACTTCTTTGAAAAGATTCTTGAGAACTTGGAGTGAGGATGATACAAAATTAGAGTTTGAGAAGCTCACTGTCAACCTTGAGATGGAAGCTGCAAGGAAGACAGTATTAGAACTTGATGTGCTTCCTAAATCAAAGCGACCAGTTGGGAGGCCTCGCAAAGTGCTACCTCAAATGACCCTCTTGAGTCTTTCAATGCCAGTTCTTGCAGGTACATGTATGACTTAGCTGTATATAAATTTTTGCAAATATTTCTCATTTTTTTGAAAATTTGTTATTATTAAATTCTTAGTTATGTTGTTTTGAATTTTGTTTTGTATCTGAGGAATTATGGGCAATTGTTTATAATACAAATGCTTTGCATGAAATCATGTAGATATCCCACCACCTGTACGTCAACTCCAGAAGCCAAGAAAGAAGAGCAGAGGAACTTACGTGAATTGGTTTGCTGAAGATAAATGGCCTTTCATCGAAGCTGCAGTGAAGAAACATCGAAGCTTGTCTGCAGCTCTACACTACCTGAAATTAACTCACAGGTATGCTTCCTAAACCCATCTTAGGTTCTTTTACATTCTCATTTAACAATGACATCCTTTCATGTCTGTGTAGATGTTTATGAACAATTACTTTGTTTTTGATTTCACTTCCATTTTGTTATGTACAGAAAACCTGGGACAAACGAAGGGCCATTTGATAAATTGGCAAGAAGCTCATTGTACACATGGTTCACACCAGAAGGGCAGTTAAAACCGAAGTACATCCCACATGTGCAAAAAAAATGTTATTTTACTCCATCTCCCTCACAAACTGGGCCTCTTGCAGAGAAACCTAAGTTGGTGGAAGAGCTGTGCGATTTACTTCTACAAATTCGAGATGTTGGTCAAGCTTTGAATACTGGGACAATACAACCAATTATTTTGGGATTTATACAGGCACGTGCACCTGAGCTCTTGGGTAAGTGGAAGGTAACTTTGCAATGGACACGGAAATTCATAAAGAATCATTTGAATTGGAGTTATCGACGAGCTACCACATCATGTGGAAAACTTCCACAAGATTGGGAGACACAAGGGAAATTAATGGCTTACAGAGTAGCCTATTTGGTGAAGGCTTATTATATTCCTCCAAATTTGGTAGTGAATACGGATCAGACTGGTGAGTGAACTTCAAAACTTAACATGTTTATATGTTCAAAACATAAGATTTTGAGTTTATTCATCAATGTTTGAGTTTCAAGAACTCTCATATGTTTGTTTGTAAATGTTGTGCAGGTATTCACCTTGTACCCATGGGTAGGGAGTGCACTTGGGAAAAAAAAGGCTCTAAGGATATCAAAGTAACTGGAATGGAGGATAAGCGTCAAGTTACATGTTGTGTATCCTCAGCAGCAAACGGAGTATTACTTCCAATGCAAATCATCTTTATTGGTAAAACAGTAAGGTGTTTACCTAAAACCCATGCTGCAAGGATTTGTTTAGATTATGGATTCCACTTGACTATGAGTACCAATCACTGGTCAAACCTACAGACGTGTCAGCAGTTTGTGCGTTGTATTCTTGTTCCGTATTTTGAGCATGTCGTGAAAGAGATGGGATTGCCCCAAAGTCAAAAAATGATTTGGTTACTAGATTGTTGGTCGGTACACAAATCTGAGGCATTCTTGACTTGGATGAAGAAAGAATACCCTAGCATTTGTGTTCTGTTTATACCAGCTAATTGCACATCAAAGCTCCAACCAGCAGACGTTATTCTTCAAAGACCTATCAAGTGTGGCTTCACAAGGTGTTATAAACAATGGTCCTCAACATGCATTCAACAACAACTGGAGAATAATGTCTCTGATGTTCAACTGGATTTGAAGATAGGTACATTACGTGAAGAGTTATGTACTTGGCTTTTACAAACTTGGAAAGAGGTAGGCTCTCGAACAGGTATGATTGTGAAAGGATGGGATAAATGTGGGTTGCTCAGATCATTTGAGAGAAACTTTCAAGCAGAGGCTATGGAATCACATGCATACAATTCTTTATTCACTGGGGTGGATGATCAAAATGAGGATGTGGAAGACATACAAGAATTGGACGAATTGTTTGAGACTGATGATATTCTTGAAATGATGGCCAAGTGTGCAGTTAGTGATGAAGTTGGCAGTAGTTAAGTGTGTAGTTAGTAAAGCTTCAGGTGCAAAATTTAGTTAATATGTAGATGTAGACTTGATTCACATGGGTGTTTACACCATATTTTGTGTTTTAAATATAATTCCAATTGTACTTTGTTGCTCTATTGGTTATCCATATTTGTCAAATTATTACTTTTGAATTATATGTTTATGATTTGCCTAATTGATTTCAAGTTCAACAACCAACAATTTTCACAAATTCAGACACTCTGGTCTAAAAATTTAATATTTATTTCGGACACAATTCTTAGATTTTCTGAAAATTTGAGACATTCTCCATTTAGAATTAATTATGTACGAAAGTGACCCGTACGTAGGGTAATTCTAAATCCAACCGGTTAAGGTAGAAATACCCAAACCGGCTAACCACCCTCTACCCATGCAGTAAACCTCCGTCAGAATATTGAAGTGTCATTTCTGAAACCGATCATGGCGAGGCTGCCCACTTCAATGCGTGTACACTTAGTTTAGCCAAATTTAGTTATGTTTAATGCACTCATGAGTTAACCGGTTTAGGTGATGTTCTGTATGGAAATGCGGATTACCGTGTTCGGTGTGAGTAGAATCTAGTGAACGAGTAGGGGTTTGACAAACTTTCCACTTTGAAAAATTGCAGAATTTTTTTGTACAGGGCAAAAAAATATGAAACAACTTGCATTCTTCATGAATCCTTCTCTTCTATCTTGGAAAATTATCTCATGATTGTAAGACCATATCTTCAATGCGAATCACCTTATTTACACAGGTTATGGTATTTCTACCTTACATGTTGACATCTTCCGGTGTTGCTTTATTCGTTTGAGGTATGTTCTATAGATTCTTCTAAAATGATCGGTAATTCTCATGAAGTCTCCAACTTCAACCGGTTATTTCTCAAACTCAACCGGTTCATCTGTAACTAACCGCCGGTTCATCCCGAGTAGTGGAGCATACCTATTATTCATGATTTCATCCAACGTAAAAACTCTTGAAACAATATGCAGTTTGGATGTTTTTTTTAAAGTTAATAACAAGTGTTGGGCATTTTGGGAGTGATATGTCATGTGACGTGCGTTTCAGGAGCAATATGTCAAGTGATAGGTGTTTGGGAGGATATTTTAGGTGACCGGCGTTTGGGAGTCATATGTCATGCGATGGGCATTTTGGGAGTGATACGTCAGGTGACGGGCGTTCTGGGAGTCATATGTCAAGTGACGGGTGTTTTTGGGAATGAGATGTTAGGTGACAAGCGTTTTGGGAATGATATGTTAAATGACGGGCGTTTTGGGAGTGATATGTCAAGTGACAGGTGTTTTGGGAGTGATATGTCAGGTGACGGGCATAATGGGAGTGATATGTTAGGTGACGGGCGTTTTTGGGAATGAGATGTCAGGTGACAAGCGTTTTGGGAACGATATGTTAAATGACGGACGTTTTGGAAGTGATATGTCGAGTGACAGGTGTTTTGGGAGTGATATGTCAGGTGACGGGTGTTATGAGAGGGATATGTGAGATGACATTTTGGAAATGATATGTGAGGTGACATTTTGGGAGTGGTATGTCGAGTGACGGGGTGAAGGGCTTGGGCCTCGGTCTTTTGATGACGGGGCTCGGGTTGAGGGTCTTGGGCCTTGCTCTTCTCTTTTGATGACGGGGCGGGTGGAGCCCGTGACGGGGAGTGACTGTCAAATGGATTGTGGGGTGTGCAAAAAAACAAGCCTGCGCAACAAGCACCAGGAGGGCGGGATTCAGGAAAGGGCAGCGTTGACTTTAGGCGTCATCAGGCGGAGCTGGCTGGATCGCCCTCGGGAGCCTTGGAAGTGAGAGTTTAGTGTTGACTGTGTACTCTTCAACTCTCCCAATTGCAGGCTGATAACGATTCCTCCTCCGAACGCTGCTTGAACTAAGTTTTAGGCTCTAGCCTGCGACCTCGTAAGCAAATCCAACCCACCCCACCGCCGCGTCTTCCTTCGGTTTCATGCTACTGCTTCTCCTCATCATCATCATCGACTGCACAAAATTTCACATAAGCACATGAGATTCATAGTTTTATTGAGTAACACTCGTCATTATATGGATGCCGTGCTTTAACTTAACTTCGGTTCGGTCTGCCAGGCTTGCGGAATCAGGAAGGAATTAGAGTCACTCGATCGAGTAGGGTGTGTGTGCGTGTTCTTCGGTCCATTTGATCATCCAACGATTTGAACGGACTCACCACAAGCTCCGGGGTTTTCCATCACCTCAAAATAGCATATCAAGCGTGGTAAGAACCGATTCGAGCGTTTGGATGGAGGTTCTGTGGATGATGAAGTCTGGTCAGCTAGTCGTGTCTTCGCTTGCAACGATCAAACAAGCGAGGAGAGTGTTTTGGATGAAGAGCGACTTTGAGAGACAGGTTGTGTGGTCTGAGTAATGTGACATTCTGGTGGCATGGTCAGGACCGAGTCAAGTGTTTGGAAATTCTTGGCATGTAATAAGGCTTCAGTTTGTTTTGGGGGGGAGGTGGTTACTGGATGGTGGCAATGCTGATGATGATGACGACGACGATGAGGCGAGTATGGTAAGGTAAGGTAGCTAGTGTCTTCGATCGCAGCGATCAAGCAGCACTGACATGGTTTTTGGTGTAGAATGACTTTTTGGGACAAGGTTGTGTGGTTTGGTAGTGCGACATTTGGGTAGCATGGTAAGGACCGATCTAAGAGTTGAAGAATTCATGGCATGTAATAAGGCGATCACTGGATGATGATGGTGATGATGATAAGGCAAGTCTGGTAAGGTAGCTAGTGTTATCAGTTGCAACGATCAACCAGTCCGGAGATGTTTTTTAATGAAGAACGACTTTGCGAGACAGGTTGTGTGGATTGGTAATGTGATATTTTGGTTATAGCATAGTGAGGACCGATTCAAGCGCTTGGGGATCAGTCAGTGGATGATTCAGGTGTGGTAAGGTAGTCTAACTTTGTCTTCGATTCCAGCAGACCGGAGATGGTTGTTGACGAAGAACGGTCTTGTCAGTTGTGAGACACCATGTGCTGGAGACAGCTGGTTGTGTGGTTTGGTCGTGTGATATAACTGAAGCTTATAATTAGGTCCACACATTCAGGTGCGAGTGTTGCAGAGCTGAGGTAAACTTAGATGGTTGCTAACAAAAGTTAGGTGTTGGGGTGGCATCACAGAACCAACGAGTCGGTAGGGGCCTAAGAAGTAGGTCCGAGAATGATGTGCGGCCGGAGCTAATGGGAACGCAGCGCTCAAGGGTTAGCCCTCCGGTGGTAATTAAATTCGTCAAACTTGGGGAAAAGTTTTCGTTTCGCCAGTCTTTTCGGCAGATGCAAGAAGCGGCATGGGTGATTCTCAAAAACTCATAGGTGGTGATAGCAGTAGAAGAGCTCGGCCGACAAATTTGCTCTTGTTGTTGCTGCTGCTCCCCACCGCCTTATTGATCTTGTGCAGTACTCCAGCTGCTGCCTCTGTTGAGCAAGGTAAGCTATATCTTATACTATGCAATTCCTACCTAGCTCCGACATGGCCGACTGATTCTAATTTTGGTGCCATTCAATGAGATTTGGATTGTGGAATAAGCTCAGGGCAAAGCAAGAAATTATCTGGCGTTGGATTATTTGGCTAGTCTTGATGATGAACAAACTGAAAATAGGAGGAGTGAAAAGGTGGGTGTCTGATCGATTTGGCTGGTTTCTGGGGGAGGTGCTGCAGGGTCGGCGCTGCAGGAGCTAGTGAGTTCGGGATGGATAACTTTAAAAATCCCATCCTGGGTGGCTGGGTCGGACCCGTGTGTGAGCAACTGGGCTTTGGTGCAGTGCGATGCACCCGGCAATATCGTCTTGTTGTAAGTCTTCTTCTTCTTCTGCTTCGTCGATCCTTATTTGGAAGTTTCCGTCCTTCTGTTGTCTGTCCTTTCCCTTACATGTCAACCTGTTGGTCAGTCCTGTAAATTTCTCATGAGGAGCTGATAAGAAAGCCTTTTCTAGACAAGCATGATCGGCCAGTCATGGCAGGGTTAATACATCCGTCATTTGTTCTAAATCTTCGTCAAAACTTTCCTTTTCCTTTCCTTACCATCGACCTGTGGGTCACTCCTATAATCTTCTCAGACTGTATAAACTCACCACGAGGAGATGATAATGCAGCCATTCCAATATGAAGCAAGATCGGTCAGTCATGGCGGGTTGATAGATAGGTCACATTTAGTAAGTCTTCTTCGTCAATCCTTTCCATGCTTTCCTTTCCTGTCCTTTCCTTTCAATCAACCTGTTGGCCACTCCTACAGTCTTCTGAAACTGTATTAGCTCACCACGACGAGATGATAAGAAAGCCAATGCAAGAAGAAAGCAATATTGGTCACTCATGGTAGGGTTCATACCATCAACCTCTTGGTCACTCCAATAATCCTTTGAAATTGTATAAGTTCACCATGAGGAGAAGTTAATGAAGCTATCGCGAAAAGAAGCAAGATCGGTCACTCATGGCAGGGTTCATAAAATGTGTCACTCGTTATGAGTCTACTTCGTCATCCATTTTACCCTTTGCATTCTTTCCTTCCCTTTCGTTTCCCTTACATCAGCTTGTTGGTCACTCCTATAATCTTCTGAAACTGTATAAGCTCACCATGATGAGATGATGATGAAGCCATTGCAAGAAGAAGCAACATCGTCACTCATGGCAGGGTTCATAGGCTAGGGTTTGGGGTTGGGTGACACCAAGGCGTCACACACATGATTGCTGCAACCTCCATTTGGCCATGTCTTCACATGTTGGTCAATTTGTTACAGGAACTTGTCCCACACAGGCCTCCTCGGAGACATTCCATCGGCTCTGGGCAATCTGACGACGCTGGTCACTCTGGACATGGGCAATAACAAGGTTTGCAACACATGTGGACCCTGGAACCAGGTGAGGGGCGACCTCGCCGCCCTAGGAAACCTGGTGAATCTCCAAAGCCTGTAAGTAGTGCTCCTACATTCGGCACAACTTTGTCATTTGCTATTCCAGGGTTAGGAAGATCAAATTCATCATAAGGTGTATGGGCACTAAATTAACCTCCATGTAAGACTTGGTATTCTTGCTCCTAAAAGTGTGTGATCTGCATATAACACTAAACAAAATGCAAAGTCAACCACTTTAGGGCACTTGTTAACCATGGTTGCAGAATTTCATCTAACTGTTGGAACTTCATCGATAAATCGGTCTCACCCAACAAACGAACAAACACATATTGCGAAGCTTGCTATTGTATAAAGATACAAATCTAAAACATACCTATGAATTTAGGTGTCGGGCATTGACATCATAGCCTTCTCGATCTATTCTATTAGGTAGTCACCTTGGCAATTTTCAAAACTTGTTACTTGCTAATATAATTCTTGACATGTTAAAATTTACACTTTTGGAGCCTTATATGGGCCTCTCACACATTACGGTATTTTGAAATTGTACAACGTGAATATAGATTGTGATTTGACGTGATTTGACTTTTTGGTAGGCAGTGATAGCTTGTTGTCTTGCAAGGCTATTATTCTTGACACCCACGCAAAGCAACTAGAAAGGTGTATGATGAAGTTTTCACATCATCCAGTATAAAGAGAGATTAGACAATTAGTTTGAACATGCTAAAAGGGGTTAAGGCGCTGTAGTACAGTCAAGACTCTATAAATGTTACAGGTCGGGAGTAGCAAAAAAATAACATATATAGAATTATAACAAGTAACACTTATAGAATTCATACCGATGATTAATAACATTTATAGAAATAACACTTAAATTTTCCAAAAATGAAGAACATAACGTTTTATAAAAATAAAAAATGAAAGTACAAATGATAATACATAATTCAACTAAACTAATTGAAAGAAATAATCTATATAGTAGTAACTTGACGAGATTCTTCCAACTAAACTAACCGAAAGAAAGAGTCTATAGTAGTTTGATGAGAAGCTTCCAAATGATGAGATGAAACTTCCTTCTAGAGTCCTTGAATGCTCTTGATGTGTGATAGGGCATCATTTGGTCTTTGTTCAAAGTATTTCTTTAAAGTCTATAGAGAATGGTCAACAACACTCAATCCTACAACTTATTCTACCACATCAACCATAACCTCATCAACATCAATTTCTTGATGTTCTGAGAATACATATCCAAAAACTCCTCATCGGTAGGTTCATAGGGGTTGTTTAAATCAAACTCCATCTCATAATTGAGGTATTCATGAGCATTCATCACCTCACCCACCTCACTATCAGATGACAACAACGTCAGTTGATGAAGTAGAGTAGCAACTTCATCAACCTCTACCAAGCGCCTAGCTTCCTTTATCTCCCTCTCAATAGAGATCGAAAGAACACCCGCCTGATTGTTGACCCTGATTGTTGCGCCTGAAAGATGCTATATCAAGTACTGTAAGCCCCAACTAGCAAACTAGCACCCAACAAGCACCCCAACTCCCAAACCTTCTTTGTCTGCCATCTCCTCTCCCAAATTGCTTGAAAGTGCACAAGGAGGAAGGATCTCTAAATAAGAGAGAATATTTGACTTGTTCGCAAAAAATATGGGATAAATGTGATTACATGTTTAAAACGTATGCTCTCATATATTATTACCTTGATTTTCTCAAAATTAACACTTATAGAGGTGCAATTAACAAAGAAGGGAGTAGAGCATGTTATAACACTTAACACATAACACTTACTAGTCTTACCAATTGTGTTTTTGTAGGGGAGTAAAATTTTCTTAACATATATGAAATTATAACGCTTATAGGGGTAACACTTATAGAGTCTTGACTGTAGCTACTTTAGTTGTGGATGTGTACCACAGAAAACAAAGATGTTATTCTTCGGGTTGCACAATGATTCAAAGCTAAACACATCTTAGACATACGAGACATATGAGGCAGAAATCTGGAATTTCTCAGTTGCAATGGCATCTCCTTGGATTTGCTCGCATAATTTCTACATGGTACACTTAAGTTGGGAACAAGCAGATCAGTAGAAAGTGTCCATTTAAGGTTTTACACCTTAGGTCAGCTCAGGTTGTGTCGGTGAGGGTTTGGACAATTGAACAGAAAATTGCTCACAACTTAATTAATGTTCGATTACTGATGCAGAGAGTTTCGTGGCCATGTCCAGAATTCTGACGTCCAATGAATTGTCCCTCGATGCATTTCCCTCAGTTCTGTACAAACTCACCAAACTGCAGAACTTGTAAGAGACCCTCCCTCCCCTTCATGTTTTTGTCTACAAACTAATACGAACATTTCCAACATGATTTAAACCTTTGTTTAACTTTCACTTCTGATGAGATATTGCAGAAGGGTTGATAACACTCTTATCAAAGGGCCTTTTCCAGAACAGCTCTCAACTCTGCCTAATCTCCAGTACTTGTAAGCAGATTCGTAACACCACAATTTTTCCATAAATGATGCATAACCAGTGTGACTTTGTTGTGGTTGAAAACTATGACTGTAACATTGAATTGTGGCAACTTGCACTTGCTTATCTTCTAGGATTTTGTGTAGATTGTCTTGTTGAACTATAATACCAAAATATAAAGGTATTTGGTGCCATAATTTGGTATATGTCGTTGCACGAAATGCAGACGCTGTTGATTTACTTTGAGATGAACCAAGATAATGTTGTCATTCTGATGGCAGGTACTTGGGCAATAATTCCTTTACGGGTTCCTTACCTGGAAAAGTACTGGGCGGCATGGTGACCTTGGTTGAACTGTAAGTGATGTATAGTGTTATTGTCTTGAATGATCCCTGTAGATGTGGTTCAGCTGTCAAGTGTAAGGTCAATATTTTAATAGCCAGTTATATTGTTTTTTATGATTTTTTATGTTTTTAGTTCTTGGGCTTACTTTGAGTGCTTGGATTTGGTTTGTGCTGTGCAGGACAATCTGGGGGAACAATTTCAACTGCCTTCCTCCACCAGAACTCGGGAACCTTGTTAACTTGACCTACTTGTAAGTATTGGGTTTTGTGGTTTCATACTTGTGATAAATAGGCTTTGTAATGCTCAGTTCATTTACAAGCTGAAGGATTTCCATAGTTCCTTATAAGATGTGGGTGTAAGTGCAGGAATCTTAATAAATGCGGTCTCTATGGTGGTCTACCCCCGGAATATGGAAACCTCACTCGATTGCAAAGACTGTGAGTAATACTTAACCCAGTACATTGACGTGTGAATTGATGCCTATTCAAGCTCAAGAAATCTACAAGATCAACTTTACGACAAATTGAAGACGTGTTTTCCCAGCTATGATCACCAGAAGTATGCTATATCTGAAGTATGGGGTCAGATGGACAACTTTTCCTGAAGAAATTTGTCAGAACCATCATAGTATCTTTCAATTGAACGTTATGTTTGTGTGGTTTTGATGTACAGACTTTTGTACAAGAATCAGTTGACAGGCAGTATTCCAGATGCCTGGCAGAGAATGGTCAACATAAACGATCTGTATGAATCATCCCTTGAATTCCAATACCTCTACATTTATTCTTGGTTGCCTCTGGATACTCACTTGCTCTTGCATCAAAAATGAACTGAAATCAGGGGTATAAAACATCACGCTGTACAAATGGACGTGATGTGACCTCTGAAAAAACGGGCTTATATGCTTTGTTATGGCTCAGTTACTGTAAGAGAAAGCTACACTCACACCGAGTTATTCTGTTGCAAACGTAGTGAGTTGCAAGCCAATTATCTTTATGGAGGTGTACCTGCATGGCTTCTCGAGATGCCCAATCTCTCTACCTTGTAAGTGCATCCTTTTTTATATGAGATTCTCACTACGCCTAGGTCCATGGTATACACCATTGTTGGTCTGGTATATATATGAATGCACGGTATCAATAACATCAATAGTGGTATCAAACAACCTACCCGTAGATATCAAAATTGTAACACCAGTCAAATATTGATATTTGGTGGGTATGTCAAGGTGAGAGAATCTTCATATACCCAAGTTATTATTTGGGTCAATATCATTTCAAATCATATTGATACTAGGATGATTTTGCCTAGGTATGAAGACTCTTGCATGATATATTGACCTGAATGGTATTGAGAACAAATATACTGTTAAATACCCATACCCTACTGGTATCAAAAAATGTGAAATCCTCATTATAGATACCCGAATGGTATAAAAAACAGATGATATGAGATCAACACTGGTATACACTCATTACAAATCAGTGAAAGGTCCCTTTTAGAAGACAATGACTTTTGATGATGGTGTTTAGGATGTGATGTATACTCCCTGAACATGTTGTGTGGTTCATGTGAAGCAGAAGATTCAGCAACAATCAACTCTATGGAAAATTTTCACTACTGGTTCTGAACAGGACAACTACCCCGGGTTTGCGAAACATGTAAGGTTGAGTTGGGAGATGATGTACTAGACATTGTTGCACCCTGCAGAATAGCTCCACTGTATATGATTATACTGTCTTTGTTTGAGTCTATGACGAGTTGACTCGTTGCGACAAAATTTATTTAGTGTTGGTTGAATCATCATCCAAGTAGGGCACATTTGGAATCCATGCAATTAGAGAATGAAATATTATAAGAGATTTTGACTTATGCTCTACTTTGTGTTGTCTATGTAAACTGCAGAAGTTTCGACTGTAATTATCTGACTGGAAGCAGGCCACAGGCTACAAATATCACGTGAGTTCTGGCTTTTCCTGCTGAGTGCATTTCTGACGAGTCCTGTAACTGATTCCTTATTTCCACTGAGAAATGTTTGCAACCCACCAACAAAGGACATCTATTTTACTACCCAGAATAACCCTATTCAATGTGGACCTCCATATTTTAGTGCTCTGTAAAGCATTAGCGCGTGGCTTTTATTTTTGGTACAGAGTCAAATTACGAGTAATGTAGTCTGCTGTAACTTGGAAACTTTTCTGTTTGATGCAGGACTAACCTTGAGTATAATTGCTGGGATAATGAGCCAGCTCTGGACTCTGCATGCAACAGACCACTAAACTGCCTCAACTTCCAACTGGCCACCAGCAACGGTAAATTTTCAATACTTACAACCATATGAAAGCATTCGAACCAGATTTAGTTTTTGGTGATGGCAGCTTTTGTAGCTTTTCTGTTGAGTAGCCCGTACAGAAGTATAAAAACTTGGAGTCTACAAATATTTCTTTTCAGTCATGTTTCATGTTAAGGTAGACTGGTGTAATCCAACACCCCCAAAATGTGGATCCTTATATTTAAGTGGTGCGTGGTTAGGTGTGGATCTAAGAGCAGATTCTCAATGAACATCATGTGTTCAAAACATAGTGCTCAAAATATGTTAACCATTCTAGACACAATAGTCATCAGTATTGATTGTGGGGACCTATTTGACCATTCGATAAGCATGATGATCTTCACTTTGATAATGAATACGAGCTCCAAAAATTATGAGGAAAATGGGCGTGATTTGGATTTGCTAAATCATCTCACACTTGTTGCGTGTTTCATATCTTATGAGAAGTGGTTGCAGGGAGAAAAGTGTCTGATTTAGGCCAGCTTACTTTAGTGGGAGGCAGGTGCAGGTGCTCTAAATTCTCATCTGGTTCTTGTTATTGGATCGCAGGGAAGTGTCCAGCTTGTCCTGCAAATCAGCACTTTTTCAACACAACAACATGTGTATGCTATGAAGGTTGTCCTTTGACCGTTGACTTTGAGAATTATAATTTGTGCTCTACAGAAGTCTTTAGAAAAACGATCCACCAAATTCGGCAGAAACTTCAAATCTTTGATCTTTTTGTCTTTTGAGCAATGAGCCTTTTACTGACAGAATCACAAATTCTAGGTTAAAGCCTTGCTTTTTCACAATTTCTGGGATGCGTCTCTATTGAGGCTCAAGTTACAGTGACTTGGAAAACCTGCTCATAAAATGTAAGGGGGAGGATAGAAAACTGTGTTTAATTTCTTATTTGATTTTTTCTTGACCTATTCTGTTCCCACATTTTTTCAGATCCTGGGAGTTCAAGTAAGGGTTTTGGAACAGGTGCATTGATTGGTCTTGTAATTGGCAGCATACTAGTGGCTGCTCTTGCCTTCCTTCTCTGCATGGTTTGGCTACGCAACAACAAAGTCATTGTGAAAAAGGAGGTGCACAGTTATCCTGATTTTTTCAGCGTCGGCAGAGAAGGTAATCCATTTGGCCAGGACCAATGTTCTCTTGTTTGGGAATTTTGTCATCACTTCAGAGTACGCCTAAGGTTCATTCATTTGTCGCGATTTTGTGATGAGAAGGTTACAGACAGAGTACGCGCTCAGAATTTTGTTAACTGTTTGAGGCTTTATTGTCAACATAATGGGCACCTGTATGATCATTTAATGAGAAAGAATCTTCACCTTGATTTTGAATAATAATAGTCATGTAAGCTCGGAAAATTATGAGGAAAATGGCTATGGGCAATATTTAGATATGCTGATCATCTTGCACTAATTGTGTGTTTCATATCCTCCGAGAAGTGGGTGCAGAGCTAAAAGTGTTTGTTTAGGAGCCGCTTATCTTGGTTTGAATGGGGTATTATTGTGCAGCAGGGAGCATGAGGTCAACCACAGTCATGGAGGTTCCCAAAGGGGTGCAGAGATTCACGATAGATGAATTGGTGAAAGCAACAAATGGGTTTGGAAAGAGCAATGAAATTGGAGAAGGAGGATTTGGCAAAGTATTTGTGGGCAACTTCCCCGATGGTCGAACTTTTGCCATTAAAAGAGCTGCCCCTGTGAACTCTACGTCACAAGCTGGCCATGAACAATTCAGGAATGAGGTAATTGTATTATTGCTCTTCACCATCTTCTTCTGCTGCAATCCAACCCAGCCTAACATTGCTTCTTTCAATAGAGTTATCCTTTTAACTCCATGGGACTTTTCGTCGCAAGTTGGTCCCCTATGATATTCCAGTGGTTGTTTTGCAGACAACATCAATGATTTCTTTCCACTTGTGGTGCATGCTTGGAGGTAGTGTTTGAATTTGAATGAAGAGCAGGTTCATTGAGGGCCAGACCTTTTTTTATCGCCTCTTGGCATGCCAAAATGAGTTTGACCTTTGATGGACCGATATAGAATGTTTCTTTGCTAAATCTCCACACGACCTCCAAACATGCACCAGATACTTACCTCACATGGAAAGTGTTCTTTTGGTATGCAAAACAATGAATTCGCTGACCAAAATTCATGTTGAGTTAGGGGGGCAACTCTAATGTGACAACAAAAACACATTTAAATCTTCCGGTGACAGATGTTCAGTGGATGATACTTAAGATCTAAATCTGTTTTTATATCAGGTTTTGTTATTGAGTAGGCTTCACCACAAGAACTTGGTCCGACTGGAGGGTTATTGCGACGAGGGCGAATACCAGGTAAATCTGCCTCTCCTTGTCTTTGTTGAATGAGAACAACATCAGAGACTGAAAATCAAGAAATATACTGGTTAGGTAAATGGGTCTAAATCAAATACTTTTGGCTCTGCATCCACTTCTCATAAGATACTAAATATATGAGATGATTAGCAAATCCAAATTGAAGTCATAGCCATTTTCCACATGGATCTCATATGAATATCTTATCCATTAACAAAGCGAAAATTCTCTTTCTTGTTAAACGATCACATAGGTCGCCCCAATTATGTTGACTATGGAGCCTCGAATAGCTACCAATTTTGCGCATGTAGTCGAAGCTCTTTTAAACACATGTCTTTTTGGTGTCTTTTGATACGAGCTTGCTTGACGAAACTTGATACCAGCTCACAAAGACTACTGTATAACAAAAAATTGTCCTCACAAGCAGCAAAGAAACATAAGTGGCCGGCATCGAAGTACTTCCGAGAGGACATGTTTAAAATGGTGGATTTTCAGAAGTCCAGGGTGTTTGGATTTTTGTCAATATTAATCAATATTGCTTCCTGTCGTTGGGCCCCAGATTCTGGTGTATGAGTTCATGAAGAATGGAAACCTCCACAGCTTACTCCATGAATGCCATCTAGGTACATCTGAGCAACTCTATGCGACAAGCCATTGTTTTCATTATCAAACATAGGGGAGTGTCAGTAAACGCAACTTGGACTCGATTTGCTACTGGAATATTACACTAACAAGAACTGGTATTTACTTTGAACCTTATGTGTCCTGACTGACTGGATGTGTGCAGGGAAGAATGCTGACAAGTACATTATGTTGGATTGGTACAAACGCCTTGAGATTGCTGTGCATGTTGCCCAAGGCCTCGACTATCTCCACTCCTTTGCGGTAAACCTGTCAACGCCTTCATAAATTTACTGATATTTGTGACGTAAGATTTCACCTCACCTACATCCACGAGCATACTCGTCGTCACTTACAGGAGAATAAATCCTCTCACCATTGTTGTGTCTCTTCCAACACCACACTATGACATGTATGCTCTTCTTGTAAAGTTGTGTGCATGTTCCAATGTTCCAGAGGGCATAATATATCTATGTTACCAAGAAACAGAATACCCTAGCCCTATGTATATCCTGTAATTCTGTCACAATCAATACCCCTTCTGTGCACCCACGTGCGACATGGGGGTGCAACCTCCATTGAAAGCGTACATGATGTGCATGTGCCACCTTAAAAATTGAAACCCTGTATACACTTTGGGTGGACAGGAATAGGAATAGACATACAAAGTTATAGCTAAGAAATAGCAAGAAGCGTATATATAATACAAACATATAATAGAAAGGTGATAGCATAACATATGTTTATGAGAAGAAAACTTGCAAAAATAGGCCTCCAATACTTGTAGGCAAAAATACTTGAATAATTCACCCTAACTTTCTATGATCTCCTCTACATGTATCCTCTTGTTGTAAAGTTGGCTTCAACTAAGTCTCAAATTGGTCTGGCCTCTTTCAAACACTACATTGTCAATCCTTGTCTAACTATCACCTAAAGAAAATATGTATTTATATGGGGTTTGGGTGGGTGGGATTAACTGGCACCTACGTGGCTAAAAGAAGGCTCCATGTCAGCATTCACACAGGAAGGAATAAAGGACTAAGAAACCTGTCCAACCAAGGTGAACCTCTTGGAGTTTCTCGCATCACGCAAGCGAGACATAACTCTCCCCCTTCTCACTACCATCTCTTATTCCCTCCCAAGAGGTGTTCCAACTTTCCTAGACTCCTCTGGTAGTAGGTCTACATTGCTCAAGTGGTTTTGGTGTTTATGTGACCTACCCAGTAGATACCATTGTTCCCATTAGACCCCTTTGTACATTTTTGGACTTCATGTATTCCACCTGCTACATTCCATGAACTCAAAATTGCTACTTACGTATTCGTAGCAATTTTTGATGTAGTTGTGTTGCGACCAATGCTGCAGGACCCACCCGTGATACACAGGGATGTGAAGCCCAGCAATATTTT
Organism: Polytrichum formosum; assembly: GCA_964035585.1. Classification (NCBI taxonomy): domain Eukaryota; kingdom Viridiplantae; phylum Streptophyta; class Polytrichopsida; order Polytrichales; family Polytrichaceae; genus Polytrichum; species Polytrichum formosum. The sequence continues at coordinate 30,612,141 of OZ037935.1, read as the reverse complement.
GCTCGATGATAACATGGTGGCGAAGGTGGCAGACTTTGGCATCTCCAGAGAGTCCGCTGAATTCGACACACACGTGTCCACCAGGCCAGCAGGCACTGCAGGGTAAGTTGCGCCATTACTGACTCTCTTTGTCTCCACTAGGGAGAAAATTAGCCAGTGTTGGTGTGGTATATAGGTGAATGCATGGTATTGATTTTCAACATCAATACTGGTATCAGATAACTTACATGTGGGGACCAAAATTGTTACACCATTCACATATTGATATTTGGTAGGTAACTCAAGATGAGAGAATCTTTGTATACCCGAGTTATTAATTGGGTCAATACCACTCTAAAACCATATTGATACTAGGGAGATTTTTCCTTGGTGCCAGGGTTCGTGCATGGAATATAAACCTAAATGGTATCGAGAACAAATTCACTGTCAAATAGCCGTACCCTACAGGTTTCCAAAATATGAAATCCTTGTTATAGTACCCGAATTGTATACAAGAAAAGACGATCCTAGACTGACACTGGAATTAACCCTACAAAGCCTTGGAGCATTTATATTGGTTTAACCCTGAAAGGATTAAGGGGGTCAAAGTACAGCTATATACACAATTTATACGAGCTACAACCTCTATTGTATCCGTTAGCTTATGTAAAAGAAGAAATGAAAGTATACTCAAATGTGAAACCGATGATCAAAATTCCAAGTATTTGCATCCAATGGCACCCAGGCTATGTATGTTAATCCAAATCTTCAATGAAATCAGGTACTCAACCGATTTGACAAGTGCGCTGAAGTTACATTAAGTTAGGGTCATTTTTGACACAATTGATTAAGAATGGAAGGTTGTAGTTCAAATACATGGTTTTGTGAGCCTCTTAGACGCTCAGGGGTTAAGCACAAGTGCAATCTGTATTCAGGTACTTTGATCCTCAGTACTTCCTGCGTCGCCAGTTGACAACCGCCAGCGACGTCTACAGTTTTGGCGTAGTTCTCCTGGAGCTCATCACTGGCCGCAAGGCAATCAACTTTGCTCCAGCAGTTGAAGAGGAGACTAATCTTATTGAATGGGTGGGTACTTGGCACTCCATTCTATGCATGTCTGTTATCCTTCTGGAAGCATTTAGTCTGCGCCTTATGACTGGTGAGTTTTGAAGATTTTGACATCCCGAATAAGTTTAGCTCAAATGTACAGAGAATGAGAGATACAGTCAGAAAGAAGAACAAAATATAGAACTTTTTTAGAAATGACAACTAGAATTCAAGAAATACTGTGTCTGATTGTGGCCATCCTTTATGCAGACGAGGCTGAAGATGGCCCTGCCGGATTCTGGAGTGGAAATTGTGGTGGATTATAAACTTGATGGAAATTATCCAAAGAAGACATATGAAATACTGGTGGATCTGGCACTCAAGTGTGCATCATTCGAGAAAAACACACGCCCTACAATGAAGGTATGTGCACCGAGGGAACGTAACACGTTCTGTGCCGGGGAAATCATTCTGGGCATTATGTTTCAAAAGGTTGGGCAACATTAGAGTTTGAATTTGGGAGTTGGTCCCCTACGATTTTCCATTGCTTGGTTTACAGACAATATCAATAATCTCTTTCCACTTGTGGTGTATGCTTGAAGGTAGAGTTTGAGTTTGGATGAAGAGCCACCTATTTCGGTTCATTGAGAGCCAAACGCATTTTAGCACCTCGTGCCATTCCAAAATGAGTTTGGCCCTCTTGAACCGATATAGAATGTTCTTCGTGCAAGCCTCCCACACTACCTCCAAGCACGCACTGAAAACTTACCGAACACGGAAGGTGTTGTATGCAAAACAACCAACTCCCGACCAAAATTCATGTTGGAGTGAGGATAACTACTGTATTACAACTCCAGCTTTACTAAAAAAACTAATGATGTGTATGTGGGGTGTGTGTGGATCAGGCGGTCGTGAGTGTGTTAGAGCCCCTCTTACAGGAATCAGAGCGGCCATCCCAGAATTACACGCTGCAACCGTGGCCGTCGAAGTCGCCCCGTGCATCAAGTAGTCATTCTCCGAGGGATAACATAACCTCAGAAATATTTGGATTCACTCGCATTGAAATGGACACTGTGATTCTACCACGTTAGTTCATATCCCTCATCCTTGCATATTAATTAGTTGTTACGCGAATCTGAACATCTGGAAACACCTCTGACACCATCATGTATAAGACACTCTACTCTCAGTTGTGTCAACGTCGGCAACCTCATTGTCTAGACAGTGTGGAGTGGAAATTTGTATACTATCATGGGCTCATCTTCTCTGATTCTATTTCTGTTGCTGGGCAACTACAGAATGAAGTTAGTTTACCAAGCAATTATTTTTCTGGTAGAGTCCAAATATCTGCACAGCTTACCCCAGGTCAGTGTCGTAATTTGGACCAATGCTTTTATTAGGTAGTACCCATTCTCTACATTTCCATCAGCAGAAGGCTCCATGATTTTGTCATATTTTACTTCTTCGCGCAGGTCCCTTGTGAGTGTGAGCAGAAACGACATTCCAAGAGCTGCTCGAAATGGATCCAACAGCCTTCATTTTGACGGCATGGGCTATTTCAAAATTGTATGTAGGCATTAATTCCTGTCAATTGAGGTTGGCTATCGTCATTATATTAGTCATGGAGACACTCCAGCACCAAGCTCAACAGAGGAGGTGCTTACTGTCGGTGCAACCAGATCGTCTTCAGCGAGTTGCACACACCAGAGGCATGCAGGCGTGATTACGAATTTTGAAAAAATCTCAAACTGGGTTACCAACCGAAATGTAACATTAGACACGTGTCATGGTGTCGAGCCCATGCCTGTTTATCAATCTTGTAGTGACAGAAACATGATGCAATCGAGATCAACATGCTACACTCTAAACTCCGTAGTATCACACCTGTGGCAACCAAAGTGCACGTGATCTCGCAGAGTTTTGTAGTGTTAACATGGATGCATGATACTATAAAATTAGTGCAGCATGTGACTCTATGGAATAACACAAAGGAGATGTGAGGACAATTTGAATTCGTTCTCCCGTCACCTACGTTAGTGTGGTCCACTCCACTTGGCCTTCCCGGACGATGTGGCAGATGCATGCACCAACATTCAATAAGTGGCACAAGAAGAAGAATAGGAATAAGAAGGTGACACTCCACATGTTGACACATGGCGCTATGTGAGGGTGTGGGTTGACTTCTTTGGTGGCTTGCATTAATGACAAGTTTCGTGATATAAGGGAGAGAAATGCGACGATAAGGAGTAGGATTTGAACTACGAACATCCGTTCCCTAGGGTTTGGGATATTAGAGAGTGTGTGACATTATGGGGGTTGATATTACGGAGTTTAGGGTGTAATTGTTTATTCTGGATTTAGTTCATAGATGAGTTTGGCTTGTAATTTGTTGTAGTAGACTGATTCGCAATGTACGCTGCTAAATAAATGAGCGCTACCTTGTCTTGGCATAGCCATTGTAAATCATCCACGACAATGTCTGTGGGCCTTTGAAATACACTGCCAATATAGAGGAAAGGCACCCACAACCGATCACTAAAGAGATTCTGCACCAAAGCTTGAGAAGTTTAAGGCAGTGCAAATTTTTCCCATGTAGGAAGATAGAAATTAGGACAATTGTAAATTTTTTGGTAATTTAATTCCTTCAAAATTCTAAGAGATTTTGAAGCCAAAAGTTGTCACAAACATATTATCAATGTCTAGAGTTTGCCATAACCGCTCATTCCTCCTCATTCTAGCACTATAAACTAGGACATGTGTCATGGCACTATTGGTTCTGGCATGATCAAATTTCAGTTCCAACCTGTTTTAAATTCCAATGCCCTATAAATTGGCGATGGGGTCTTGATTGGGAATAGGTGCCTCTACTATAGGTGTTAGTTGCTTCTTAACTTGGATAGATGATTCTAATCATATTCTATTTTATTTTTCATTTTACCCCATGGTACCATATTCCTATGCATATTGTAATCTTCCATGAATTAAACCCACGCTACTATTGATCTCACGCAGTTTTAGGTCTTTTTAGTGTAGTTTTATAGTCTACATGCTTCAAAACATTATTCAAATCCATAATAGTGTTATGTGGGACTGACAATATTATACAGATTATTCCACCCATTCAACTTGAATGATGAAATATTCTGTAGAATATTGTCAGTCCCACAGAACATTGTTATGGATCTAAATAATGTTATGTTTGAAACTTTTAAAAGACACTCAATTCAAAACTTGATATAATTTGGTCACATAAATATGAGAAGGTGTGTGCTTCAACTAAGATTACACTTCTAGGGATACAAGATTGAGAATACCAAAAGCTATAGTTGAAATAAAGTTGTCAATCGCATGATGTATTGTGGTGGACATCTCACCCGCGCTTGCATTTGAAAACCCATTGAATCCAATCCCATTCAAACCCGAGAAGAACTTGAGTAGAAACATATTGACAATTTGTTTGAATATTGAAATAGCATTAGGATTAAATTTATGATTGCAATCAAAGAACTCACGTGGGTTTCAAATCGTCTTGCTTTATATATTGTTGAATAAATCATTAGCTGTCGAAATTAGCTTTAAAGAGCTCAAGTTAGTTCAATGCTAGAAATACTAAAAATTCTAGAAACTATTACTTCTTCCTTTTTCTACTGGCAAAGGTTGACAATGTGAAAGGAATACTTAACTATTTTGTTTTCATGTTTTTCACACAAAGTGTATATTATGGGTCAAGTTTCCTCAAGCTCTAGTGTACAATGGCCCTTACTTTTAGCTCTCACCAGTTTTGTCTCAGGGGGTGGATTTTGTATACCAAGTACGAACTAACGTGAGTGTAGGAAGGGGTATTATTTGAGGCATTAGTGTACATAATATATAAAAGGGAGAGGTGATTTTTTTTGCATGTACATTTAAAATGGCTATCATGAATTCTGAAGTAAAGGAAGATGAACAATAAAGAAAAATTGACTATAGTTGTGTTAATTTCATCCAATTTACCTTATTTCATCCAATGACTTGTGTTTTATGAGTTATATTTTGTACATGAAAAAATATTCAATGATTTCCTTATTGGAAACTGGGAGTGGATTATATATGTAACAAGGGCCCCCTTGTTGATGATTCATTTGTGCATGTAGTGGAGGCATTTATCACATTAAATTGGAAAGCTTAGTAAAAATACACGAGTTCATGTTTTAGCCTATTCTTAATACGTATTCAATTTTTTTCTTTTTTCATTGTGAAAAATAGCACAAACTCATGTGCTCACACTCTACAAGCCCTTGCCTTTGGCATGGTCCCAAAACATTATGTGCAAGAAAATCAATATGAGGGACAAATAAACGCCCAAGCTCACAAGCATTAAGATGCACTTCAACATATCACCACCAACGAACGCGGTGCTAGCACAATCTCGTCCCAAAAGAATCCGCCATCGTTAAACAATGTGAGCATCACGTGGCATGGAACAAGAAAGCCACAATTGTATGCCATTTGCTAAAGCAATCTCGCCTCAAAACATCAAACACAAACACAAGCGATTTAACACACCTAAAATACATCACACTCATCTATTGAGCTTTGGCTCGGGGCAATCCCTACCATTGGGTTCTCAAGGCTGCAAACGCCATGGGACATGCAAAATACTTGGGTTTCGCAAAAACCACCAAGAACTTTTCATTTGCATGGGGGCCTTCTTCCTACACCGTACATAAATAAATAACCAACGTCGGGCAATCTAACGTGAATTTGAGCCCGTCGGCCCTACCCTGCTCTCAAGAATCCTTAGTGCAAGGTGGGGATTATTGCCTACCTTGCGGTGGGTGGGCTCTTAGCTTCCTACCTACCTAGCTAGTTTTTTTATTCTGTCAAGTAGAGAGAAGATTTCACAGCGGGTATCGAACCGCCAACCACTTTATTCGGAAATGGATACCTTTCAACTATCACCCAGTAATTTAGGGTCATCTCGGTTCTACACCATACATAACCATATGTGAGAGCTCTTCACATACAAGGGGACTTTTACGAACTAGATGTCGTTGCCCTAAACTTGCTCGATAATGTTCATAGCGTGATGGACCAAGTTTTCTTAAATCAGACAATCAACGTGACATTGAAGAACATCAAATTATATGAAGACATGGATACAACTCCAAAATGTGGCTGGGGATTCGTGGCACTCACTAAGGAACATCCATCCAAGATATCGTGGATGAAGTGGCTCCAATAAAAAAAGCCCCCCCTATGGGGTTGAGGGCTGATTCATTCGAATATGACATCACTAGACTAATTCGGGGTCTTTGACTCTATTTTCGGAATCAAATTGCCTAAAAATAGTCATTTAGATGTTTCCTGCATTTTTTTTCATCCGCATGGATGATTTTACTTGAGTGCCACGAATCCCCGGCCCCAAAATGTGACGACCTAGTAATACATGTAGAACCATATTTTGCGGATCCTTTGTCCAGACCGGGCCTTTCCGCCTTCCATGACATGGCATCCCCTAGTGGCACATGTGAAGAACGGTGCAGTTGAATTCATGCATATCAATTGCATTGTGAGGGAGTTTTAATTGAGCGTATGGAACATTGGATTGAAGCACAACAAGCCACCAGCACCAAATAAAACCAACATCATATCATAATCAGAAACTCAGATGTTAGTTAAGTTAGTTTCGATATAGCTTGATGATGTTTGCTTAAATTGAACTAGGGAGTTGGAAAAACTATTGAAAGTTCAAGAAGAAAGGTTTATAGCCGAATCTTAAGAATTATTGAGCATCATGTTGCAATGTCAAGGAAACAGATAAATTATGTTATCACTAACTCAATAGGCAAAAAAATTATCAAATTAAGATTGCTTACATGAACAATTGTTTTTCTTTAGTGTGCACATTTAGGTTTTTTGGTAATAATAGCATATGTACAGAAAGGGGCCCTAATGTTTAGAGAAGAATAAATTGACAATAATTGTGTTGGTTGCATCCAATTTACATTATTTCATCCAAATGAGATGTGTTTCAAGGTCAAAGTTTTATTAGTTATATCTTATGGCTTTGAAAATGTTCAATGTCAATTCTCATTGGAAAGTGAAAGTGGACACATATATGTAGCAAAGGCTCAATTATTTCATAATTTATATTTTGTGCATGTATATGAGACATTTGTCACACTAAATTGAAAAACTTAGTATAAGTACATGAGTCCATTTCCTAGCCTTATGTTAATACATATACACTTGTTTTTCTCTATCTATAGGGGGTTTTATTCATAGTCAGCCACACACGTCATGTGGGTTTCTATTGAAGAGTCCACCCACCAGGTATAATATCATGCATGCCAGAATGAGGCGAACTCTTACCTGTGTTCTCATAATCGATCTATCCACAAGTTTCGCCGTTTGCAGCTTCTTAATGGTGCAGATTAATCGTATAATCAGGATCACTTATAATGATCTAAGTTAATTACCAATAGATTTCTGGTTCACAGCATTTGAAGACAGACACTGATCAAATGTCGACAACCGTAGACCTGTCTCTCAACAATCTCATGATATAGCACTCCCAATTATAAGCAACTCATCACAAGTTCATTAACCTCGAAAATACGTCGATCTGTAGACGCCAGAAGTTACACAAAACATACGATTCATGCCATGCACTTGACATGATTCGTCTGTATTACATTGTCCTCATGTACAATCATGCTTTAAGATTGATGTCCATGTTCTGGATCTAGCGCTGGCTGCAAAGCTTGATCAGAAAGGTCAACATCAACACAGGGTGGACACAGAGACGCACCACACGTACCAGCACCGGAGTACTGTCATATTGATTCTATGCACAAGTTTCGACGTTGTTTGCCGAAGCATCTATCTACAGGCCGAACAGGTGGTGTTTCTTCTCCCCGCCGTCGGTATTCCCGCCGTCGGTATTCCCGCTGTCATCGCCATACTGCTGCTGCTGGTCCTGAGCGGCCTCCGAGCGCTCGTGATGCTCGTAGCCTTCGTATCCGGCAAAGCCAAGGATACCGGCTCCGACCACGCCTCCGGCCACTTCCTCCTCTAGCTTGTGGCGCCTCTTCTCCTTCTCCTCGTCGGAGATATCGTCTCGGTTAGCCAGGTTCTCAACCTGCAAAAACAATTCCTCCACCAGCGTAAGTTTACGGGGAAGATCGAGGAAACTTGCAAAAGAGAAGCAAAATATTGAGATAATTCCCGAAAAATTTAGTTACTAGTTAGATTATCAATTTGCAAATTGATCCACCATCGTATGCGTATAAGTTACATGTATCCCACGGAAAACATAGATCGAGGAACCTTGCAATGGAATAGTGAAATTCGTTGAGGACTGAATTATCGGCCAGATTCTCAAGACTCTGAAAGTTTATCCACCAGCGTAACTTTCGTAACACAAATGTATGTCACGGCGATTTCAATGGATAGATAGGTGGATAAAGGAGACTCGCAATGAAATGCACTGAGAAAGTAAGGAAAATGGTTACATCTTCCTTCCGCAGGGAGCTGTTGTGGTAGCCATGGCTGATGTCGTCACCGTATCCATTGTTGTCATTGCCATATCCGTCACCGCCCACGGTCTGCTGATCGCCGTAACCTGTCTGCTGATCGCCGTAACCTGTCTGCTGATCGCCGTATCCTGTCTGCTGCCCACCATAGCCTGCAGAGTCGTCTGCGTATGGCTGCTGGCTGCCGTAATCTGCCATGGCTCTCTAACGGTGAGGAATAGACTTGCTCGTAGAATGCTAATGCGAATGGTAAGCGGATGTATTTGAAAATGCTGCTGGCGAGCGTTTGTTATACAAGATAACTGAGAGGCGCAGGAGTTTATATTGAGTGCGCTGAAACCCCTGTTGCAGTGTACAAATAATTCCAATGTGTCGGAGGGTGGCTTTGCCACGTTTCGAGACGGAAGCTCGCGAGGGACTTCTCACACTCCGATTCGAAAGGTCATATTACCTGGCAAGCAGTTACAGGCCATGGCGAAATTTAGTCCAGGATATACTATTCTATGATACTTGTTGCTTCAGAGATGCACCTCTAGAGCACATACCGATAGATGCTTCATCAAAAACGCCTTCCTCAAATGTGGCCTCATCTTCTTGTAAACAATCACGCATCTCCGCTACTACAGTAGAGTAGTAAGCCATTTGAACAGATTTTTAATTTTTATTTTAAATACACAATTCAAGAACTCGGTGAAAGTTGATCCAGTCGCAGGGATGTCGTAAAGCCTGCTGGCTTTCTGCTTCGAAATCCATCAACTACAGCCAAGCGCAACTTGCCACTACTCCTGCATGCACGCACTCAGGTACACTAGCCCAAATCTTGATGATAATTTTCGATACGCCTGTTCACCATGTCCCACGCATCCGGGCAAACGAATCTATCATTCCCCGATCGAATTTTTCTCTTATGATCATTAGCCACGCATAAGTTTCGCCGGCATCTGTGCAGTGCAAAGTCGACCACCGACATCACCAGCACACAGTAATAACGACCTTATTAGCGATGGATCCTTGCATGTTCTCATGATGAGTTCGTTTAAATGCTTCCATCTGGTCGAAACCGAAACGAATGTTGCATTCAAATCACATTCAAGTTCTATTTTCGTGCCCATTTTGATCAATCGTATGATGGAAATATTGGTCTAGGAGTAAATCAACAAACTTGCAAACTTACATTAACAGTGACGACAAATGAAAAGTTAACTCGCAGCACTTTTGCATCAAGTTCGGATCAACCAGCAACTCCAGCAATCAACTTTGTACATGATTTTGCTGATCTCAGATTTGTTGCAAGTATAGTGGATTCATTCATACTCATGAGGGTAGTTACACTATATTACAATCTGATTTAGTGTGGGCCACACTATTCATCGTTGATCCACAGTAATCCTCTTGCAATCACAAGCTGGTAATTAGAGAAGGTGTCAGACAATTGCATGACAAGATCATTCTAATTAACATCATGGCACCTCAATTTACTTGTCACACTAAATCATATGTTTAGTGCAAATGTTGGTGGCCAAAATACTACATGGCATCCCATGATCAAAATGTAGCTTTTCTTGTTTTGTGGGTAATGAGTTGTCCAAGATATCTCCCTTTGTTGATATCCTTTCGTTGTACAAGATATCTCCTTTTCTTTCATGATGATTGTTCATGGTGATGTTTTTCTCTAGATCAAGCTACACTAAACATTTCACTTATTGTGACATTATGATTAATGTGCCATATATTTATCGTGGGTCACATCAATATTTTCAATTTTCAAAATTGATGTGTTGTCTTGTTACTAATTTCAGGAGTCTCTTGTTATAAGAACAACCAAATTTTATGTTCTAATAGTACTGACGGCCCACATCAAACAACAATCGTGATAAGTCATGTTGTCCATGTAATAATAGACATGAAATCCCACCCTTCATAATTAGCCCAAAGTTCATTGTATTAGGTCCATAATAAACAACATCAACCACAGTAAATCAGATGCACAATGTAGTTAGTACAATAGTATAGCACTCATGTAATGTTTGTGTTGCATGTACATCCATCTTTGCAACTCCATGTCACAAGTATCGTTGGTGGAAAGCTACTAAAACAACCGCAACAAGCTTGTACAAAAGGTGGCCATAGGCAATTCTCCACTCAATGGCTCATTGTGGTTACTATTCTTAGAATACTCATAAGTTTATATAGTTTATCGTTCGCAATTGAAAGATGAGTCCACACACCAAGAACGCGTTGTTGGGGTACTAAATGAAAAAGTATTGAAGGATGAAAGTCTAATTTAATGGAATATGTAGAACATATTCCTCGCCTCACAATCAAACTGAAACAAAATTATCAACACAAATGGATGTCAATGAAATGAAGGGACTAAGGTAGAAGTGACTCTAACCTCCCTAATATACGCATGTGGCAACCAAAATGCACATGATATTAAGGAGGTATGTAGGGTTAACACGGATACATGATAATAGAAATTAGTGTAGCATGTAACATTATGGAATAGCACAAAGTCAACATTGCAATAATAACAATAATTACAATAATGTGTGCAAGCGTGTGGTTGGAATTATTTGACAGGTTATTTTGTCAAAACCCAGGATATATGAGAGGGAAATGTCACAACAAAGAGGAAAATTTAATTTGGGCATGTCCGTGCCTTATTGTTTCAAGATATAAGAGGGAGTGACGTTACAGATGTTAGGGTGTAATGCACTTGAGTTCATGAAATTTTGAGATTTAGATCTAATTTATAGAAGTCAAGAATTCTTTGCAATATAAATAAGTTACATTGCGGCCCCACCACCACCAAAAGTGGATAGTGATGAGCATATACCCTACCCACACTATTTCAGTATCCATACGAAAGGGAAGAAAGAGTGTACCCATGTTTTTTTTAAATAAAAATAACATAAAATAACATTTATTTATTATTTTAAAAAGTGTTGGAAATGGGTTGCTTACAGAATTGGGCACATCTACATTATATGGTTTGCAAAGTAACCTTGTAAAGTAGCAATGTGCAGGGAGATTTTTGGACATAATCGGTTGAGATTCTAGTGTTTCCAGAGTCCAACCGGTTGCATGTTGACATCTTTCGGTTTGTTCTTTATCAACTCGAGGTATATTCTCTATGGTCAGTAATTTTCCTGAGTTCTGGAACTTCAACTGGTTCATCTGTAACTTGTGGTCGGTTCTCCCCTATCATTGTATAGTAGGTATAGGATATATTACTTGTGATTATTTTATGATCACCCGCAACCCAACAAAAAGTCCCACAAAGACGGCCCCCAAACTCGTGGAAATTCCCAGCCTTGGCCCATGGAAGGGGAGGAACATTTTTTTTCACCACTTTCTCCTGGACCCAGGAATGACAAGCAATATTTCTTCAGACAGGAAAGGAGTAGACCGCAATCCATATGACTGGTGTACACTCTAAACTCCGTAGTATCACACCTGTGGTAACCAAAGTGCACGTGATATTACGGAGTTTTGTAGTGTTTTAACATGGATGTGTGATACTATAGAATTCGTGTAGCATGTGACATTATGGAATAACACAAAGGAGATGTGAGGACAATTTGAATTCGTCCTCCCGTCACCTACGCTAGCGTGGTCCACTCCACTTGGCCTTCCCAGGTGATGTGGCGGACACATGCACCAACATTCAACAAGTGGCATAAGAAGAAGAAGAAGAATGAGAAGAAGAAGGTGACACTCCACATGTTGACACATGGTGCAATGCGAGGGTGTGGGTTGACTTCTTTGGTGGTTTGCATTAGTGACAAATTTCATGATACAAGGGAGAAAAATGCGACAATAAGGAGTGAGATTTGAACTACGAACATCCGTTCCCTAGGGTTTTGGGATATTAGAGAGTGTGTGACATTATGGAGGTTGATGTTACAGAGTTACATCAACCCTAGGTTGTTGTGTACTTCTAAGTTACAATTTCATAACTGGGTTCAACGTCAAGTGTCCAACGTAGAAGAGTCTTCTTTGATACACTCTAACCTCCGTAATGTCACCCTCCGTCATGTCACTCCTTCTCTTATATCCCAAAACCCTAGGGAACATATGTGCTCAGTTTAAACCTCCCTCCTTGTTGTCACATTTCCTTCCCATATATCACAGATTTTGACATTAAAATAATCCACCAAAGAATTCCAACCACACACTTGCACGCATCACATTGTCATCATTGTAATTATTGTGATTATTGCAATGTTGACTTTGTGCTATTCCATAATGTCACATGCTACCCTAATTGTCTATTATCACGCACCCATGTTAACACTATAGACCTCCTTATTATCACGTGCACTTTGGTTGCCACAGGCGTGATATTGGGGAGCTTAGAGTGTAGTAGAAAATGCTGAGAAAATACTAGGAGCACCTGAGACCAAGACATAAGACTGTATTGACATTGAGAGTCAGTGTAAATTCGTTTAGGTGAAAGACGGGTGAATTGGCTGGCAAAGACACAGCTAAAAGAGGAGATTAGAAGCTGTGCCTTTTAAGCGTGTTAAATGCACAAGCTTTTGGGACTTTGGTTACATCAACTTTCGAGACTAGGTACCATGAATAGAAAGAAGGCCTTGAAGAACTCCTTTACCTAGAAGACCTCTGCCTAGTGCTTTTCAAGGCCACATTCAATTATTCGTCACCGACCAAAAGGCTCATGTAGGTAAGTTACGTATAATGCGTAGCTAACAGGATTGGTAGGAATTTTGGAGGATTTTCCTCTTTAAGCATGACTTTCTAAAAGAAGAAGAGCGTGTGCACCAGTGTTTGTCTAATGCCAAAAAAAAAAATAACAATAATACCATTCGCATATTTATAATGAGGACTTCCCATTTCCTGATACCAGTAGGGTATGAATATTTCCCAGTATTTTAGTCTCTCATATTATTCGGGTCTAAATGTCACTCACTCTCTAATATCCCGAAACCCTAGGGAACGGATGTTCGTAGTTCAAATCTCACTCCTTATTGTCACATTTCTCTCCCTTATATCATAAATTTTGTCATTAATGCAAACCATGAAAGAAGTCAACCCACACCCTCGCATTGCACCATGTGTCAATATGTGGAGTGTCACCTTCTTATTCTTATTCTTCTTATGATGCCACTTGTTGAATGTTGGTGAATGCATCCACCACATCGCCCGGGAAGGCGAAGCGGAGTGGACCACACCACACCATTTAATATGTTGCACTTTGTGTTATTCCATAGTGTCACAAGCTACACTGATTCACTAGTATCATGCATCCATGTTAACACTACAGAACTCCGTAATATCACGTGCACTTTGGTTGCCACAGGTGTGATACTATGGAGTTTAGAGTGTACCATGGATTCACTTATTTACCAGACCAACACTGGTGTGCACCACAATGCTTAATTCTAATTTAACAACTCATAAACTTCAAGTTAGTGTAGTAAGAAATTGTTCAATTCAAGCTATAGTACCTTCATTTTAAAATACTTTGAAATCTACACCCGCCAGAACTGCATCCAGTATTACATGTCCTGTGATAATATGGATAGCAGATTTATGGGTTGATAGTAGATTCATTGACTCGCCCCTTATTGTCAAGAGAAACAAATGATTCTACTGTCCCAAGTCCCCAAAAACAAATGATTCTACTATTTCAAATAAACCACTAGAATTGAGTAAATTTCTTCTGATCACTCCATTCCAACAGTGCAGCTACAGGCCTGGATAAGTTTAACCATCACAAGAGTTAATTTGTGTACCAAACTGAATTACACAGAATAACAAGCTTCAGTACGCTGACCTAGACTTTTGCACACAAAAAAACCACGTGAGACCAGCTGTTTGAGTAGGGTATGTACACATTTAATTTTTTATACAATTGCTATGCATTTAACCTGCCAACCCTTGTCCTTACAATAAGATCTGGCTGAGGGTCCACCATCAGAGAATAATAACTATCAAAAAGAGCCTAACTGGTCCAATTAAACATCCAGAAGTATACAGAAAGTCCTTCAAAGAAGCAATCGTCCCCTTCAATGCACCAATGAACTAGTTCGAGGGCGGCCCATATTCAAAGCCCCTCTCGCAGTGGCCTGCAAAAACACTCAACATGTCAGATATCTATTTCCCTGACTTTGCCAAGGTCAGTGTTTTATTAAATAAGCCCAGCAGAAAGCCAGACAATGTCAATTCCCTCCATTCAAGAGAATAAACAGAACCAGGGACACAATTGTCTTATGGATGAAACCTTGCAGACACAGCCCCTAAATAAGACTTCAGTCACTTTGCAATATGGATAGTAATCATAACCTGAAAGGCACACTAGGGGTTCAGTTCAATATGGGTATACTTCAGATAAATGTATTACCTCAAAGAAGGAATTGTAGTTCAGCCGCAGAAGGAATTGACGCAAAAACGGTGCTCGTTGACTGCCAGCCAATTTGCTACTCCTTAATATGGTGTAGAGTGAATTTGACTTTCTATTAAATTCCTGCAGCCACAGCAACAATCGTAAGAGCTATTTTCTCGATAATAGCTTGATTCATAGACATGAGCTGGGCAAATGAACAAAAAGCGATCTGTCATTGCTATGTGGCCATTCTGCAGGAGTGTATTGCCTCCTGAGAAGTTCTATCAGAGAGCTTCATCAGCGTGCTTTCACAAATCTAATCTCAAGTAACCACCCTATCAAGTTAATTGAAGATTGCAGGTACTTTATCACGAATGCTCTGGCAGACTTAAGAGAATCAGAACCATACGTTAGCCGAATAGGCATCAAAACAACCTTCACTGTGATCAACACAAAACTTCAAAGGATGGAGCAGACAGGGTCAAACCTCAGTAATGCGTTCCAGCTCTGAAAGATTAGGAGTTCCATCTTCCTGCTCTATCACACGACAGAGCTGCAGACACAAATTTATGATGCTGTCCAGTATGCGTGAGACAGATCCAATGTCCAGGAATGACTGAGATATCAAAGCTGCCAAATACCTGCCACATAATGTGAAGGTGTGAAAAGAATCAAACCTACAGAACATGCTTATCAAAAGCCTAGAGCCAGCAAGGAAACCATGCGAGGAAAGAACAGTAGTATCATGATCTTATGTAGGGAAACTTGTGCAAGTCTCGTACTCTTGGTGAAATCGAGCAAGCTCAGTAAAGTCTTTTGATGCTTCAACCCTTTCCTGCAGAAGGTTCCATTGTGATTCTATCACATCAACCTGCCAGGAGAAAGATGAATACCATACTGAAACTTGATTAGCTGCTTTTCATAAAAAGTTAAAAAGACCACCATAGCTACAAACCCCTTCATCATCTGGAGGGATTTAATACGACCTCACATAACAAGAGATGAAACCAATTTGTGATTTGTACAACTGAGAACTACAGTACCATCATGGAATCAATTTCCCTTTGTTGTTCTATATTTCACATTCAATTCTGCAGATTGAAAACCAATGTTTCCAACCCAGTTGAATATATAGAGTGATTAGATCAGAGAAATGAAGTGGTCAGTGCCTGTATGTAAAATTGAAGGTTTGTGATGAGGTAAGTCATGTGTTGGCGGACACGCCACATGGGCATGCGCTGCTGCCGCCGATCTCGTCGCTTCTCAGCTGTATCAGCACGGTCTTGCTGCATGGCTTGAGCCCATGATTTCTCCAGTTCTAGCTGTATTCGTTTCAACCTCAATAAATACTGAAATACCTTGCTGTACCTGTGATCAAGTACCATGATTCTTCAGTACACAGAAATTTATGAGAGTATCAATTACTCAAGTACTAAACTCTTTCTGCTGAATTGAGACTGTTATCACATATAGGTAGTGAATTAAGTGCATGCTAATGAGACAACAAAATCAATGACCAAACAATCAGAAGCTCTATTTAGCTGCAGGGTAAAAGCTTGAACTCACTTTGCCAGTACATCCTTAGTAAAAAGTAGCTGAAGAGGCCAGTCAATGCTGTACTCCAGAGCCAAACCATCCCAGCCATCATACGGCACACTGTCTCCAAATGCTGATACATCTGTAATCGGTCTAGATCTTTTAGCATCCGACTCATTACTACCTGATCCAGCATTTGGCATCCTGCAATAACTCAATGATTAGGTTTGACTGGTTCAAAAAAGAGGTGACACATAAGATCAAAAGGTAAGACCAAAAGAGGAAAAATATGGTAATTCTTACTTCAAGGAAACTCTGTAAAAGTATCTGTCATCATCGCCAATTGTTTTTATTGCAGCCTGTTTGGCAGAAGAAATGTAATGAGAATAAGTACAATGAAACTGAATGAATGAGTTTCTGCACTAATTGAAAGCTGTCACTCCTTCCCATCAATCAGGAGTCCAGAATTACAGCTTTGCACCAATGCGCAATTAAATGCAAAAGCACTTTCCACCAAAAATGGCAATTAAACACAAAAGATCCATTAAACTGGCCTGCAGGATTCAGGATGCAAGCAATGACTCAATTACCTGTTGAAATGGGACCTTCAAATCAGCTTCAGCAGTTGATAAACGTGGAGGAATACGCATTAAACTCCGACTTTCCTCCAGAAAACACTGCAATTACAGATAAGCTATAACCAATGAGATATTGAGTGATGCACTGCACTGAACAATGAAGCTTCTGCAATGTAATTTTGAAAGTTATATTATGCATGGCCTGGAGGATCGACAAAGACCAATACAATGCAGTTCTCTTCTCCAGAAAACTGAAAGCATTGGTGAAAGATATCTGCGAAAATGAAATGCCTTGTGTGATGTGCAGGAAATGGCCCGCCTGAACATGATTGAACAAGTTCATTACTATCTACTCAGGTGAATTAGGATTGGTATAATGGCACATGGGAGGAGCTAATGTTCTAATTTCATGATTATACTAAACTTCAAGAGCACATGGAAAACATGCTTCCGTATACAACACATACCCAAGGCACATCTAGCGGACAGAAGCTAACACCTCAACTCTTGCTTAAGAAATGCACAAAACTTACCTGGAAAAAATCTCCTTTGGCTAATAGGAAGTAGTCCTTCAGAGCCTTCAAGTGACCAATGAGGTCAGCATGAATGACCACCAACTGCAATGTACCCATCAGCATGAAAATTCCATAGTCAGCAACTCTACTCTCAAAAAGAGAGATGTGCATTGACCAGATATTTTCAATATCTGCAAACTAGTATCCCCTACATTTCCATATGAAGCACCTCAACAGTTTCCACAAAGCACAGGATAACCCGGCTTATATCTGTTATGGAAACGTTTTCCACATTAAGGTGTTTTAAAATAGATTATCCACAACCTAATTGAGGATGCAAGCAACTCAAAGATAGTCATTCAGAAGTACCAACTGAAGCTCTTCTGTGACACAAAGAAGGCACTAGAAAAATTGATAAGGAGGCAAGCCTTGACACAAAATAGAGGCAGCTGAGTAAAATACTTAGGAAAACTTTGAGGTTATCTTTGTTCCTATGCCTATTTATGTACAACACTATCCTCCTGCCTCTATCGTATGTAAGTGGGACTAAAAAAGCAGCAGATACCTGCCAAAGGTGAGTTGCTGCAATAGTTCGTATCGAGTCCACAGCCCGCTCAAATGTCAGCTTATGAAAGTCTGGAGCTTTCTGCAGATCACAGAGAACTTTATCACTTACCCTGTAAAGCCTCGTCACACAAGTCACTCCTCAAACGAAGTGTCCTTACAACTAACCAATTTTTGAAGAACATGTAATAAGATAAAGTATTACCTTGAGATCTCGAAGCATGGTTGCAATACTTTCAGCTTCTGCAGGAGGGAGAAGCTCAGGTCCTTGATATCCTCCAATTGGAGATACAGCATACTTCGCTGTCAGACCATCTGCTCGGTTGAAAGACTTTGAGGAACCCCTTTGAGATGCTAATACCTGACTTTCAAATGTCAAACTGGGATTTCGAAGAACTCGAAGAGCCTTGCCTACAAAGAGAATTGATTCTGCCACCTGCAGTGAGATATACTCCGGCAGCATCTCCTGCACCACAAGGGATCTAAAATAAACTTCTAGACAAAATACTCACCCAATTTTACAACTGACATAGATTAGGTCGAACCTGGGGTCAAAACTGAATTGCAGGAACGTTCACACAAGACTTATTTGCAAGGAGTTAAAGTGATTTGAACTTTAGTATAGGAGATTGGTTTTCTACAAATTCGACATGCCTAACAGTCTTAGTTGTGGGTTGTAAGATGTATGGACCAGCCCTGGAACTGCCAGGCACCTTAGAGAGTCAAGGACCAAGTGGATCTATGACGTGAAAAGGGAAAGTGCTAACTTGACACTGTACTAAAGAAAGCACTATTTTGCGGTCGATGGAAAGATTAAATATACCCCTGTGATTTACATTCAGAAACGTGGAAGTATCATAAGGGTGTGCACCTACTATGGAGAAAATTACATGGTCAAACACAAAGAGTAGAAGTGGGATTGGAGGCACACAAACCAGATGCACACAAAACCCTGAGTGCCAATCTGCCAAGCGTGCTTCCTCTGTTGCCTGATCTCCATCAGCAGAGCCTTCCACAGCTTGCTGTCTGTAAAGATGTAAGACTCTGTAAGCTTAGAAGATCACGGGCATTGCATAAGTGAGCTGAATGTTGACATAAGGTGACCACTAGCAGATAACAAAGTGCCTTCAAGAGAGCTTCATAAAGCAGGCTTTAGGAGGCACGGGAGATATACATATCCTGACCACATTTCATCCTCAACCATACTGTGCTTCCGATGCACTTAAAATGAACCAGGAAACTACATGGGCAAAAAAATCCTTTGACTTTCCTTTCCAGAGATATGAGACTCAGTGAACTTTAAAGTATGTTGGACATATAGAACAGCAAGAACACCTTTCAACCAGAAACAAATTTCTAGATGTAAAATCATATATATATATATATATACATATACATATACAGGTTTCAATACCATCATCAAGCTTCACAGCACATCAAGGACGTAAATCAGGGTGTGTTTACAATACACAAGACAATACTGCAAGCACTTCATATGCATACATAATGTACATTTTAAAGAAAAGGGTATCAAGACAAAAACCAGGATATACCTACTCACAAAAAACTCCTGATGGTGATCTTGTAGTAACCCATACACCATCCATGCTGACAACTGCCGATACATCACCTGATGCCCATGCCATAGCAACCTAAACTCCAACCAGGCCACTTCGTCATCAATATAAACAACAACCAGTCAACCACCTACATAGTTGCCACATCATAAAACAATAACTCCTTCTCCAGGCATACTATCGAGTATTTTCCATCAGAAGTTCCATAACCACTTTAATCGGAATTCACATGAAACTAGTGTGTGCATACATAGTTGATAAGCCATACATACCTTTGCATACATGCTTGTAGCTCTGGGATACCACAGTGGCATTTCGCGTGAAGCAAATTCAACAGCCGTCCTCCTCTTAGTCCCTCCCTTTCTACTTCTCGAATAAGGGCATATAGTGGCGGTAACAAAACTTCAAACTGCAGCCATTTAAGAAACAAATCAATCAGGTCCATAGACTTACAGTTATTTTGCAATATGTTGATTAGTAAATTTTGCTAGAATTACTTCGACAGAGATGCATGACACCAAAATTACTAACGAATTTAAACCAGATGTTGACCACCTGAATTCTATTATTGGGTAATAACAGAAAGATACGGCATTTGAGAAGAAGTGCACTGATAATTAACCTGGTAAAGGCCCTGTGTGACTGCAGCAAGGACAGGCACTGGGTCACTCATCAGAGATTGCTCCACTTGAAGCACAGCTGATCTGTAGACTGCCAGCACTTCTGTGATACCATTGGCAAGGGCTCTGCAGTACACGCTTCGTTGTGCCACAGTTGTGCCTGGCATCTGAGGCTGCCGATTAGAGTTAATCCAGCTCAAGTTGCGTGAATTCACACAGAAATTGTCCAGCTCCCGATAGAAGAAGCCCAGGTGAAGAAGACGATCCAACACCTCCCTATAATACAAAAATACATGTGACTAAAGAAGACGTGCACCCCAGATTCAATACCACTAAAACCCAAGGAAATCACCCATGTTTGAATTCATAACAGCCAGGGTGGCTTAAACCCGAAGCCTTAACCCAGATCCTATGGGACCTTTGAGGTTAAGCTGCCTAAGACCCGAATAGTACTCGAATGGGTGACCTTCCTAGCACTTGATTTCCAGTGCACCCTAACACCTGTGTCCACCCAAGTCATAGTGGACGTATTCATGTGAGCCAAATTTGTTCAACCCACCACGTGGGAAACTACTGGCTTGCCCTTGGGGATGATGTGCAGGCCGGCTTGTCAATGTGTTCACTTTTGAAAGGCGGCAGTACTTTTGGAGGGACCTGTGGTTCTCGTCGGGATAACACATAGCCTTAGATCAACTCGAAGATGAACCAACACAATAATGTGAGCCAGTGGCAACATTAGAGTCGTCTTTCTTTCTTCTTTCATAAAAGTGTCATGCACATAAGGTAGACCGGTGTTAATCCAACACCCCCAAAATGTGGACACCTATATTTGAGTGGTATGTGGTTAGGTCTGGATCTAAGAATGGACACCAAAAAAGACATGTTAAAAAGAGACTGGACTACTTGCTCAATAGTTCTAGGCTCAATAATTAACATAATTGGGGGACCCTATATGACCATTTACTGGGCACAAACATCTTCACTTTGATAATTAATGAGATATTCGCACTAGCTCCAAAAATTATGAGGAAAATCGCACGGCACAATTTGGATTTGCTAATCATCTCGCACTGCCTGCGTGTTTTGTGTTTCGTATCCTATAAAAACTGGGTGCAGAGAGAAAAGTGTCCGTTTAAGGCCCACTTACCTAACTCGAAGAAGAAAAATTTAAATCCACCTCATTGCATTGCCACTGACAAGAAACACTCACCTCTCAGAATCTTGTAGGAACGTGAGGTCAGGGGCGACGCGGAAGGTGCACTCATCACCAACAACAACTTCAGCTCCATCCGCCTCCGCAGACTCTTCTGAACCCTCCTTCGCGCGACGCGAGGGTTTGTTCGGTGTACTCAACCCTAGAGCCACCGTCTGCTCCTTCACATCCATGAACACATCCCCGGTACATCCCACCAGCGCCAGCAACAACTCGTGCAACATGGCTACCCTTCCCGCTCCTCCTCCTCCTCCTCCTCCTCCACTCCGACTACAACTACAACCTTAATCCTAAACCTAGCCCTTGCTGCTCCTCCATAAGCTCTGACTCGCCATGGCCAGGGCTTCTCTGCAATCAGGGTTTAGGGTTTACCTCCACGATCATCAAAATGGGCCTCGCATTTTCCAAGCATCATCGTCTCTAAAATTCTAATAACCCGAGTAAGTATGTAGAATCTGAAATTGCTTCTGTCATGATCCAAGGAAGACAAATTCTTTCGCAATCATGAAATACTTCAATCGCATGCGGGTTCATTTCGAAGACTCTGCCTCCGAAGAATGTCTCGTGCGAAGAGCCTCGAGACATGCCGGAAAGTGATCAGTGGATGGATGAATATTTACTCTGTAAATGGATGAATAGTTGACATGTAAATAGATGAAACTCTCACACTATTTTGTGACAGCACAGGGGGGCCTGCATAGGCCAGTTCCTAATTAAATTAGGGGGGTCGCAATTGTGAGATAAGGGGCGCTTCACACTATGGCCGAAGGTCGAGAGGCCGTCGATTTCCACCAATCAAATTGCAGGAAAGCAAGAGTTCGGCCTCTCGACCCTTCACACTGTGGCCAAAGTCCAAAGGCCGTCGCAATTTAAAATGATTACTTTTTGAGGTAGGCGATGGACTCTCGAAGGAAGTTTGGGTCGGACGGGAATAGAAACCCAAACTATGGTCGAGAGGCCGTCGGTTTGTTTGCATTAAAAAATCAATCATTGACAAGATCTTGGCCGTTAGATTGGTGGGGTTATTTTGAGCAAGGAATAAAGTGGAATGCTCCTTTGGGTTTGGACTTTGGGCTTGGCCTTTGGAGGCTTCACACTATGCCCGGCCGAAGGCTCCACATACTATATTTTATTGGCTATTTTTAGCCCATTTCTTTGGACTCTCGACAAAGTTTGGCCACTCAATCCCACGGCCTCTCGACTTGGACGGCCATAGTGTGAAGCAGCCCTAAAGTGAGTGTTCATGCCTAACTTCCCAAGCCTATGACAGGTAGGATTTTTTCTGTTGTTTTTCCGTTTTTGGAGCAGCCTGGTGGCACATATAAAATAAAAAGCATAGCAGTTTCATCCATATTCTGAACGAGAACAACATAAATGGATGAAACCGAAAACGGAATATATTTTGGCGATTTTTTTTCAGATTTTGGCCATAACATTATTCAGATCTATAATAGTGTTCTGTGGGACTAACATTATTATGTGGAATATTCCATCATTCAAGCTGAATGTAGGAATATTCCTCAAAATATTGTCAGTCCCACAAAACATTGTTATGGTCTGAATAATGTTATGGCATGAGTCACTTCCATAAAAACTATAAATAAATAAATAAATTTATATCTCTTTTTAACTATACTTCGCACCCAAAAAAATAAGTTGATGAAAGGGTTGTTTGGGGCATATTTCAACGTTGGTTATGGAATTTTCGTGGGATACATCCGTAGGATCTTGAAACACATCAGATGAGCTACTTTTACGAGGGAAATGGGCATAAAATATCCTTTGGATTTCATATTATAACAAAGGAAGGGTTGCATGAGACAATGTCATGTTTTACCCCCAAAAAATGCAGCTTTGACCCATCGAAACGACTTGGAAAATGAGTGGAATGGTTGTGTGATCCACTACATGGGAACAAACTCAACGATTGAGCACCTCCACACAGGTCTCAAGCCAAAATGTGCAAACAATGGGGCTAGCTATCCATGCAATAATTGGAGTATGTGAATTGTCCCTTGTTTTTCAACTACATTTATGCAGAGCATTCGTTAAAAATTCAAGTGTGTCCAAAAGTCAAACCAAACAGTCAAGGTATTTGGACTCTTTTGAGGTGCAATAAATTATAAAACACAAATCACTCGTTTAGCATATTTTGGTTTGAACTTTCCAATGGGTGGGAAAATGTGAATTTGTGACGTATTTCAAGGAGCATATATTCAATATTCTTACTTAAGTGGTTATATACTATAGGTGTGCATAAAGTGAATAAGGTTGAGTTGGTGTTCACCATTTACTTTTAGGCTATCCCAACCAATCAGTTGTTGTATTGATCATTGAAACAATGTTACGTGTGCTTGTTTGAGGAGAATATCCTATTATTTTACACCCATAAGTAGGTGTTTGAATAATTTTAGCCTTTGAATAAGATGTATCTATTTTAGAAGCGGAAAAATAAACTTAAAAAATCTCATATTTGTCATTGCTCAATTTAACCATAACCATTGCAAATGAATTTCAATCAGTATGGAGATAGTTGTTCGTAGCAAGCATGAAGACTAACACCCAAGTAGGCTATTGACCATAAACATTTCAATGTTTGAGAATTGAAGGCCAAGTAAGCCAAGTAGATAATTCATCGCAATACCTAGATGCTAGAGGAAACGGAAGATGGTTGTGTGCACACATATACGAAAGTAACATTCATCAAGGGGCTTCCTCTTTTGGACTACATTGCTTATTATAAATATCGTGGGCATGCTTATAGTGTGACTTACCCTTCGTTGTCCTACGGTGTGGCCCACAATATATACTATCATGCATGAAAATAGTGTAAAACCCTAGTAACACTTGAATCCTCAACCACTCATTATGTTCTCATTCTTTCACTTCTAGTTGTGGGTAAGGCATCACTTGAAATCAACTAAGAGTGTGAATCCAAAGAGCATAAAACTCACTTTTAAGTCTAAACTATGAGGGACAAAAACATCAAAAGCGGCATGACGTGTTTCTTGAAGGTATACGTAACTAATGCTCTGATGTTCATATTATCACTATGGCCAAATAGCTAAGAGTAAGGAGACAATCTCGGTGTCCTTAGAAATAGCACGAGAAGCTCTACAAGACAAGTTGTGTTTGAGTAAAAGAACAAGATGTGAAAGGAGATATCATCACTTGGTTCTTGGACCTCCAATTTTATTAGGGAAGGTGTGGTACATTTATGTCTAACACTAATTACCAAGGAATTGAAAATTAGTGTTGAGCATGGTAGGGTGGTAACAACATTAAATATAATCAAACACTAAATAGCCTTTTTAGTGTAGTTCATTCCAAATTGACTTCACTAAATGGATTTTGGGTCCCTAATGCCATTTATGGAGTTGAATAATATGAAAACAATCATTTCCAGCCACATAATAGTTCATTTGTGTTCTCCTTCCTAATGGATGAGTTTTTATAGACATCACGAATCCTTGGCCTCATGAATTACTTATCTACTACAATAGTAATATATTGTGATTATGTCATATTGCTTGTATTTAACCTACAGTGCCAAGCATTTGTGGCAATTGTGTAAATATGAGGTGAAAATGTTAGGAACCGTTTAATAACTCGGAATTAATTATTCAATGCACATTTCAACCATGAATTAGCATTGCAATTCCCAAATTAGTCCAATGAGATTATGTTAGGATAAACCATCCATGAACGAATAGGTTTTTACCAAATCCCCTTGACATGGTTGCCAAGCTACAAATCAACATGTCTAGTGGTAAACCTTATCATATGTTTTGCTCCCAGGGCCAATGTTGTGGTCTTGTATGCGTGTGTTGAGGTTGTGTTGACAAATATGTGTTTGGTTGTTGGATCTAAGAAAATAAAATTTACAATTTCATATTGTTCCTCAACTTTGGAAATGAGATAGTTCTCACTTGACTTCTATTTGTGTTCTTTGCGTGTGGACAAAGAACCATGCTCATTGACACAACAATCTTGGATTTATCAAAGGTTGTCAAAAGCATTCGGCAACTTTAGCAAGATTTATCCAAAAATGGATGCTTGACAAATGGCATGAATGCTTTAATACCACCAAACAAGAGACTACCATGCCATGATATGACATGTTGAGCATGTTGTGGCTATCCCCACATCCATTCCATGCATAGAAGCTTGTAACAATCAAGTTGCGGATTAGATCCATCATCTACTAGAATCATGATTGGAAATGTGTAAATTGGATATCGAGCACAACTACCGCCATCCTACCTAGACCACTTCCACGGAAAATATATTATTTCATAAACTTCAAACACAAAAGAAATTGTTGAAAATATAATTTAAATAGTAAATGTCTTGGGAAAATGTTGATTTTTAATTTTTTTCAAAATTTTATTTGGAAATAAATTAAATATATGATTTTTGGGTTTGGAAACACTTGGGTAGGACGGTACTTGTGAGCCGAGAATGTTGTAATATGCATCTAGCGTGAGACATATGAGCTACAATGAACAACGTGGGCACTGGCAATGAAATTATCGCCTTCCCTTTCTAAAAACGGTCAATTGTTGGTGGGGGATGTTGACCAAATGATGCAAGATATCATGAGCATAAATTAATGTACATTAACATGTCGGGACAACGTGGGCCCACACTGCACCATTTATGATATATGATGTCACATGAGTAATAGTGTTACTTACCCTATTTTGAGGCATATGCTAGGTTACACTAATGATCAACAACTTCATCATTACTGTCACCTTGTCACTTGGCGTTCAAGTGCGCTAACTAATATCTTCGCATGAGTATGACTTCAATAGTATTATGAGGTGGATGCCTATGTTACACAGTGGTTTACAAGTTAATTAAAACGTGCACCAACGACACTTGACATTAGTATGTTCAATAATATATCCACTTGAATATTAAAATGCAAAACTATCATCTCAAGCATACCAATATGCTATGCTAAACATCATAATATAAATTGATTTTCACTTTAAGAGCTACTAATTTTGATGAATAGTATCGTATTGGCAATTAGTGAGACGTGACATTTTGAGACCTCTAGGCATCTAGTTTAGGCCCTTGGCAAATAATGCACATGACACTACTACCATATACAATGTAGTGATATACAACGAGCAAGTTTTGTGCACCCTTTGTGGCCACTTTGATGTTTATTGCATGTACATAACTATTCAAGCCATGTCATAGTGAGGCACTTTATGTTCACGTTGGTCTAGAACCACCACAAAAGTCCTTGCCCATTCTATGGATCGGTCGGTCCCACCCAAGTTGGTCTCACATTCTTCAACCCTTGAAAGCCCCAAGATGTTTGTACATAGACATTTCAAGTCATTTGTATAACCTTTAAGTTAGAAATGTCAAAAGTGACCCACCCGAACCCAACCCATTTATCAGTTACATCCTACAATCAAAACATACATAAAATTAAAGAGAAGCATTGGAAGAATATGCTCTTGTGTAATGACCTAAATTTGGAACACATTCCACATATACCTCATTACCGGTGTTATACATAATTATAGTTTCATCTCCTATTTATCAGTTGCATTCTATAATCAAAACACACACACAAGTTTAAAGAGAAGTATTGGAAGAACATGCTCTTGTGTAATGACCTAAATCTTGAACACATTCCACGTATACCTCATTACCGGTGTTATACATAATTATAGTTTCATCTCCTATTTATTAGTTGCATTCTATAATCAAAACACACACAAGTTTAAAGAGAAGTATTGGAAGAACATGCTCTTGTGTAATGACCTAAATCTTGAACACATTCCACGTATGCCTCATTACCGGTGTTATACATAATTATAGTTTCATCTCCTATTTATTAGTTGCATTCTATAATCAAAACACACACAAGTTTAAAGAGAAGTATTGGAAGAACATGCTCTTGTGTAATGACCTAAATCTTGAACACATTCCACGTATACCTCATTACCGGTGTTATACATAATTATAGTTTCATCTCCTATTTATTAGTTGCATTCTATAATCAAAACACACACAAGTTTAAAGAGAAGTATTGGAAGAACATGCTCTTGTGTAATGACCTAAATCTTGAACACATTCCACATATACCTCATTACCGGTGTTATACATAATTATAGTTTCATCTCCTATTTATTAGTTGCATTCTATAATCAAAACACACACAAGTTTAAAGAGAAGTATTGGAAGAACATGCTCTTGTGTAATGACCTAAATCTTGAACACATTCCACGTATGCCTCATTACCGGTGTTATACATAATTATAGTTTCATCTCCTATTTATTAGTTGCATTCTATAATCAAAACACACACAAGTTTAAAGAGAAGTATTGGAAGAACATGCTCTTGTGTAATGACCTAAATCTTGAACACATTCCACATATACCTCATTACCGGTGTTATACATAATTATAGTTTCATCTCCTATTTATTAGTTGCATTCTATAATCAAAACACACACAAGTTTAAAGAGAAGTATTGGAAGAATATGCACGTGTGTAATGACCTAAATTTTGAACACATTCCACATATACCTCATTACCGATGATATACATAATAATAGTTTCATCTCCTATTTATTAGTTGCATTCTACAATCAAAACACACACAAGTTTAAAGAGAAGTATTGGAAGAATATGCACGTGTGTAATGACCTAAATTTTGAACACATTCCACATATACCTCATTACCGATGATATACATAATAATAGTTTCATCTCCTATTTATTAGTTGCATTCTACAATCAAAACACACACAAGTTTAAAGAGAAGTATTGGAAGAATATGCACGTGTGTAATGACCTAAATTTTGAACACATTCCACATATACCTTATTACCGGTGTTATACATAATTATATTCTCATCTCCTCCTTGTGGTACATAACATCACACAAAGCCCAACAAGACTTTGTGGGCCAAGCATTACTAAGGCATGATTCCCCCTTTATGTTGAGGAAGAGGGAGTTCATGGAGCTCATTCAAGTTGAGTGAAACACGAGACCATGGATGCGATTGACATGTGCCAAAGTTCATGGGCAAGGATGACACTAACATATGTACTACCACCTACTTGTCATGCCTTGCCTTGCTTCACATGGACCCAAATAAGGAAAGGGTAATGCACTAGGACTTGAGTAATGTTATGTAGGTCAGTTTTAAAATATAGTTTCAACCTCATCGACTAAGTAAAGTCTGGCTTCAATATTTGTTGATGGCTCAAATATGTTACTGTGTGCATCTTAATACACGTATTATAACATTACTCACCATTTAGCTCTTGCACCATGGGGCCAGGGATTAAATGGGCACAATACCTCATTTATTTTGGGGCTCTCTTACAAATGAACAACACTTAGCCTAAGTATTGTTCACTACATCACTTTGAATTGGCATGTGGCTAATCTCAGGATCAACCATTGTTGATAAATTCAAATTGCATATGACAATAAACTATGCTCACAAATTGTGACGATTGACACATGCTTGCTAGTTTGGCAAAAAAAAACCTAGGCCACCCTAACAAATATAGCCCAGGAATAAAATGTCAAAATTCATAGTAGTCATGACAGACTTGCTCCATTTAGAAAAGGCAGCTGCAAGTATAAACATAGTAATGTTATGATGATTAGTGGCTTTAAGGGTGAACCAATAAATGCACCCAACAACATGAACCTCTAGTGCACAACAAACCACTTTGGCAACCTAGGTTTTTCCAAATTTACAACAAAACACAACATTTGTTGATGGGATTCAAACAAATGGTAAACTTTCCTTTTTTATATCTACCTTTCGTGCGTGGCTACTGCCATCAAAGCCTTGTGTACAGCCCTAGTTGCAGGCATTGACAAGATCCCAAGCAAAAGGCTAGAAAGATACACTACCGAGTCCCATGACCAGTGTTAAAGAGATGAGAATAGGTTGGTTCTAAGTGGAATCAGAGGTTCGAAATACAAGTTCTTCAAGTGAAGTTTACTTCTTTGGATGTGCCCTTATATACATTTCCAAGTCGGCCCTTAGTAGGGACACGTGTCTAATCCAACCTATAGTAGACTAGCTTACTCACTTGAGATAAGTTCATTATCTCGGAATATGCTCTTAATAAAAGATACCATGGACCTTAATGTGGTGGTTATCCTTTACTTTATACCGGCGACTACGGTTAAGTCTAACCCATGTGACTAGTATAAACGCCGGTGAAGCCTAACCGGATTTAGCTAGATTCCCACATGGGTCTCATTAATACTTAACGAGCCGGTGAGGTTGACTAATGGGTTGTTTAACCTCCATAACACTCCTCCTCAACCTATTGTTAACCTCGTTAAAAACTTTATCAAGTAAAACCCGTATTCGGGATAAAACCTTGACAAAGAAAAGAGTATTAACAATTTACATTAGTGAGGTCTTGGAGTGATCTCATCCCGGCCGCATAAACTAATTTTTTATGCTTATATGCCGGGAGAGCTTTGGTTAACATGTCGGCCACGTTATTTTCTGATTCTACCTTTTGTATATCAACTTGACCTTTATTAATCAAGTCTTGGGTAAAACTGAAAATATGAGGACTAATGTGTTTAGTCCTATCGGCCTTAATGAAACCTGAGGACATTTGTCTAATACATGCGGCATTATCCTCGTAAATCACCATGGGCTTCATCTCCTCCTCCTGGATTCGGCATTGCTGGTTTATGATTCGTTCCAACGTCCTCAACCAGACACATTCACGCGCCGCTTCGTGAAAAGCCAACAGCTCCGCATGGTTGGTCGAGGTTGCGGTGACCGTTTGCTTCATGGATTTCCACGAAATAGGCGCTCCGCATTTGAGGAAGATGTAGCCAGTCTGCGATTTTCCCGCATTCGGGTCTGTTCGGAATCCGGAATCTGCAAAACCTCTAATTTCGGTTGGGTTAGACCTTTGGTAGTATAATCTGAGGTCTGACGTACCTTTCAAATACCTTAGGAGGTGTTTGACTCCGTTCCAATGTCTCATTGTTGGGTTTTGGTTGTGCCTCGCCAAAATGCTTGTGGCGAATGCAATATCGGGTCTCGTGTGAGTCGTGAGGTAGGTAAACGAACCAACCGCAGTGAGGTATCGTTGTTTGTCGATCACCTCCTCCTCCTCCTCACGAGGTTGGTACGGATCGTCATTCATCTTGCTCCTCCCAATCATCGGTGCGGCCATTGGATTGGCCTGGTCCATCTGAAACATTTTCAACACTTTCTGCACATAGGCCTGTTGGTGTAAGAAAATGCCATTGGGTGTGTGATGAACCTGTAGTCCCAAACAGTAGGTGGTGGGTCCCAAGAACTTCATATCGAAGGTCTTGGTCAAAATGCCTTGTGCAAACTTACACATATCGGGGGTCCCGATAATGTTTAAGTCATCAACATATACGGCAAATATTATAAATCCGTCATTTGTACAATAAGTAAAAATGCAAGGTAAGGCTGTGTTATGGATAAAACCTTGAGAGATGAGGTAGTGACAAAGATGGTGGTACCAGGCTCGGCCTGATTGTTTCAGGCCATACAAAGCCTTGCATATCCTCAAGCCTATGAACCGTCCCGGTTTCGGCTTTGGCACGGATTTCAGGAATCCGGGTGGAGGATTTATGTGCAAAATCGAGTCCAACGTACCGTGGAGGTACGCAGTCACTACGTCCATCAAGTAGATTTTCAGGGCTATATGAACTGTTAGAGCGAGTAGGTACCTGAAGGAAACACAATCCATAACAGATGAGTATGTTTCGTCAAAATCAACACCTGGCCTTTGCGTAAAACCTTGAGCAACTAGTCTTACCTTGTGTCTAATGACCCGTCCTTGAGAATCAAGCTTGCGGGTGAATATAAGCTTGTGCCCTATAGGCGGTTTCTCTAGGTCGGTTGAAATTTCAGCAAAAACATTATGCTTTCTTAGAGATGAGTATTCGGCTTCTATGGCCTCCTGCCATTTAGGCCAATCCGGCCTCTTCTTCGCTTGATCCAGGGTGGTCAGATCGGCTTCGGAAGTCGAGTCTATTGACTCGGTTGTAAAGTGGACCTTGGGTTGTTTCGGTTGTCGTTTGTTTTGGGTTTTCGGGGCGATTCTCTTGGCGGGTAAGGTTAGGCCGGTTCCTGGAATTGCATTTCGAATGATCCGGTCTTCGGTTGAGAATCCATCCGGAGTGTTTTCGGCCAAGGCTTTGAGGTTTATGAGTTTGACGGTCTCGGTATTAGCGAGTGAGGTGGATGGGTCGGGATTTTGGGTCAAAGTCTCCGGTGCACCGAAGTTTAAAGGTGGGGATGGTTTGGTTTGTCTTAGGGTCGGGAATACCGACTCTAAAAATTTACAGTTTGCGAATCTTGCCTTAAGCAAGTTCCCGGTTGTGGGATCTAGGTACCGGATGATTGAGGGTGAGTCGTAACCAACATATATGCCCTCTTGGCGGTGTGGTCCTATCGTGTGGCGTTTAGGTTCCGGGAGAGGTACCCAAACCTGGCAACCAAAGGTTCGGATGTGGGAAACGTTAGGAGGTCTCCCGGTTAGTAACTCGTAGGGAGTTTGGACATTCAGTAAGGTTGGTCTTAGCCTGAGTAGGGCTACGGCATGAAGCACCGCATGGCCCCAAACCGATGATGGTAAGTTGGCATGAAGGAGTAGGGGTCTTGCTATGAGTTGTATTTTCTTGACGAATGCCTCTACGAGGCCATTCTGGGCATGCTCATAGGGTACCGAGTATGTAAGGTTAATCCCGGATGCGGTACAGAAATCCTCAAATGCGTGAGACCTGAATTCTTGCGCATTATCCATCCGGAGGTGTTTGATGGAAAATTCAGGGAAATAATTTTTATATCTGAGGAGGATAGCTAATGTTTTTGGAAAAACCATATTACGGGTTGGTAGTAACGAAACTTCCAAGTGGCTCCCTGATGCATCAACAAGTACGAAGTAGTAGCGAAATGTCCCGGATGGTGGGTCTATGGGTCCGCATATATCCCCGTGGATCCTGTGTAGCGGTTGAGGTAGTTCCGTGGGTAGGGTCCAATTTGATGGTTTCCTGATGAACTTGCCCTGTATGCATGCAACACATTCCCGTGTTTTCCCGGCATCGGTGGCCGTAAGGTTGTGACCTTGTGTCAATGGGACCATCCTCCGAAATACCGTTGTTCCTGGATGCCCAAGTCTTCGGTGCCAAATATCAGGCTTGGCGTCTTTAACATCAAAAGATGCCCCATGCGCTAGGTTGCGCTCCGGCGTGGGGCCTCCCCCCCACGCGGCCATGCAAACCTCTTCCTCGTCTATGACGGGGCTAGATGCCAAGGGTTTTATGACAACCTTGTAAAGTCCATCGGAGCCCGCGCTAGCGGTGGCAAGGACCTTCGGTCCTTGCCTAAGTTCGATGACTTCTTCATCACCGTGCATCTTCGTGCAGGCGTGGATATTCCTCGCCCTCAGATCCCGATAGCTGATCAGGCTTCTCGGCGCATCTGGGGTGTACATTGTCTTCTCGCAATTGAGGGGGAATCCCCCGGGCAAGACGATTGTTGCCCGGCCCTCCCTGAACCGTAGGGTTCGGCTTCCGACCATTGTCAAAATTTTACAATATTGCCAGGACTTCTCACTTTGAAAGTGGAAGAATTCTGCCTTTGTGAGAATTGTATGGGTTGAACAACTGTCTAGGAGGGCCACGTCCTGGTTTGGCGTGGTCTCCTCATAGACAGTCATGTAATTCTCGACCTCATAATCCAGGTCCGGAAGGTCTGATGCTTCAAAGTTATAGTTCTGCCGTGGTTTATTGCGTAACTGTTGCACCTCTCTATACAGTTCTACCAAGTATTGGGATGTCCTGCAATCCTTTGCAAAATGACCTTTCTTCCCACATTTGTGGCAATTACCTTGTACCTGTTTGCGTTGGTCAAACCTAGGCTGGTAATTCCTTGGTTTGTTTTGGTAACCTGTTGCGGGGTTTCTATGCCATTTTGGGTTAGGTTTACGGAGAGAACCTCTAGGTGGTCTTCGTGATGCCTCGGCAACGTGGATCTCGGCGTGATGATCCTCATGCCGGTTGTCTCTCCGCGATCCTCCTCCTCCCGCGGGTGCTCCCGTTGGTTTGTTCGGCTCCGCTGGTTCCGCGGCTTCGATTTTGGCGATCGTGTTGTGCACCTCCCTTGCCGGTCTTGATTCGGCGTTTCGGAGTAGTATTTGATGTTGCTTCTCGGCTAAGAGCAGGTGCGACATCAGCTTGGCGTATTTCGTGTACGTCATGTTCCGGTACTGCTGGGAGAGGATGGCCGTTGCGGGTGGAAATGTTGACAGGGTCTTCTCGATCATCTCAGCTTCTGTAATCTCTTGGCCACCCATTCGGAGTTGTGAGATGATTCGGTGCATTTCCTCGTCGTATGCGGCGAAGTTTGGAAAATCCAGGACGCGTAGGTTGGTCCAATCCGATCTTGCTTGCGGCAGGTACAATGCTTGCTGATGATCAAAGCGAGCTTTGAGTTCGGTCCGGAGATCAGCTGGGTCGTTGATGTGCAAGTACTGGATTCGCAACGCGTGGTCAAGATGTCGGCGTAGAATCATGAGTGTGTGCCATTTGGCGGTAGGTGGTAGCGGCTGCTCTGTTTCTGGAATGGGATCTGTGCTGACAGCCCTAGCTATGTTCTCAGATTGTAGGAGTATCATAGCATCATTAGTCCACTCAGCAAAGTTTGTGCCAGTAGAGGTTAGTGGTTCAAACAATAGTGATTGAGTTTTAAACTCTTTGAAGTTAGTTTTGGTAGACATGGTTGTAACCTGGTCCATCCAGTTACAAATTTATATTATTTTGTTTGTAACCTACTAGCTACTGAAATAAACGTTAGTCCAGGTCTAGTACAATTAGATTTAAGGGTCTGATCTGTAGTTAATTAGTTTCTGTAGGCGTAGTTAGCGTATATAATATGAAATTTGTCCTTACATGTAGACTTTATTTCAGGTAGCATGTACTTAAGTCTGAACTAAGTTTAGAGTTAATATAAAGTTAGGTACGGCTGTTTTCATAGCAAAGTGAGTTTCAGTGGTGCTATATAGTCTGTATTGTGTTATAAAGTCAAAATATAAACGGAATAACTGAAATCAGTAAAAAAATGAGGTTAAGTATAGATGACTTACCTCATATTTGAGTATACTACTGGTGACATGTTAGTATAAAACAATAGGTATATAGGTTTATATACGTAGATATATGTTTATAAAGTAGGTAGAATGTAGGTAAATCATATCCTACACCACAAAAGGAAAACTTCAGAAAATGAAAATTTCGGCATTATGACATTTCTGTATATAGTAAAACCAGAAAACATACCTGCAGAAACTTCAATATTGGAAATAACAGAGACAGAATAACAGAAAGTAAGTTAACGACCTTCATCTTTATACTTGAATGGTTAGTATAAATGTAGTTCAGATAGGTGATTGCTATATTTTCTAGTGAAATTTCAACATTATGACGTTTCTATAGTGAGATCAGAAGTTCTAAAGAGAGAAAATTGACTGTATTTATGTAGTTAGTGTACAGTTCTAGCTTCAGGTATACTTCTACAGCAAAAATAAGCTAACTAAGTAGTGATCAGAAGATATATACATAATTTGTAAGCTAATCTTCTAAGAACATATTTCGTTATATTTGTAATGTATCTGCACTGTATCTGTACTGTATGCACTGTATGTATTGTATATGTACTGTATTTTGGGCAGTATTTCGGTATATCTGTACTGTATCAGAATATAGGAAAGTAGAGTATGAGATAGAAAATACTACTCTATTGGTTGCGACTAAATTTTGGCATTATAACAGTTATGTAGCTATGGTCCAACAACAAAAATAGTTAGTATTTCAGACAGTACTTTAGTACTAGCTTGAGAAGTCCAGAAAAGCAAATATAAAGCAAGTATAAAGCAAGTAGAGATTGTATCTCTAAGTGTAGATAGTTCGAACTATATAACAGTGCTATAGGTAGCTCAGTATATACTTGTAGAGAAAACTAAACACAAGCAAACTTCCTTCTCTCAAAATGTATCAACTAAGTATGATCAAGAGTGCTCTCAAAATCAAGTCTAATGCTTGGAACTTGTCTAAGTGAGAAGCTAGGAGCGTGCTGATAACGTGTTAAAGAGATGAGAATAGGTTGGTTCTAAGTGGAATCAGAGGTTCGAAATACAAGTTCTTCAAGTGAAGTTTACTTCTTTGGATGTGCCCTTATATACATTTCCAAGTCGGCCCTTAGTAGGGACACGTGTCTAATCCAACCTATAGTAGACTAGCTTATTCACTTGAGATAAGTTCATTATCTCGGAATATGCTCTTAATAGAAGATACCATGGACCTTAATGTGGTGGTTATCCTTTACTTTATACCGGCGACTACGGTTAAGTCTAACCCATGTGACTAGTATAAACGCCGGTGAAGCCTAACCGGATTTAGCTAGATTCTCACATGGGTCTCATTAATACTTAACGAGCCGGTGAGGTTGACTAATGGGTTGTTTAACCTCCATAACAACCAGAACGGACTTGAATGGACCCAAGCTTCATACCTACCTACCTACTAGTACTTCAAATATATTTATATACAATGGACAATGTGGCAACGGTGGTGAGGTCGTTGTCTTGCCATTCCACATCGTTTTGGAAAGGTGGGGGGAGTGATGTGTCATATGTACATATGTGCAAAGGGATGTGATGGCATGGGTCCATCTAACTTAGGGTGACTTTATACACGGCTTGGGGCTACCCTGAGCACCGGCCCGATTCATATGTAATTTAAGGGCAATTGCACATGCTCAACTTTATCATCGACCCGATTCATGTGCAATCCAAGGGCAATTGCACATGACCAACTTTATCACCAGCCCAGCCTTCTCACATGTAAAGTGATGAGGCCCGATTTTAGGACCTGATGTTCTTGAGGGGCAAGTGTAGTGAAGAGAATTAACCTTTTATGGACTGATGATAGAGATGTTCGTTATCCAACGGATGAGCCTAGTTTGGCCCATGTTGAGAGTTCGGGTCAAGGAAAGCTCGTCCCGATTTCATCAAGCCGGCCCGAACGTTTGGAGCCAAAGTTGTGCCACCTAAGACGTCACATGGGATGAGTGAGTGTTCGGGCCCAACCCTAGTATAGAGCCCTTGGGCCGGATTTGATGAAACCGAGCGATCCTATTGGACCAAATTTTTAGAGTTCAGGCTGGCCCTCGATCCAGCCTCAAGCATAAAGTGGCCCTTAGCCACATACATATACTTAGGGCCACTTCACACACGAGATTGAGGGCACGTGTCCATTGCACTTCAAGCACTCTCATTGGTGGACAAGGTGGAGCCAGTCCAAGTTTGCTTCACACTACACTCGAGGGACCACCAGAGTAAGTGAGTGCAAGATGGATTTAAAGTCTACATGGATTCCTACAGTGACTCACAAAAGTACTTGGCCACTACTTGTGAATCCATTTGGCATGCAATTGTAGAGAGAGGTTAATGAAGTTGCCTCCCAAATTAATTAGGGTTAATCAACATCATTTAATGCAGTATTAGGTGGCTTCCTTTGGGTAATCCAAGTGGTATATTTTTGTGGGAATGGTCTGTCACCAAAAATCCTCCACCCTTCGATTTCGTCCTAGCCCGAGTGGAAAATTTTATAATGACATGTAGAGACTTCTCTCTTTGTAACCCAATATATAATTCCAATCTACCCTTGGAATATACACAACTTGATTAACACCACACTATGTAGTTTTACATTCCTTAATGTCGGGCAAGGTTATATCCTTAGCTTTTTCTAATGTCCACCCGGCCGCTTTGGCCACGCATGCCTTCAAAGATATCCCTCTTGTGAATCGAGTCCTTGCCGTCGACTCCACACTACTACATGAGTTCTCGCTTATTGATTCCGTGCTATCACATGTCATCGTGGTTGATTCCGTATTGGTACATGACACTTCGCTTGTGGATTCCATGAGCACATAGGCTTTAAATACAAGTATTAAAAAATACTTATATACTTACCTTTGCCCTTCCTTCTCTAAGTTCTTCTTGATGGAAATCTCTATCAATGTCTTCCTACTAAACTTCAGAATAGTATAACTCCCACCCAACTTATGTTCTTCAAGTGAAATTTGATACACTTGTTAAGTACCTTATCAAAAATCTCCACACCAAATTTTGGCACAAACAAAGTTCATATGCAAAAGTTATGCATGAAATTCTAACTCTAACTACTTAGTATGAATGCTGTGATAAAACATCCGGTCATTAAAACTCTAATAACTTCCAACTCCTACGTCCAATCAATCTAAAATTTTGACACAAGATAGATATATAAGTTCAGAAGGTAGTGTCAAATTTTGGTATCCATATCTATAACCCTCTAAGAGATACATATTTTCAAACTTTGCTGCTTTGTTCCTAGACACCCTCCCCTTCAACTTTTAATAACTCTTTCATCCCAATGACTGAAGCTCTCAAATTTTTACCACAACTCCCATACTTTATAATAAACAATCCCTCAAATTTTCATACCCATTGAACACTCTGATCATCCATAATTGACAATTCTCTCACTATAAAGTTCTGCTCAAGTTCATAACTAATAAAACACTACAAGTAATGCACCTAGTACAATCTAGTCACTCTAAATGCCACAAGTTTAAACAAGTTTGAACTCTCTCACTTCAATATGAATCTCAATACAACAAGTTGAAGTTTACAATCAAACTCCAAATTCCTTAAACCCAATCTACTTCTAACAATGGGTCAATCCCTCTTCAAGGCTAAATAGCCTTGGCTCTTCACCTAAGAACTAAGCACACACATGTGCTCCTATCTTGCTTCCCACACACCCACACTTATAACCCGTGGGGTGCTTAAGGAGCACGAAGGAAAGAGAGGATGAATGAGGGAAAAATGAGGAATTATATAGTGAGTTGAGAGGGAGAGAGGGCATGAGGTAAGGATAGGGTGAGAGAATAAGAGCCTCCAATCACAACCCCTTAACCTTCTCCTTCTAAGTAGGGACTCATCCCATCCGCAAGGCTCTCGATAAGCCTTCGAAATCTCCTCGTACTTTGTAGGCTCTCATCTAATCTCCTAAGCCTTCCTCCCTCAAATGATCAACAAAGATCCTAATTCAAATATTTAACTAACCTTGGCTTTTTACCTACCACACTTTACCAAGGTATGTCCTCATACTACTTAAATCCACTCCACACAAGCCTAATGTTTCAAACTTAGCTTTCTTCAAGCTTCACTATTTTTATATTTTTGTGAATAATCATAAATCAACAAAACACTACTTGTAATGTTTTACAAGTGTTAACAACACATGTGGGCATCAATTTGGGCTCACATGGTCCAAATAATCTCAAGGGTGCCAACTACATATGTTGACAATGGTGACTTCTGCTTCCACTTGTGTTTCCATTGAGTGTATAGATCTTTGAGAGCTTCCAATAGTCTTAAGTTGAGATTCTTCACATTTCTAGCGGTCACAATGAAGAAAACAAGTTTTCATGAGCGTTCCCAAGTCATAGCATTGAGTGAGCAAGGATTTTCACAACGTTTCATAGCCGGCCATCTTCACATTCCTCATAGCACAGATGGCCACATTCCAGTTTGGTTCAGAGAAAATGGGGAGGTGTATGATCGTCCAAGATATGGGAGACCACGTCTTTTGAGCATTCGGGATGAGAGGCTTGTTGTGAGGATTTTCAATCAGCCGAAATCAGGGACTGCAACAATTGTAGGTCGTAGTTTGAGAGCTCAAGGTCTTTTTTTGTCTGATGAGACTGTCCGTAGAAGTTTTCGGAGGCAAGGGCTTGGTGCTAGAGGAAGAAACCATTGTTGACAAATAGGCATAGGCATAAGCGTTTATAGTGGGCGAAGGTTTCACAAGATTGTGATGTAGAAAACTGGAGTCGTGTCATTTGGTCAGATGAGTCCAAGTTCAATGTTTTTGGTTCAGATGGCCGTCAATGGTGTTGGAGAAATCCTACAGAGCCTCTTCGTGATTGTCATGTGCAACATACGGTTAAACATGGTGGAGGTAGCATCATGGTATGGGGATGCATGAGTTGGTAGGTGTAGGAAACCTTCACCGCATTGATGGCATTATGAATTTGCAAGTTTATCTTGACATTCTACATTCGCAATTGTTGGGTACTATCGAGAGACAAGGTCTTGATGAGGCAGAAGTGATTTTTCAGCATGATAACGACCCGAAGCATACATCTGGTCTTCTACAACGATGGCTAGGTCAACATGATTTCTCTGTGATGGAGTGGCCACCACAATCTCCCGACCTAAATCCTATCGAACACTTGTGGAATGAAGTAGATAGACGCTTACGATTGTTTGGTGATTCACCCAAAAGGCTAAAGCAGAGATGACTTGTGGGAGAAGATCCAAGTTGTTTGGCAAAACACTGAAGTATAATTTGTGCAGAAGCTAATCCGCACAATGCCAACAAGGGTGGTTGATCTTATTGCAGCTAAGGGTGGATACACACGTTGGTAGACATGTAGTTGTTGTACAGTAGGGGGACAAAATTTTTGGCGTTTTTGCATTCCAGTAGAAGAAAAAATCAAGTCTGCAATCTTTTAAAATGCACCAAAGGCACAAAAATTGTCCCCTACCTACCAAATTTGGAACTTAGGTTTTTTTATAAGTTGATTACATGTGTGCAAAGTTTCGTGGTCAAATAATTTTCCAAAATGGTTTTATAGCTAATTTGCCAACTAGTACCCTTCTCAACATGAATTAGAAGGTACATTCTAAATGTTGAAGAGAATTAGACACCTCATGCTTCTAAAATTAAAATATCATCATGGATGCTTTGTTTAGCATAGATATTATAGAAAGCATCATCCACTTGTCGATTTGAAGGTTTCCACTTGTCCTAAAAACATTGGATTTGTAAGTTTGAAAATAACAATAATTTGGTTATATAAGCAACATTACCTTTGCAATTTAGACCACACAACTTGTCAATGTTGACATGAATTGAGCTGCAAAAGTGAGACAAGAGTGTAGTACAGAGTTGCTGAAGGTAATGAGGATTTGCAAGATCAAAATTGGTAGGGGAGGAAGGTTTGTTTGGCTTCTGTTAGTGAGTGTATGTCTCCCTGTTAGTGAGTGTCTTGTCTCCCTGTTAAGCTTGTTGAGCATACTTTGTAATTCTAAATTCTCGTAACCTCCTGATAACCTAAGAGTTGGAGTGGCATCTTGCCCAAATCCTCGAGAGGAAAGCCCAGTTTCGAACTCACCTGCAAAGTTGGTTGGAGCTGAATTGTTTCGATTGTGGAGGGTGGTGCTTGAACAGGAGATGGACACATGTATGTTGCTTGGAAACTTTTCTGTCTTCTGGTATGTGTGTTATGGAAACACTGAGCAGATTGGGAAATCTTCATGCGTTTGAATTAGTTGGAAGATCCTTAAGATTGCCAACTTACCAGCAACTTCGGCAATCAGTAGATTCTAAGCCACCTCTATCTTGATTGAATGTTGAGTGTGATTCAATTATGTTCTTAATTGAATTTACATGAAGATGTTGAGAGTTTAGGTGTCCGCCCTAACTTCTTCCAATGTAAAATAAGAGCTCCAGTTTCTGCCCCGTGGAAAAGGAGAAACCAATATTATTGTTCTTTGTATCATCAAAGTTTGCAGCTGCATTTATCGAGCCTTGAAAACTCTAAAGGATCTCTGTCTCCTTGTTGAACATAGAATCTGTTTTTATTAATTAAATATCTGATTCGAGGCCATTGATCTCCATGATGTTAATCTAATTTTTTTTGGGGTGCAGGTTCTTCTGGCAACTTGTTGCTTGGTGCTGCAATTGTAGCCTTGGTCTTGCACTTATCTCCTTGACTGGCTCGTCCTTTTCATCTCTCCCGAGGATTTCAATTGACAGAAAACCTTGATTGCACCTGAAGTCTTGAGATCATGACAATTCCAGATGAAATTTGTGCCCGCATAGTGGGAATGAGTGAGGGGGGAATGAGTGGTGCTAGTATTGCAAGAAGTGTAGGAGAGTCAAGTAGGACAGTGCAAAGAATCATCAAGCAATTTAGAGAGCATAAAACTTACCAGGCAAATTCAAGAACTGGAAGACCCAAGAAACTTAGTGAGAGAGATGTTCGTCAAATTTTAGTATTCTCCAAAACTCATCGTCGATCATCACTTCAAGATATCACCAATGTTTGCCCTGTGAATGTGAGTACTAGGACTATTCGCCGTGTTTTGCATGACCACAACATTTTTAGTAGAGTTGCGGTGAAGAAGCCTTTCTTGACACCACTTCATATGTCGCGGCGGCTACGTTTTGCAAGCCAATATTGTGGATGGAGTGCCAAAGAGTGGGAGCGTGTTTGCTGGACAGATGAATCTACTTTTGAAATTGGCAAAGATTCAAGGCAAATTCATGTTTGGAGAACGGCATATGAGCGATATTCATCAAGTTGTGTAGTTCCCACTTTCAAGAGTGGGAGGACATCTCTCATGATTTGGGGAGGGTTTGCAGGAGACAAAAAATCAGAGCTTGTGTTTATGCCAAAGGATCGTCGCAAAGCTATTGATTTTGTGGAGTTGGTCTATGATGGCCATTTGCTTCAATTTATGGGCCAAGTCTCACGTGCTATACTTATGGAAGATGGAGCTCCAGTGCATCGAAGTAAAGCCCCCGAAGAATGGAGAAAATTACGCCTTATAGAGAAGCTTGAATGGCCTGCAAATAGTCCTGATCTCAATCCACTAGAGAATGTTTGGAAGCTTTTAAAAGATGCAGTCCAACATGGCCAATCAAGACCCAAGTCCTTAGATGAGTTGAAGGCAACTTTACAAAGAGAGTGGACATTAGTTAATAGTAGTCAACTTCTTACTTTATGTCATTCAATGCCAGCTAGATTACAATCTGTGATTGAGGCTAGAGGAGGGCATACGCGTTGGTAAATTTGCAATAAATCCTATTTTATTTATTTGTAGGCTACAAAAATTTGTGCCTACATGATTAACTTATAGATGAACATGTATTCCTATTTATAGGATTAGAAAATAATTTATGTGCCTTTGAAAGACTTTCAAATGTCAAGAACTATTTTTGCACTTGACAACATTTTCAATGTTTTCTAAATTGTCATTTAGGCAATGATTGATGCTTCATGATTTCAACCAAGTCAAAGATAGTATTAGAATGTAAATGAAGTTCACTAATTGATGTTTAACTTCTTTATTCTCCTCATTATATGGAGTTCATACTGATATTAGTGACTAAAGGTACTGAAAAGGGTACTAGTTGGCAAATTAGCTATAAAACCATTTTGGAAAATTATTTGACCACGAAACTTTGCAGACATGTAAACAGCTTATAAAAGAACCTAAGTTCCAAATTTGGTAGGTAGGGGACAATTTTTGTGCCTTACGTGCATTTTAAAAGATTGCAGACTTGATTTTTCCTTCTACTGGAATGCAAAAACGCCAAAAAATTTGTCCCCCTACTGTACATATGTAGCATTTGCTACTTACTAGCTTTTCATTTTGAGTTTTCTTTGTGTTATCATGATTTCCTACTTAATCAACATAAGTTCTTGGCCATGTTTTTTGCATACTTCTTTCAATTTCTTTTTACCATTCCGATTTTTTTTCACAAATTTTTGATAACATGTTCTTGACAACTTGTATGGTATCTATGACAAATCTTGCTTATTATTTCTCACTAGTCTAAGAGCTTTTGTCCAATTTTCACGATCACATGCAGCGGCCAAGTAATTTTGTGAGTCATTGTACATGGCATTGAATGGATCATGTTTCATGGGTGACTTGGACTATTTATAAAACCGCCTCTTGGAGGTATCCCCAACACACAAGCAGAAGACCATGGCACTCAAAAATCCTCGGGGAGATCACTCCATTGTAGAGTTGAACACCACGTGCGAACAAAGTTTGCTACCCCTATATTACATGTCATAAATAATTTTAAATTTTACGATATTTTTTCTACATATACACAACCATTGATGGTATCTTTTGTATATTTTTTTGAAATTTTTAGTCATATTCATTAATTGTAGCAATTTTTTTAGTTCAATTCTGCATCATTCTAGTTAGAAACGGTATGTTTTATTAAAAAAACAAATCATCAAATTTAGTCACCATTTTTTACTATGTAACATGTACCATTTATATCTACTCATGAAAAAAAATTGATAAAATTGTGACCCATTTTG
Source organism: Polytrichum formosum (assembly GCA_964035585.1). Taxonomy (NCBI): domain Eukaryota; kingdom Viridiplantae; phylum Streptophyta; class Polytrichopsida; order Polytrichales; family Polytrichaceae; genus Polytrichum; species Polytrichum formosum. Next base: position 30,568,393 of record OZ037935.1, on the reverse strand, counting down.
GTGATGATTTTTACATTTTTTACATTTTTTACATCTAAAATGATCGCACGTGGTTGTTCAACTCTACAATGGAGTGATCTCCCCGAGCAAAAATCTCATGAAAATTGTTGATTTTTAAATCTTTGAATCTTTGAGCACTTCATTTGGGCTCTCACAATTTCATGATCACAACTCTTGGCTCATGTGTGAAGTGGCACTTAGATCCCAAGCCATGTGACCTAATCCATTGTGGATGAAGGGGCTTCGAGGTATATGGATTTTAAATGGCTACTTTTTCCAACCTAGCCCACTTCTCCTATGATATGAATCACACGATTAGTACAAGATGGTTAGTTAGCATATCCAAATCAATGTTATAGCCACTTTTCTCGTGATTGTTGGAGCTCGTATGAATATCTTGTTCATTAATTATGAAGATTCTCATGTTCATTACATGGTTCCACATGACTATGTTGACTATTGAGTCTAGAATATTTATCTTATTTTGAGCACGTAGTTCCAATCTCTTTTAAACACATGTTATTTGAATATCCGTCCTTGGAGCCACACCTATCCACATATTCCTTTGGTAAGATGACTTCACAGAAGTGCAAACTCAAATTCATGAAGGTTCCAAGCTAGTTCATGAACTTTCCACCGATGTTATCGAAGTGTTCTACCAATTTCACGAACCTTAAAAATTAATTCATGATTCTTCTAAACCGACTTGACACATGGCACACTTCAATTTCATGATAGTGCACCTTTACCTCTAGCAACTCCATGAATCTTCCAAACCAATTTCAAAAATCTTTTCGCACTACGTGGTTTTCATATTCTCGACTTCTCAACTTTCTCATCTCCCCGCTTCACATTCTTTGCCTTCTTGTTGTTCATTGGTTCCTCTTTGTTTTGTGTTACCTGGAAGCCTCTAGCCTTGACGTCAAATTTTTCTTAATTATTCCTAGCCTTGATAGACAAAGGTTCATCCTCATGGACAATGTCCCATTTCACAAATTTTGTGAAATACAACGATCTTTTGAAGATGTTGGATACATCTACTTCCATTTGCCATCATATAGTCCATTTTTGAATGCTTGAAATTGGGTATTTGGACACATCAAAAGCCATGTCCGACGGAATGATCCCCCAAATCATCAAACAGTACAATATTATGTCACATTAATGATGTTGTACAAGCAATCATTGCAGGCATGGTCCAAGATTGGATAAGAGAGGTTGATCAAACTTTTGGTAGAGTTTGTCATGTGGAGCGATTCGGAGAATCTTATCCATGATGAACCATTTTTTTGTGAAATAGAACTATACAATTTATACAATTGATTTTGTGAAGTTGTGAGTATGGGTACCAAATTATGAAATTGTTCACAACATGTAGTGAAATTGGTTGAAGGTTCAACTTAAGTTGATTGTCTATCTAGTGAACTTGGTTCATGATTCCAATGAAATTGGTAGAACCATTGTGAAATCGGTTTGTAAAATCATGAAATTGAGTTTGCACTTATGTGAACTCATCTTACCAAAGGAGTAATATCGTAGATTCATCACATAAGTGCGTATATTTAGATCCCAAGCCATGTGAACTCATTCATTGTGGATGAAGGGGTTCTAAGCAATATAAACAAGTCCCCTACAAAGTTGAAGGCTGATTAATTCCAATTAGGCTCCACTAGACTAATCGAACATCTTTGATGTCATATGTGTGGTTAACTAGTCTAAAGATAGACATCTACATACCGTAAAATACTTGGTTTTATTTTCACCTCCCTAATGAACGAGTTTGTGTAGACATCACAAAATCCCTAGCCAACATATAGGGTGGTCCCATTATAAGCCCATCTACTTGTGGTATTCAGCTACACCCCAAAGTTTCGCAAGGTTGAAGCATAATTCATGTACCAAACTACTACAAGTGGTTCCCAATAAGGTCGACGTATGTTATTTGGATGTTTTTTCTCTCTGCACCCACTTCTCTTAGGAAATGAAATACCTAATTAGTGTTATATAATTAGCAAATCCAAATTGTGTGCATGGTCATTATCCTCATGATTTTAAATGTTCATATTAATATCCTATCCTTTAACAAAATGAGGATTGATATTTTGAACACGTGATCCAATCTCTTATAAACACGTATCCTTTTTATGTATACTATGAGATTCGTACTAACCCCATACCAACTCAAACATCCACTCGGATTTGAGTATATTTGGATTTATGCATGAATTTTGGACAATTTGAACCGCCAGTATCATGTACAATAGATTACAAAACTACATGACTATGGTGGTTGGCGAACATGGAATATAAACATTTGAAGTTGTGGTTCTTGTGTTGTTGTATTATTGCTTTTGATGTTGTCATTTGATGTCTTTGTCTCCATAAGTACATATCCCTCATTATTTTTGGACAAATGATTTGTCCAAATTTACTTAAATGTCAATTATATGTGTCTAAATTATTGCTATGTTGGATTTAGGCACGTCTACCTTACGAGATGTTTCTACATTACTATGGGGGCCGTAGTAGAAATGACTTACCATAATAAAATAAAGTAAGATCCTCTTATTGGTTGTCAATTTATTTAATCTTCAATCGTTGACATCTGATGTGGGCTTTGGAGACAATAAAAATGAAATTGTATAGTTCAAAACTCCATTTTTTAAAGAGTATCAAGCATTAAAATTAGCTTCATCCTTCTAATGTTTTTTTTTGAGACAGAAGGTCAACAAGCCATCGCCAAAGCACTGGAGGCAGTTGACCACCTGGCAAGTTTTTGTCAAGTAGAGAGGATATTTCACAGCCATGAATCAAACCGCCAACCTCTTCCTTGAGATTTGGGTATCTCTCCACCATCATCTGGTAGTTTAGGGTCGTCTCAGACCATTCATCCTTCTAATGTCATTCTTGACATGAAACATTAAGGCGAACTAAGCATGCAACTATCATGGTCAAATACATGGGAATATTCTTTGCAATATCTAGTATTTGGAACCATCATTTATACACATAATTGTCTTTTGATATTTTCCAAACTATGTTGTGCATAAGTAAGTCCGGGAGGTCTGAGCCTTGAGACAAAATTTCACATAATAATACCTTGACCTCAAATTTGAATGAATACTTGAAATTAAAGTCTTATACATGTTTTTTCATGATGTCAATATGCTAAGTTTGCTATTTACACTTGAATTCAACCATGTGCTATATTCTCGTTCTTTCACTTCTAGTTGTGGGTAAGGTACTAGGTTCAAGTTAACGAGAATGCAGATCCAAAGAACCTAATCTCACTTCCTAAGCCCAAAACTCAAGGGAGAAAATATCAAAGGTCAACATGAAACACAAATGATATTTGAATGGTCACTACAACCAAATGACTAAGAATGAGGAGACAATGTTGGTGTCTAATGAAAGAGCATGGAAACCCTTGCTTACAAAAAGGAGATTTTATATGTACAAAGAGCCAAACTTGAAGGAGATAATCATCACTTGAAGCAATTGTGCTCACTTTAAAGAGAGCATGAACACCACTCATCAAATAGAGAGTATTTCATTGTTGCATACTACTTGCACACTGTATAATTTCATATTTCTATTGATTTAAATTAATGGCATTTGATCACAATGTACATCCCTTGTTGGAGTTTTTAATCCTAAAGAAAACCATAACTATAAATAAAATTGTAAAACTCGTTGAGAACTTGTAATATTTGCATACATGTCATAAATTGAGCCGTGTAGATCCATTTTTGTTATTTTCAGTGCACATGGAAGGAACTTCAACTGCAGAAAATTAAGTTAATAAATTTATCTTAGACCTTTAACCCTAAATTGTCCAATGTGTATGAGGAGTCATTTATGGCGAGAGAGTGTTCTAGACCACCATGTCGTGTAAACTAAGATCGTTAAACACAACAGATCGAGTGTCGTCATCAACATCAATTAGCAAAATAAACATAGCAAACTAATATGCTAAACAACCACCTCTTCAAGATGAGGGTTTCTCTCTCCAAGCTCAAGAAACTAAGAAGTCTCCTTACAAAGCTTAAGAAACTCTGAAATTCACACACAAGAGTCAAGCTATCTCTCACTCCATGAAGGGAGAATCCAAGAGTGCAAGTGATGGAGAAAGAATGCAAAGGCTTTACTCATGATCTACTATACCATAGCCACAAGATAGCAACAACAAGCTCTCTCTCTCTCTCAAAACACACTCACAAGACTTGACTTGACAACAATGGCAAGTCAAGATGCCTTCCTCTCCACATAACCCCCCGTCTACGTGGATTTCATCCATGGAGTGGATGAACAACTATCTAGGACTCCTAATGGAGTCCTTTATTCATCCAAATACACATGGACTCCTAATGGAGTCCATTGACTTCTAATTTGACGTGATTTAGCCCCCAATGTCATCTCACGTGACAGCTGTCGTGTAAACTAAGATCGTTAAACACAACAGATCGAGTGTCGTCATCAACATCAATTAGCAAAATAAACATAGCAAACTAATATGCTAAACAACCACCTCTTCAAGTGCCCCCCTAGCAGATAAGGAGCCCCTCCAATCAGCTAGGAACAAACACACTCATCGGTAGAAGTGTTGAACATGATAAAGTTGTTGTTACATCTGTACATATCCATGTTGGCGTAGTGGTAATCTAAGGAATTAAACTCATGGTTGAGGAAGTAACCCAAGAACTGTAGGCTGGGTGCAATGTGAGCCCCATCCTTAATCGCCTTCAACAATTTATGTTGAATTCTTTGATAACTCTCCCAATGTGATTTTCAATCCCATAAACTACCGACCAACTAGATAACAACTTCACCACTAAGACATGTGGCAAACATCCACAAAGTCCTCAATCATGACCATTAACGGCCATGGAATGGGAGGATTTCCGACAACGAGGACAAACCCAATTGCCAGAAGGAAGAGTAAAAAGGGGAGGTGTCAAACATGTCATGTGCCATCCACGTTGACATTGATCGCACAATAACATTGTTGCAGCTCCTTTCTTCTCTCCACACACATAACAAGGCAGACCTTATGGTACAACCGCCAATTCGGGATGCACAGAGCCGTCGATGGGAAGGTGACATGGAGCACAATTCTTTGAATGCTCACGACATTCCCGTCCATCATTGCCTTCAAGCAATAATATACCACTTGGTAAAACATCTTTTACTCGCAAAATTGTGCGTCCAGCCTTGACATCCAATGTCGTGGGCGCCTCCCGTTGCAAGTAAACATAATCCCCCTTGGAAAATCTACGAACCTGAGGTCGATAAGCGCCACTGCGGATCCGGGCATACCGTAATATATCACGATGTTGAGCTATATTTAAGTTTTCCATGGCCATAGGCATGGCTTTCTGAAAGAATACTGCTCGATCATGAAGACATTGAGCCCAAACATCTGGATCATCCAAGTTTACCACAGGATCCAATTTCTCTCGCACAGAGCTAGGTAAAATTGGCTCCCGACCATACAAGAATTGGTAAGGACTATAGGATGCCAAAGATGCTTGCCTGCTGAAACGATAACCCATTGCTATCCATGGTAACATCAAGTCCCAATCGCGATGATTGCCATGAAGCAACCCATACTTCCGCAAACCGCGCTTGACAGTCTGAACAACTCGTTCAGCTAAGCCGTCTGCCTCAGGGTGATCTCTGGAGGTTGTTCGATGATCAATCAAAGCTTTGGTACACAAAGTCTCGAAAGATCCAAGAAATTCTCTCCCTTGATCCGTCAACACCTCTGCAGGTGCTCCAAACCGTGCCAAAACTCGATCAAGAAATGCCATAGCTGCCAATTCTGAAGAATTTTGGGGAAGAGCCACGAGTTCAATCCACTTACTAAAATGCTCCACCATCACAAGTACATACTTTGCCCCACGTGGAGTGACAGTAAGCGGTCCGGCAAAATCCAAAGACCAACGATATCCCAAGCCCATAATAGGTAAAGGTTGAAGTTGAGGTGATAAAGTATTAAAACTTGACCTGACTCGGTCACATACTTCACACCGGGAAACATAAGTGGCAACCTGTTGATACATACCAGTCCACCAATATTGGTTGCGTAACATAGAGTGTGTCCTTCGCACTCCAAAATGTCCAAGCTCCTCGTGCACTTGCCGTACTAAAGAAGCTCTTTGATCTGGCCTTGGAACGATGCGCCTCGTTCCGTCCGGCCACACACGAAATAACAAGCCGTTTGTCCAACGAAACCTTGTTATTCGGTGATTAACTCTATCTCGCTCCATAGCGGATAGTCCAAGGGGATATGTCCCTTGTTGAAGTTTGTGCAAGACCGCATGGTCTTCCCACACATCACTAACAATGAAAGATTTATCGATCTCCTCATCTTGGTGTTCCACAAGGATCTCAGTAGCCAATCCTGACATAATTGTGAGATATGTGGCAGCATGCCAACCCGGCACCGCCTCACGATCACAATCTCTATGCCACCTGGCTCCAGTTAAATCCTCATCTGAAGGACTTGGATTGCGAGACAATCCGTCTGCATCCAAGTTGGCAATTCCTACTCGGTGGACAACTTCAAAGTCATATTCTTGAAGTAACAATGCCCACCTAGCAAGTTTCCCGGTGAGTTTATCTGATTCCATAAGCCATTTCAAATGCTGATGATCGGTCACCAAAGTAAAATTTTGCCCATATAAATAAGATCGGAAATGTGCAATGGCCCAAACGGCCGCCAAGGCCTCGCCTTCATAAGAAGAATAATTAGATTCAGCACTATTATTGCTTCGAGATGCATAAGCCACCACATATTCCTTTCCTTCTTCATATTTCTGTGTCAATACCGCTTCCAATCCCACTGCACTCCAATCCGTGTGCAATTGAAAAGCTCTAGACACATCCGAGCGTCGAAGCACTGGCGCTGAACCGAGCCTCTGCTTCAATGTATCAAATGCATGTTGTTGTTCCCGACTCCAAATCCATGGTTGGTCTTTCCCCGTAAGAATGGTGAGAGGTTTGGCAATCAAACTAAAGTTTTTGACAAACCTTCTATAATAATTTGCCAATCCTAGAAATGCCCGAAGTCGTGATACATCACTAGGTGCGGGAATTTTGTGCAAAGCATCCACCTTCGCATGTTGCACACCAAGACCGCCAGGAACAATCATGTGGCCCAAATAGGGCAGTTGATCATGGAAAAACTTACATTTTCCATGATGTAAACGGAGTCCCCACCGTTGTAGCCGTTCAAATACCGCTTGCAAATGTCTCACATGATCCTGTGGACTATTACTAAAGATGATAACATCATCAATGTAACATCTAGCAAACGGTAAACCGGCCAATAATTGGTCCATCACCCGCTGAAATTCAGCTGGTGCATTCTTGAGACCAAATGGCAAAAATTTCCAATGATAAAGTTGATCTTTGCCATCTTTATCAATTCCCCAAAATGTGGTCTTTACCCGATCACCCAACAACAAAGGCAATTGATGATAACCAGACCTCAAATCCAGAGTGCTGAAAATTCTAGCAAATCCCAATGCATCAAACAACTCCTCTGGCATCGGCATTGGGTATCGATCCGACTTGGTCTTGCGGTTGACTGGACGATAATCACCACACATCCGTTTTTCCGTCCAGTTGCCAAAGATATCTTTCTTTGAAGGCATAACCGTGGCACAAGCATACTCTCCATTAGAGAGTTCAATCAATTCCGCTGCCAATAATTCTTGACATCGAGTTTGAACACCCAACCTTTCAGATGTACTAAGTCTGTACGGCCGTCTGAAAATAGGATGGTCATCCTCGAGTTGAATACGAACAGGTTTACCTTTATATCCTTCAAGATCATGAAGACTAAAAGCAAAACAATTACGGTAAGAGCGAATAAATGCCCGTACCTTTCGTGCTTCGGCACCAGTAAGTTTTGGCCCCACTTCAATTGGCCAATCATCAAACTCCGTGGTTTCCTTCTCCATAGAAGGATTGCCACTTGGTGCCAGCACAGCTTGTGATTGCTAGTCCGTGGAGAGGGCAACACCTTTGCCCCCATCATCTGCATTTGAAATCAAATGCGTATCCTCTCCACTATAATCAGACACACCAAAATTTTGGGCCAAAGCAGCAAAAACACGTTGAGCTCAAAGCTCTTCTGCAGCATGCTGCTTCAAAGAAAATAATGCCTCAGCATCATTGACCTCCATGTGAAATTTGGATTGCAGCTCCATTGCCCCCTAATCATTGTCCTCTGCCCTCAGAGTAAGCAATTGGTCATGAAAATATTGTTGAGCAGCAAGACAAATTCCAATAATCCACACCATGCTATTGAGATCCATAGCTTGTCCCAATAGAAAACGTCTCTGACCTTCTTGAAGCCCGTGAGCAGCTGTGGTACATGTAGAAAAATCCATGGCTCGTTCCCGTTCATCTGCCGTAGGCTCATCATAAGTTTGGGATTTTGAATCCCAAACCATACCTGGTCCACAAGATCGAAATGCAAAAGAACGTGGATATGTCACAAAAGTTGGTAGTGCACCTCGCGGAATTCCCACCTTGATAATTACTAAAAGTGGCAAGGTGTCATCCTTGGTAACCGCCAAGGAAACACAATGATCATCTAAAATGTCATCTACCTTGCGATTCATAAGCCGAGGAATTCGAGCGACTGCCGCTGAAAGCACCTGAGGTGATACCAAATTGGTCCAAAACCAACGAGGCCGGTGAGCAAAGGATCCCAAGGATGCAGCATCCAGAAATGTTGGAGTACCCAGAAGTTGGTTAATGTACTCACCATCCTTCACCACTTTGTGCCGTGTATCACCCAATAATGGTACATTTTCTAAAATGTACCCTGGCGGAGTTGATTGATGGGCAAACCACCATTGTATCAATCGCATCAAATCCGCAAACAAACTAGACCTAGGGTCATCCAAACCTTGGCCAGTTCCTGCACGCGAATGGCCTTGACACGGCCATCCTGCAATAATCAAATCTACATGGCCCAACCTTCTCAAATCCTCATCACTAATCATAGTGACGTCTTGAGGGAGTTGACCACAGCATCCATGAATAGCAGAGGCTGACAATTGTGTGGGATACCTCAACAACAATTGTTGGATGTGGTGCCGAACGGCTCTGTTGGCTGCATATCCATTATCCACATGAATATACCGCCTAACTATAATCCCAGCCTCCAATACTGCAGCCAAACCTGTGCCAATGCCCCCAAAGATCTCTACAAGGACGATACCTTCAGGTGACGGTTGCCAACGAATGGGTTGGGCAAAAGAAAATGAGGTGCCTCTCCAAGCTCCAAAGCCGCTACAATGTGTCGACAATGGTCAGATAACTCCTTAGGAGTACGCCATGGTGGAGATGGATCCTTGAAATATCGAGCAGGAATTTCGGTACATGACAAAATTCGTTGCTCTGCTACATTACAAGTATAGGCCAATGTTTCCTCCAACAAAATTGGTGAACAATGCAAGTTTGAAACTAAACCACTACAACCAAACATTGCCTCCGCAACCATAGTCATAGAAGTAGCTGCAAATGCTACAGGAATAAATACCTTCCTGCCATCACCAGTAGACCATCCCGGTCTAATCCACGCCTCCTCGGTCCAATTATCCAAACCAAAGCCAAGTGGATAAAGAGCTTGCTGACCAACTAGTATATCATAGTTGGTTGCATTGGTAACAACACACTTCATTGTCAAATGAGTGTAGGTAGGTCATACCCCCACGTTAAAAATCAAACGGAAAGGTGCCTTGGTGTAACCTGTTGCACGTTCAGTGCCCCCCACTGAAGTCACAATTGTGAATGGACAAGGATCTAAATTTGTTGGCATCAACCCCAGACTGTCAGCAAGTCCTTTGCCAATCATAACCGGTTGAGCACCAGAATCCATCATAACTCTCAGTGGTGTAGCACGAATAGCGGGATTATCCGTGCGTGACACAACAAACAAAGCTTTGTCGTTCACCAGACGTACAACTCCAGGTTGTAAATTATGCCGCTCTCGAGCAGATCTTGCAGAAACATCTGCAAGATATGCTGCTCCTGCTGCATAATTTGAAAAAGACGTGTCCATTGATGGAATTATTGGAGGAGGAATATCAGTATGCTTACCAAAAGCAATGATTGCCGCATCTGCAAGATTCGCTCGCAAATTGGCTAAGTCCTCCACCTCCTCAGTCACATGCACGTCAACAACAGCTTGGGATACTTGAAGGGATGGCAAATCCGCCTTGCCTTCTAACATTCTCCCAGCTAAATGAAAAAACTCCAGCAGGTTTGAAATCTGGAACCATCAACTCCGAACCCGAGAAAATTGGCATATGAAGAATTTTATGTGCCAATACCTGCATAACGTCCTTTGAAATGGAATCTCCATCTCTCAAAGGTAAAGAATTTTTAGCCCAAACAGCAGTAGTAGTGTCTACCGATCCAAATGATAGAGGTAGCCGTGCTTGACCAACCTGGTCTACTGGACCGACATGGCGAGGACGTGAAGCCTCGTTGCTACCAGCACTTGTAGAAGCCACTAAATTTGCCAATGTCTGTGCGCGGGTAGAAGCTGCAGCTACCACCTCTCCAGATGCTCCGAACATATACATGTCAGAACCCGAAGTGCCAACACTTGCATGCGGCTCAGAAATTTGAGCAAAAGATGTAGAAGATTTGAGCTTTTGCTCAAGCTCTGCAACCTTAGCCTCAAGAGTCTGCTCCCGTGAAGATTTGCCAGTTACATAACTGGCAGGCCGCCTCTCAGGATGAAGTTGGAAACAATGATCCACATCGTGGTTAGTGCCGCCACAATGGTTACATTTCAATTGCCTCTTCTTAGAATTTTCCCCCGCCTTTACCGGTTCTATCTTTTGTTTTATTTTTCCCAAAGGCTGGTTTTTCTTCTTCTTGGGACAATTGGCATCATTCTTCGAATGACCAGCTTCTCCACAACCCCAACAATACAAAATCTTTTGCTCCTTAACAGATTGAGTCTCAGCTAAACTACTAGTAGCTGTGATAATTCTTTTTGATTTGATAGTCTCTGTCATCCAAGATACCATATCCGTGGCATCATGTTGACAGAGAGCCCGATCACATCTCTCAACCACGGCAAACGCTTGTGCAAGCGTAGCTCTGCTTTCGTAGTCCATGATAATCCGAGGTGATGCCAACTCAAGTAGCCGCTTATCAATCTTAGACAAGAAGATTTTGACAAGCTGGCTCTCAGCGAAAACACCTCCCGACTCAACAACAAATCGCGCGAGTCGCGTGTACATGGTCCGTGAAGTGTCATCCTTCTCCCGGCGAAAATCCTGGATGCGCTGCATCTGGTCTCGCCTAAACCCACCATACTCCACCTCCAAATGTGCGACAAATTCAGCAAGGGGATTAAATGGAGGTGGTGGACCAACAGCCGTCAATGCTGCCTGTGTAGCACATGCCATCCGTGAAAGGGTAGCCGTGCTACTGCTAGCCGCTATTGGCCCAAATGCCAGTTCCTTGTCCTTAGGCTCCTCCAGTGGTTCTTCCTCCTTTAAGGTGGGTGGAGCTAAGGTAGCAACCGCCCCATCTTTAAGAGCTGAAATAAGCTCAACCCAAGCCTCCCAATACTGCTCCACCTCCCGAAGTTGTCGTTGATGACCTTCTGTCCAGCGTTCATAGGTTTGGAGTGCCTCATACTCCAAATGCTGAGGCAGAAGTTCAAAGGCATACCAATCATTGAAATTGGAAGACCTTTGACGTTTCTCCTTAATCCAGGTACGAAACCGGAGTTTCCAATCGGGCAAGGAAATGCCCCCAGCTCGACCTGAGAACCGATCACGCACTGAACCGTGGTGATCGTCCTCCATTTCGTCGAATGTGCCGACACTCCAAATCCGAAGCCTATTAGTAGTGTCCAACGCCGAAATAGGCTCAAAAGCCTCGTTGGTATCTACCTCTGGTTCAAGATTTGTGGTATGCACGTCCTCCAAGTAATCTGGTGATGGAGATCGATAATATCGGCTCCTAGTTTGCACCATAAAATAATTACTTGAGTACCTGCAACTATCTACAAGGTAATGGGCAACCTGCACCTGTTGCGGGCTATCTAAATGGCAATCCCTTGCCAAATGCCAAGTGTTTATTTATGCCCCCAGAATTCCAAAATTGTGCAAAGGTTTGAGATTGGTAATTAAAATCAAAAATCAGCGCTGAAAATGCTCATTTCCAAGGTGAATATGGACTTCAATCAACAAACTAATTGCACCAATGGACTCCTAGGAAGATTTCACACAAATTAGGCTCAAATTTCACTCCGTTCGGAGTTAATTTGCTCCCAAAAACAAAAATCAGCGTTGAAATTAATAATTTCAGCAATGATTTTGAATTCCAATCAACAATCCAATTACGCCATTGGATTCCTTGGCAAATTTCACACAAGATAGGCTCAAATTTCACTCCAATCGGAGCTAGTATGCCCCCAAATTTGAACCTCAAAGTTTGTGAAATTAAATGCCAAGTTTGAAAGGTGAAAGTAAAAATGTAAAAACAAAAATCTAAAAATTAAAGTAAAAAGGTGAAAAGTAAAACGTAGCAAGTGAAAAGGTAAAATCAAAAGTCAAAATCAAAATGTAAAAAGTCAAATGTAAAAGTTAAATTGAAAACTCAAAATCTAAAATGTAAAAGTAAAAAAAGTAAAAAGTAAAAAGTTAAAATTGACTTTTTTGCGAGAATCTAGGGAGTAAAAGTCAAAAGTCAAAACAAATAAAATAAAATAAAAAGTCAAAAGTCAACAAAAATAAAAAATAAAAAATAAAAATAAAAATAAAAAATAAAAAATAAAAAAAGAATAAAAAAGAATAAAAAAATAAAAAAAACTGACCTGGACCTGGGCCTGGGCCCCTGTCCACCCCCGCGTTCCTGGGGTCGCCGGGCCCCGCCCCGCCTGCACACTGTCCGCCCCCCACCTGCGCCCGCTCCTGGAGCTCCAGGAGCTTCAGGAGGTTGTGGCAGAGCTCCGGATCCGTCCGGAGCTCTAAAAAAATCGGAAATTTTGTAAAAAAAATTAAAATTTGCTTACACAATTTGCAAGCAAGAAAGATGTGACTTGAGATTCCATTTGGTCTCAAGATTCAACCATCCACAATTCAAGAAAACACAAAGAGACACCAAAAAAAAAAAAAAAAAATTAAATGCGGAGATTTCTTTCAAAATCTTCTTGAGGGTTGCAAGGAATTGCAAACTAAGCTTTCATACACCTATATCACTCATTTGCTCCCATTACTGGGCCATTTTAGCTCAGAAATACAACCAAAAATGAAAAATAAGCCCATTGTTGTCAAGTATGAGGGTTTCTCTCTCCAAGCTCAAGAAACTAAGAAGTCTCCTTACAAAGCTTAAGAAACTCTGAAATTCACACACAAGAGTCAAGCTATCTCTCACTCCACGAAGGGAGAATCCAAGAGTGCAAGTGATGGAGAAAGAATGCAAAGGCTTTACTCATGATCTACTACACCATAGCCACAAGATAGCAACAACAAGCTCTCTCTCTCTCTCAAAACACACTCACAAGACTTGATTTGACAACAATGGCAAGTCAAGATGCCTTCCTCTCCACATAACCCCCCGTCTACGTGGATTTCATCCATGGAGTGGATGAACAACTATCTAGGACTCCTAATGGAGTCCTTTACTCATCCAAACACACATGGACTCCTAATGGAGTCCATTGACTTCTAATTTGACGTGATTTAGCCCCCGATGTCACCTCACGTGACAACCACCTCACACTATCATGGCCGGTGTACACTACGGTGGAGAAGTCCACCGGTCATGAATTCTAGGGGAATTTTGAAATTTGATTGGCCGAGAGTGACACTCTTGTCCGGTGGTGGTTTACACTACGGCCAAGAGTCCTTTGGTGGAGAACTTTGTACATGGATGAAAAAATGACATGGCTGCTAACACGGCAACACATTTTTTGAAGGGGAGTTCTCCGGAGGTCAAGTTTCTTGGGCAACCTCAAAGCCTTGGACAAGAAACTTAGCCTTCGGAAAACTCCAACTTGAATAAAATATTTTTTCCTTGGAGAAATCTGAACTTTAGATTGAAAACCTACCATGTTCAAAACCTACCGAGCCAGCTACTTCTTCTTCTTTCACTTCGACGCTCTCTCTTGCTTGGTTGTAGAGGTTGTTTGGAGGTTTGTGTGTGAGAAATTTGTGTGTAGATTTTTTTGTAGGATGGTTGTTTACTCGCATTTTCCGTTTATTTGTAGCCAAGATGAGGTTTATGTAGGTAGTGAGAATTTTTTTCAACCTCCAAGTCAATTTCCAACTTGTGCCTTTAGATCCTACAATCAAAATCCTTCTTCAACTAGCAAAATTTTGATTTGAGAGTCTGAACCATCTGAAGACAACATAGATGTTGGAAGTAAAGAAATAGATGAAGGGAATGACGTGCAAATTGTAGAACCTTCAACCAAACGCACAAAGAAGAAAAAAAATGTAGTAGGAAAGAAGAAAACCCCGGCAAAGAAGAACTGGAGGTGAAGGTGAAGGTGAAGGTGAAGGTGGAAGGGGAAAAAAAAGGAGAAAAAGAAGAATTGGTTGGACAACAAAGTTGAGCACTTGATCGTGCTTCGAGGAGGAATGCATTTGGAGTTTGAGAAGAATGCTAAAAAACAAGATATGTCCTCCATTTGAGAAATTTTCAATTTTTTTTGCTATATAGTAGTTGTTTTCAACAAAAAAAATATGTTTTTTGATGCCTTTGCCTTTGTTTGCAATCGAGAAAGGCCGGATTGGCCCCAATATGTGTCCCCTCCATTTGGTCTTCAAATCGAAGGGCCTTCTATTTGGCAAAACAACGGCACCAAACATCGAACCATGGACCTCATAGGTTCAAAGCCTTATCCCTACACTTCACCAACCTTCATTTCCTTCCCTTCATGCTTAAAAGGTCTATGCATTGTTTTTATATTCATTCTACACTACCCAAACATATGTTATCCTAAACATTTCAAGGTCATTTTGAAAAATTTAGGGCATATTTTCAAGTATTTTAAAATGATCCAACACATGGTATTGCATAATGTTCTAATATCATACTTAATTTGAATATGAGTTAATATATAGGTTCGACTTCAATCACGAATATTGGCTGCAATTCCTAGATTTTTCGCACTACTGAAACATGTCGGAAGAAATTTGAGACTATTTTCAAGTTGTACAACGAAGATAAACTTGCTAATTTGGCTTCAGAAAATGATAGGCACAAATATAAATTTTATGATTCTTTGGACCAGTGGTGGCACCAAGCCGACTCCGTAATGAAGCATATGAATGCAACTACAATGGACAGTACAAATGATGGTGCACAAGAGAATTGTGGGGATGCAAGATAAGATATATATCAGAATGTACAACTAAAACACATATTTCAATCCGAACTATCATCAACTTCATAAAAAAACAAATTTCAGGACCAAACTTTACATTACTTCAGGAAGGTGGTAGACAATAGAATTACAATATTCGACCATTTTGCCAAGACCAATGAATTGTTCCAAAAGGTAGGTCATCAAATGGATCGGCTCATTGCCTGTCGTCCAAATTTTTGCCTTTATAGTGACCAAAACCCTAATTTAGGGTTAAATAGGGCTCGGCCTAGGATAGGCTAGGGAAATAGTTAGACAAATAGTGACAAAAATGACCAAAAAAACTAAAAGTTACTAGCTAGGGCTAAAAAGGCAAAAGTAGTAAATTAGTGACTAAATTATTTATTAGTAAAGTCCAAAAGACTTTCCGGATAGGTTCGGGCTACCAAACCTATTCGGAAGAGGTTTGGTGAGCCCCGAACCTCCCGTGATTAGGTACGAGGAGAGATATACCTCTCTCTCTCTCGTTGTTCGGACATGCATATATTTTTGTTGAGAAGAATTGTAAGCAATTTTGGATTTTCTTGACTCTCGGGAAGAGAGCATATTCGTATTGAAATTAAGTATATCAATAAAATTTGACTATTATATCTTTGAATTATCGAGGGTGTGAAGCCCTAATTCTACCGTGCGCGTGTGTAAATTGTGATTGTTATTGTGGTGTGAGTGAATCAAATTAAAAAAGTTCTAAAATTAGATGCGGGACTGCTCTAAAAATAGCTGTAACAGGCTGAGGTCTCGTTCGTTGACGGAATTAACCAGACAAATCACTCCACCAACTAAGAACTATCATGCAAACCTCCCACATTCTCTAAAGGCAACATCAGTAGCGATCTAGTCTCGGGATATAACTCAAGGTTGATCCACGAAAGGAGATAGAAGTGTGAACGTACTGCCTTATACAAAGTGGAAAATTGTAACCTGTTGAGACGATTTGAGAGCATGACGGATCCTCGAAGAATCGCAACATGACGTTGTTATTTCTCTGATAATAATTTGAAGTTGTAAATTGGAAATGGAATTCATGAAATCTCATTCAAGGACTCATTCCTCACATAATCGAATGTGGAAGAAAGACCACTATTCCACTCACACTAATGAGCAGGGTTGTGACTTAAGCAGCGAAGAGTGAAGATTCTGATAAACCTGGGAGGATTACCACGTGAATTTCGGAGTGCCGGGATGAGAAATCCCACGTGAAGAATCAGAGGAGATCCGTATCTACATGATGTTGTAATGTGGTCCGAATTCAAACGACGGGAAGTAAGATAAAGCACGGTTGTATGTGAAGCGTGTAGAATGCGATCTGTACCAAGACCCCAAAAGTCAAAATGTTGTATGGGGAAGAAGAAGCATCAGAACGTTATCTTCCATGACATGCGAAATTGTCATTCAATCGTATTCTGAGACTGGGATCTTGGACGCGAAAAGAGGACTTAGGAATACGTTGAGGTGAAATCGATTACTCAATTGCAGTTACTCAGATTGTCAAAGCTAAATTGAACCAAGTTGCGACCGAGAAGCAGGTGTTGGGCCCTTTGGTGAAGGCTCAGCCGAATTGAGCCTGAGAAATAACCTGTTGAGTTTGAGGAATAACCCGTTGAAGTTCGGAGTCTGCGGCGCCGAAATTTCGAGGCCGAATTTTGGACCCTGCACTGGCGATATTACCAAGGCAGATAAGAAATTTCACAGACGGGAATTGAATCGCTTTGGAGATAGGTTGTAATCACAAAATTTGAGCTACTCAAGCACTTAAAATTCATCACTTTGTTGAAGAAGGTGATCCCCTGTTGCGAGAGAAAGAGGAGCAGGGAAGGAGAAGAAGAGGAGAAGAAGAAGAAGGAGAGGAGGACACTTGGCGCAAGCACATGCCCTCTCCCATTGAGGTGTTCACATTAACAAAGTGGCTCAGAAGTAACCAGCTCAGAAAAGACCCTATTCACACTGCACAGGGGTAAAAGCCTGTAAAAGTCAAATTTACAGAGGCTGAGAAGGCTCTTTTACCACATGTAAAACTCATTGAGATTTAAAGTATTTAAATTAATAAATTAAATATTACGGCAGCATTATCTAAATACTATCAAGAGGGCATATTGCATAATCAAATTCACCAATGAAACAATTTCAAATTGCCCATTGAAAAAGTGTTTTTGAACACTTGGCGGAAGAAAGCGGCCGAGAAATTTAATTAAGGTAAAATCAGAAAATAAATTAAATAAAAATCTAATTAATTCTAGAAGTGAATTCTAAATTAAGAGGATTAAAGTATTAAGGAATCCAATAAGTTGTTTATTGCATAATAAGCAAATTGGGATAATTTGGTATTAAGGAGCCCCTTATTGTGAAAATAAAGTTATAAAAAGAAAGAAAAATGGGTTAAAAGATATGAATGAACCATGGTATCTGAGCTACCAATTCAGTTTGGAGTAAAAGACCATGTACTATTACACTGATATCACTAAATCCCAAGAATAATTAAAGAATGGATTCCAACTGGATTTGATGATTCAGTAAGAGGAAGTAATTAATGAATGATTATCCGATACGCCAGAGTGCCCTTGGCTCTGGTGTTGGAAGTGGTTACTGGTTACTTGAAAAAGACAATTGTTGAGCCGTGACTCCCTGCAAGAAACTTCGATAGTCAAAATTGGTCACTACAGGACTATTGTGTGAGGGAGTGACTGCATTTTGCATGTACTGAATTGAGGGACCCTAAAACCACAAAACCACGTATCCAATCACTTTTTACCCGAATCCCACATCCTAAACAAGGTTTTTCCTGGTTATTTTTGTATCTAAAACTCACAAATAATTAAAAGGAACTATCAAGGAACTTAGGAGTGATATCTAGATTACACAACTGACACTCATTTAGTCTTCCCTGGGGTTTTGTTTAAGATTGAACCCAAGTAAAAAACCTATCTACATTTTGGCGCCGCTGCCGGGGAAGGCTACGGTCGTCAGAATCTAGATCCTAAGCATTGATAGCAAACACTAAAATCACAAACACTAAGCAACTAAAGAACTAATTGACAAAATATAAAAAGGGAATCTAACAATAAGTTATAAACTATTATCATAAATTCCAATAACTATAAAATGTCAATTAAACTAAAGAACTTGACTTAGTAAGTTTGTTAAAATTTGGAGAAATTTCTATTTCTCTTGTAAGTGAGCATGAGGGTACACAATGTGGCCCTGGGAAGTCAAACCACCAGAGATTAATCACGTAGAGAACTGGTTTTATACTGGACCTCATTTGTTCGCAGCTCTGTATAGATTGTTTAAAGCTTCATTCTGGGGCGTAGGAATCCATATTGGAACGAATCGGCTCAAATATCCAAAAGGATTTTTACAGCATTTTTTAGCTCTTCCCTTCCATCTACAAGAAAGAATTTTGAATGAAGTATGGAAAAATGGAGAGGACTTTAACGAAGTTATTATTTTTCAAGGTCACCCTAGATTGAGGGTAGACTTGAGATTCTTATTTTTAATTTATGCCCAACATAAACAAGTGAACTTCCCGGTTAATTATTTGGGTTATGGTTGTTGGAATGGTGGTCAAACCACTAAGGATGAAGCAGTGTTTAAATATGGAGCTTTTGATCCATATGTCTGTGTTAATATTCCCGATTTTATGATCTTCCCTAATGAACGGATTATTATCACTGATTTTAAGAAATTATGTTTGAATGGTAGAAAACATAGAAATAAGCATAGGCAGGAATATTTTCCGTAATAACGTGAACGTATGCATCTTTCATACTGGACCCTGCACATGCAAGATCTCATGCGCGTATTGCTGCTGTTAGGAAAGCTGCAAATGATAAGGCTAGACATGATAGGGTTTTAGCAAGGGAGTTTAGAAACCAAAAAGCCGCGAGACGGAAGAGTTGGGTGAAATCCATTCTCCAACTCTCCAAAAAGGAAACTGAGGATCAACCAGAATCGGAACCAGAATTCCAACCCACACAGGAGAGTTTTGAGGAGATCTCTCCTAACTCACCGACAAGAACTCTCCAATTTGAGTTTGGAGAATCCTCATCTGAGATCCCATTAGAATTCCACCATCTTCTCGATCCGTTGCCAGATCCACAAGATACTCTTGTGCAATCTACGCAACTATCTAATCCTTCAACTCCTTCAACTCCTTCAACCCCATCAACCCCGTCAACACCATCGACTCCATCCACTCCCCCAACACCACCAACTCCACCCACACCACCAATCCAAGTGATGGCGCAGCCACTACCACCCAACCCAAATCCTCGTATTACTAATGTGGTTCACATCCCCTATTTTCTCGGACGGCCGGGTGCTGATCCTGACATGCATGTTGCCAAATTTGAGCTCACTTGTGGCGCAAATAGTATTCCTCTCGTTAAATTCCCAGAGGTATTTGCCGCCTCTTTGCAGGAAGAGGCCTTCGCATGGTACTTAAGACAACCTGCGTTTGCAGATTGGAATGCACTAAAGACTGCCTTCCTTGACCATTTTAGGCCTTTGGGATTTGCCAATAGTCTAAAAGAAAAATTACGAACCATAAGGATGGGTATAAATGAACGGGTGGACAACTATTACGGGCGGATGCAAGATATCCTGCAACGTATGGGAGTCCATCAAATACCTGACAATTTCCTTATGAGTATTTTTATTGGAGGCTTATATCCAATAGAGTTAAAAACCTATGTAAAGGAAGGTGGCACGGCGACCTATGCGCAAGCATACGCCCGTGCCAAAATTTGGGAGGAGTGTCGTGTGGAAGATGATTTGGTCGTCTATACTGACAACACTTACTCAAATAATCCTATACCTTCTCATAGGGGAACTTTCCCTGTAGCGAATCAAAATCAACATTATATAATAGATGGCCACCCTTCTAGTACATTCACCACTCCCGTCTTTTCTAATCCAGTAGTGACGACATCCTCATCTCATGATCCTACCATAGCCAAACATGAGGATGCTATCATGAACTTAACAAAACAACTGACAGAATTGTCAGTTAAGGTCATGAAAGGAGCGCCAAAACGCGCTCCAGCCACTAATGAGCGAACTAATGTGTGGTGTACGAATTGTAAGGGACATGGACATACAACTACCGAGTGTCCTACCCCCCAAGGCATCCGAATTAGATGCACATATTGTGGGGGTAATCACTCTGTAAATGAATGTTGGAATTTGAAACCCCAACGACATGTTAATCAAATTGAGGATAACAGGAATCGTCCTTGGCAAGAGGAAAGATCGGGGCCAGGACCAAATTCTAACTACAACCCGAGGAGAAATTTTAATAAACGACCGATACCCATTGATTTCCCGAACCGCCCTAGTTGGGGTAAGACCAATGGACCCCCCAACTGGAACGGACCACCACACAATCCTAACACCCGAAATTATAATGCAAATTATTCGGATAAAAGGAAAATACCCGTTTGTTTCAGGTGCCAGGAATTAGGACATTATGCCAACGAATGTCCTAATCCCAGGAAATCTCAGGATTATGTACCATTATGCGGAAATTGTAAAACCGCTGGTCATCCTACAGACGAGTGTCCTAATCCTAAAAAGGATTACCCATCCGATGATAAAGATTGGAAGAAAGGGAAACACGTCCGGATTCAAGAAGAGAATGAGGATGGTGGATCGAGGAATGTAAATCATATTCAACATATGATCCACCCGTTTACCTCATGTCCTGAATCCAAAGTGAATGCGGTCACTACCCGTTCTAAAAGTAGAATTGAACCCTTACCGGTCCCCGATGACAACAGTGATGATAAGAGTCTTTCGTACGAGTCTCAAACCAATCTAGATTCGAATAACCCAACTATTTTGGATCCTCTTATACATCCGCACTCTTCACGGAACAATGTCCCGGTACCGGTTGCACCAACCCCAATGGTAGTACAACCCATACCGGTAATGACGCCACCACCTTCATCCCTACCAGTCAAGACTCCACACCTGGTAAGACGGACAGAGTTACCAACTGTCTCATTAATTCCTAATCAAGGGAAAACCAAGTTCCCTATTCATAGGGTGTTGACCCCCGGTAATGTGAATAAGAAATCTGTGTCTCGACGAACCCGAGTGATGGAATTAGCTAATGGGCTACAACACTATGATATTATAAATGACTTGGATAATATAAAACCTCAAATCACTATGAGACAGTTGTTAGCCATAGCTCCTCATTGTAGGAGTCGCTTAAGTTCATCTATGATTAGGAAGAAACCCAAAACTATGGAAATACATGATGTTACCCTGAGTAAAGACCCAGGAGCCCCAACAGTAGATGTTATTATTGACGGTGTGTTAATACCCGGTTTTCAAGTGGATACAGGGTCGAGTGTTAACCTAATGAGTGTGGAAACATTAAATGAATTAGGTATAACCAAAATGAACCCCACACCCATTATTCTTAAAATGGCGGACCACACCCGCACCAAGCCATTAGGGGAATTATCCCAAGTGTCAGTAATAATTGCTGGGAAAGAATACAAGATTGATTTTATCATTTTCCGAACCTCGGATGCAGTTCAATCCATACCTGGCATTCTAGGGCGCCCGTGGTTAATCCTTGCCCAAGCCAAAGAAGATTGGGGCAAAGGAACTCTGACCTTAGGGAGAGGTTCAGAGAAAATGGTATTACCATTATTCCCTACCCACTATCAAGGGGAAACCCAAGATGATGATACGGAATTCTCTTCAGATGGTTCAGGATCCGATACTGACGACGAACCTAGTGAGCTTATATATAATGTTAAAAGTCATCAAGCTCAATCTGTCTCACTAGGAATGGGAGAGTATTATTTTCCTTTGGACCAGGGGGATTCGGATGATGCAATTCTCCAGTGGCAAAAATCTGTTTGTAACATTGTTACCACAATTGCCCCTGAGATGGACCATCAATCCCAACCCCTCGGACAGGAAAATAATTTTACGGAGGAAAAGACTGAACTAGCTCCAGCTTTTGAAGAGGACTGGGAAGATGCTATGTTTTCATCCCAAACTCCAATCAAGAGCTATGTAGCTAAGGATGTGTGTAAAGAGATGAATTTAGGCACAGAGGAAGTCCCTAAAATTATCAAAATTTATGAGAAAATTTCTAACACGGAGTGGAAATATTGGTATAATTTCTTTAAAAGAAATATACAAGTATTTGCATGGACTTATAAAGACTTACGAGGTGTACCACCGGAAGTCTGTGAACACAAGATTGTGTTGGAAGAAGGTGTTCCACCCGTAAGACAGAGGCAATACAGAATGAACCCCAAATACTCTTTATTAGTTAAAGAGGAAATTGATAAATTATTAGAAGCTGGATTCATTTATAAAGTACCATTCAGTGAATGGGTCTCTCCAATTGTGGTGGTACCCAAGAAAAATGGCAAACTGAGAATTTGCCAAGATTTCCGCAAACTAAATAGTGTCACAAGAAAGGATTACTTCCCACTTCCTTTTACGGACACTATGTTGGATGCAGTAGCGGGTCATAAGATATATTCTTTTATGGATGGATTTTCAGGATATAATCAAATCCAAATTTATAAGCCCCACCGTTGGTACACAACCTTCACTACTGATTGGGGAACCTTTGCCTATATTGTCATGCCTTTCGGATTATGTAATGCACCTGCAACCTTTCAAAGGGTTATGACTGAAGCCTTCCAAGAATATTTACGCAAATTCATGGAAATATTCTTGGATGATTTCGCAGTATTTGGAACAATGGAACAACATGCTGATTACTTGCAAAAATGTTTTGATAAATGCATGGAATTCGGTATTTCCATAAACGCTGCTAAATCAGCATTCCTAGTACCCTTTGGAAAACTTGTTGGTCATATTGTGTCCGAGAGAGGTATAGCAACAGATCCAGATAAGGTATCCGCGATTGCGGCCTTACCCATCCCCACCACTGTCACAGAGGTGAAAGGATTCTTAGGTCATACTGGCTATTACCGACGGTTCATTTACAGGTATGCCACTATAGCCATGCCCTTAACTGAATTGTTAAAGAAAACAGACTCGCCCCCCGTGTGGACCTCAGCCTGCACTAATGCCTTCAATACTTTAAAACGTAAATTGGTGACAGCTCCGGTCCTAATCTCCCCAAATTGGGAGAAGGATTTCCACATATATGTAGATGCTTCCAATGTGGCAATAAGATCAGTCCTTAGTCAAAAGGATGACAAAGGACATGACCATCCAATATATTTTGCAAGTCGTCAACTGGTTCAAGCTGAAAAGAATTATTCTGTGACGGAAAGAGAGGGATTAGGCATGATCTTTTCTGTCCAAAAATTCAGACATTACTTATTGGGAAATAAAGTGGTTTTCCATGTCGATCATGATGCATTAAAATACATGGTTAATAAACCTCAATTGAGTGGTCGTATGGCCCGTTGGGTATTACTCTTACAAGAGTTTAACTTCACAGTTGAAGTCAGACCAGGTAAGAGTCATGCCAATGCGGATCATTTGTCTCGTCTAAATGAAGAATTAGGGGACGAACCTATTGATGATTCCTTTCCAGATGCTCAATTGTTTTTCATTGATGTTATACCCCCGGAATATGCTGAAATAATTAATTATTTACAAAGCAACACATTTCCGGAGGACTATAATGACAAGCAAAAACAACGTCTGGCATACAAGGCAGGACCTTATACCATCATAGCCAATACCTTATATAAACAAGGAAAAGATGGTATTCTTAGAAGATGTGTGACAAACTCTGAAATTCCGCAAATTTTAAAAGAATGTCACGATAATCCTGCTGGTGGTCATTTTGCTGGTGATGTCACTGCACGCAAAATACTGCAATCAGGTTATTGGTGGCCAACCTTATTTGCGGATTGCACTACTTACACTCGGCAATGCGATATGTGCCAACGAATCGGCAAACCCACCGCTTCCTCCGCAATGCCTTTGACCCCAATTTTAGCTTTAACACCTTTTGAAAAATGGGGTATCGACTTTGTCGGTCCCATAAACCCTCCTAGTCGACATGGACGATATCGGTATATTTTGGTAGCTACCGACTATGTCAACAAGTGGGCCGAAGCTGAGGCCACTAAAACTAATGACAAAGTCGTGGTTGCTAAATTTCTACGTGAAAACATTATGTCTCGTTTTGGTTGCCCTAAGGAGTTAGTAAGTGATAGGGGTACGCATTTTGTTAATGATGTAATTGCCGAATTAACAACAAAATTTAAAATTAAACATCGATTGACTACACCCTATCACCCACGAGCTAATGGCCAAACCGAAAAGACAAATGGGATTCTTTGTAAAATCATAACCAAAACAGTACAAGGCTCCATGACTGATTGGGATTCTAAATTGATTGACGCATTATGGGCCTATCGTACGGCGTATAAAGTCACAACCAAGTTTACCCCTTTTCAATTGGTGTATGGTCAAGAGGCAATCCTTCCCATTGAACTAGAAATACCATCGCTAAGGATTGCCATAAATGAACGTTTAGGAGAGGCGGAATCCTTAGAGGCACGGATTAACCTCTTGGAAAAACTAGATGAAATGCGTAGCCAAGCCTATCTAAATACCGCAGCTGTTCAAAAGTGGCGTAAATCCTATTATGATAGCAAAATGAAAGATAAGAAAATAGGACCCACAGATTTGGTATTGCTTTATGATAGCCGCTTTCAAAAATTTCCAGGGAAATTTCGATTACATTGGCTCGGTCCCTATAAAGTTAAAATCATTTATGAAAATGGTTCTTTCGACTTGGAAGATTTTGAAGGCAATGTTCTCCCTACTCGCCTTAATGGCAATCGCCTTAAGGTGTATCGTAGGTAACTGAGGTCAGTTACCAATCTTAAGAGGGGGGAGAGGTTTTATGGAAAAATTTTTTTAAAAAAAAAAAAAAAAAAATTGAAAAAACTAACACTCTAACTTAATTTCTTAATGGTGTATGAATTACCTATATATACCAATATATGATTAACTTATTAATCTGGTGGTTACCCTAAAGATAGGAATCCCAAATTGACCTTGGCAAATCTAAGCCATTATGGATGAAAATAAAACTAACTAGTTTGTGGAATGATGCCAAACAATACCACAGTGAAAGTATACAAGATCATTCAACAACCAAGCGTGGACATTTCTTCACGGA
The DNA here is from genome assembly GCA_964035585.1 of Polytrichum formosum. NCBI lineage: Eukaryota > Viridiplantae > Streptophyta > Polytrichopsida > Polytrichales > Polytrichaceae > Polytrichum > Polytrichum formosum. The sequence continues at coordinate 30,542,828 of OZ037935.1, read as the reverse complement.
AAACCATTCCGCTGGTAAGAATAATCACTACACATAGTTAATGCACGATATATCAAAAGTGATTATATTTGGTGTTTTACCACATAAGTGATTACATTTGTTATCAAACCTAACCACTTGTGTGTGTAGCCACAAATGTGCGACACAAGGCAACTCCTTGGAGGACATTTTCCCAATGGAGTAATCAATTAGAGCATAATTGAACCAAATCTAGTTGATAGATCTTCCCTAGCTTTCCATGAGTGACCTCATCAAGAATGTTAGTACTCCAGAGAGAAAAATGGAAAAGTGAGGCCCTACAAGAAAGTAGCGAATAATAATCAACTAGATATTCTTGAGAGAACTCAGAACACTTAGTGAATTTTTCTTCTCCATAACCTCTCTCATTTCCAAAGTAAATCTCATGATTCTTCCTTATTCGAGGAGTTTACCAATTTGAGTGTTAGGATTGACAGAGATCAACATGAGTGAAACAGTTTCAGATTATGAGCCTGAGTGAGGCAGAGTTTCATCACTTAGAAAACTGGGTATTCCCCAAGTACAATTACTCTCCGAGTGACAATGAAAGGAATATTAGTGCCGAGTGAGAGAGTTCAAGGTCAGACCTACACCAAATTGAGCCGAGTGAACTGGAAGCTTAAAAGAGAGCAAAAGAGTGATAGAAACTTGGGAGAGACATGATATCTTCAAGAGTTGTTAGAGATTGAGAGAAAAGATAATTTGGAAGTCTCTGAGTGAGTTACTCCAACACCATGAGTGTGAAAGGAAAACACCAAAGATGCCAGAGTGAACATTATAAGGCCAGTGATTGAGTGACAAATTATCTGACGAAAGGAGCAAGATAACCAACTGGTCACTCCAAGATGACCAAGATGTATTGCAAGACTTCAATTCTGAAGTACTCCAAATCTAGATTTTAATTTCAAAGAAAATTAGTCTTGGAGAGATAGGTTGTATGATAGGGAATGATTCTTCCGATAGATGGCCCTCTGCAGCCATAGTATTTCCTCCACATCTTCTTATTCCCTTCCTCCATCTATGGCGAGTGATACATAAGTCTTAAAAAAAAAGTAGCAAGATGTCTTAGAGCGTCGAAAAATGATAGAAAATTTGCTTTTGAATACCTTGCTCGTCTTTTGTGGTTAAGAAAGGAAGAAAAAAGAAGTGTCACCCAAACGATTGACTAGAATCTATTATTATGTTTGCAATTTTTGATCTCACTAATATAAGTCCACTGACTATACTTGTGATGTCTTTATTGCAGGACTGTTACAGAGTCAGTCACAGTTGGAGGTCATCCTAGGTTGTAGTTGCTAGACCACTGTTTGGTTTAGAGTCATCCTTTTGTTGTTTCTTCTCCCGTTGTATCACACTCACTTGTCTTCATCATGACGTCAGTCTTACCTGTCCATGCTTTACCCCTCCCCGAGATGTCTTATAGATTCCAGCAGATGTTGGTCAAGAACCGAACTAACTTAGAGAAAGCTGGAATGTGGGATTTTTTATTGTGGATCCGAGAGGTCAAGAGAGTGGTCAGCGAGGATAAGGTCAAGGGTTTTGTCAATACTTATCAAATGAGAACCACCAAAGCCAGAGTGGGAGAGACAACAGTGGATTTCTCCACTTCCACCATTGCTGAGGAGCTTAAGTTACCCTCCACTGGGTTAACTTTAGTCACTTTGCCTGATCTCACCAGCAGTGAGGCTGAAGAGATTTTTGAGTGCAGTGCCAACTGGGTCTTGGACAACAAGTGGAATCTTGCTGGAGCCAGACACCATTGGCGGAGTTGGTTTGATTTTATCAATGCATATCTCCTTTTCCGACCGGACGAGTACCGGATGGAGCAGAAAACCATCGTTGCGGCAATCTGCACGTGGAAGGGCTACAAAGTCAATTGGGCGTTGATTGTGCAACAGAAGATGCACCGCGAGATTCAAACTCGTCAGACATACAACCCCGCCGTACTACCTTTATATTCGGCTTTCTTTATTTCATGTTTGTGTCAAAATGTTATACCCCCATCAGCGGTACGTGTACGTGCAACTTCATCGACTTCACGACCACAAACTCCACTGGCCACATCATCACCTTTAGTGATGGAGTTTGCAGGACCATCTACCAGATTGAAGTTGGAAGAGTTAGAGAAACAACTGGCTGAGCGACGTACCAAGTTGGAGCAAGTCCAGGAGCAGAATGCCGAATACTTGCGGCAGGTGAACACACTTTTACAGGAGAAATTTAATGAACATTGTGGGTGCGAACAACTACAGAGTCAAAACACCGCCTTAGCCGCGCAAGTGAAGGAATTACAAGAGACATGTCAGCGACTGCAGTTGAATGCTAACGAAATTCAGACAGTGAAACCAGTGTTGGTGGACAATGCCACCCAAACCGTCATCATTGAGGTACCAGTTCCGACACCGGTTATGGAAGTCCAACCGTATGCCCCACCTCAGTCTCTACCCCCTGATGTTTGTGCGAGACTGTGGAACTTGGAGAGCAAAATTTTGCCCAACTGTCGACTACTCCAGTTTTACGAAATACAACGAGATTTCTTGCTAATTATGGCCGGTCTACAACTTGAAGAATGGCTTACCCATGCACAGTTTGAAAGTCTGTGGTATTTCAGCGGGAGATATCACGAAGAAAATCTACTTGTGGAGATTTTAGCCCGCAAACACTTGCGGTTGTTGGACCCTTTTTCAGCTTTCATCATGATAGGCGATGTTGGAGCACGTGTCTTTCTTTACTATGCTGATTGCGAGGAACAAATGCACCTCCGACGGTCAGCCGCGCGTCACATCGACGACAGACATGTGGACTGGACGGACTATGGAACACAGCTTGCTCAACAATTCTACGGACAAACCAACACGACCATTCTCAGATGGAAGACAAGCCTGGAAAGTCTTCTACCCCTTGTTCGACATGAGGTCTTCCTGACTCGAATTCTAAAATACAACTTGCAAAGAACGTACCATACACCTTCCGATGGGGAAATCACAGCATCACACTATGTTTACAACCGCGACCGAGCTTTGGACAGAGTACAACGTTACCTGGTGGCTGTTGAGGCAAAGAGACCACCCATGCTTTCACTCCAAGGACAAGTTCAATTTCTTAGTTCTCCACCTGGTTATGTACCAAAGTTTTTAACTACTATTGATGTTCCCGTGGGCGGTACAGTGGCCAACCAACGTTACCTTGGTCAGTACTCAGAGCTTTTTGATGGTGAAGGAGAAGAACCCGTGCCCACGTGGTCTGCATTAGCTTGGATACTTGAAGACTACGGGCTGTCACGGACTGAATCCATTGCAGCCGACCTCATTTACAAACAAGTGAGCGGAACCTGGTCATACGAAGCACCACCGGCAGTTCAGGTTCACCCTCAATATTGTCGTTGTCCTAGAAGACATAAATGGTCACCTACTGCTACGATCAATTCTGTTGAATACAACTGGCCCCAAATTCCCGGATCCCCAGGATTCAACACACCGGAAGAATGCCGCGATGCGTACTCCAAATTCTTTCACGCGCACAGATATCACAAGGATCCAGTATGTTTTCATGCTGCAATCTTTTGTGCAGTGTTAGCAGATTGGTGCGCACAGTGGAATGTCACCATCAATGTCAATGTATTCCACGAATCACGACATGAGTTTTGGATGCTGCTCAAGTTGCAGTATCGGCCAACCCGCTGGATTCGCGTGGTGGAGGCCATGGCGATCACACATTTCATCGAGGGAGTCCACACCTCACTAATCAATGAATTCCCTTACACACGTGCAGGCCCCTTTGACAGATTCTACCGATGGCAAAATACACACAACCCTGAGGGAGTAGCACGAGATGAAGATTTGAGTCGAGCCATCGCAAGACTGGAAGCGCGTGAAGCGAAGCATAGATACATACCGCGTAGCCCTACCAGCTTTTCAGAGGATCGTGAAGATGGACCTGCGAATGCTGCAAAGAGAAAGAAGGTTGGCGGGGGCGCCAACAGCTAAAGGAGGGGGCTATGTCGTCCAAATTTTTGCCTTTATAGTGACCAAAACCCTAATTTAGGGTTAAATAGGGCTCGGCCTAGGATAGGCTAGGGAAATAGTTAGACAAATAGTGACAAAAATGACCAAAAAAACTAAAAGTTACTAGCTAGGGCTAAAAAGGCAAAAGTAGTAAATTAGTGACTAAATTATTTATTAGTAAAGTCCAAAAGACTTTCCGGATAGGTTCGGGCTACCAAACCTATTCGGAAGAGGTTTGGTGAGCCCCGAACCTCCCGTGATTAGGTACGAGGAGAGATATACCTCTCTCTCTCTCGTTGTTCGGACATGCATATATTTTTGTTGAGAAGAATTGTAAGCAATTTTGGATTTTCTTGACTCTCGGGAAGAGAGCATATTCGTATTGAAATTAAGTATATCAATAAAATTTGACTATTATATCTTTGAATTATCGAGGGTGTGAAGCCCTAATTCTACCGTGCGCGTGTGTAAATTGTGATTGTTATTGTGGTGTGAGTGAATCAAATTAAAAAAGTTCTAAAATTAGATGCGGGACTGCTCTAAAAATAGCTGTAACAGGCTGAGGTCTCGTTCGTTGACGGAATTAACCAGACAAATCACTCCACCAACTAAGAACTATCATGCAAACCTCCCACATTCTCTAAAGGCAACATCAGTAGCGATCTAGTCTCGGGATATAACTCAAGGTTGATCCACGAAAGGAGATAGAAGTGTGAACGTACTGCCTTATACAAAGTGGAAAATTGTAACCTGTTGAGACGATTTGAGAGCATGACGGATCCTCGAAGAATCGCAACATGACGTTGTTATTTCTCTGATAATAATTTGAAGTTGTAAATTGGAAATGGAATTCATGAAATCTCATTCAAGGACTCATTCCTCACATAATCGAATGTGGAAGAAAGACCACTATTCCACTCACACTAATGAGCAGGGTTGTGACTTAAGCAGCGAAGAGTGAAGATTCTGATAAACCTGGGAGGATTACCACGTGAATTTCGGAGTGCCGGGATGAGAAATCCCACGTGAAGAATCAGAGGAGATCCGTATCTACATGATGTTGTAATGTGGTCCGAATTCAAACGACGGGAAGTAAGATAAAGCACGGTTGTATGTGAAGCGTGTAGAATGCGATCTGTACCAAGACCCCAAAAGTCAAAATGTTGTATGGGGAAGAAGAAGCATCAGAACGTTATCTTCCATGACATGCGAAATTGTCATTCAATCGTATTCTGAGACTGGGATCTTGGACGCGAAAAGAGGACTTAGGAATACGTTGAGGTGAAATCGATTACTCAATTGCAGTTACTCAGATTGTCAAAGCTAAATTGAACCAAGTTGCGACCGAGAAGCAGGTGTTGGGCCCTTTGGTGAAGGCTCAGCCGAATTGAGCCTGAGAAATAACCTGTTGAGTTTGAGGAATAACCCGTTGAAGTTCGGAGTCTGCGGCGCCGAAATTTCGAGGCCGAATTTTGGACCCTGCACTGGCGATATTACCAAGGCAGATAAGAAATTTCACAGACGGGAATTGAATCGCTTTGGAGATAGGTTGTAATCACAAAATTTGAGCTACTCAAGCACTTAAAATTCATCACTTTGTTGAAGAAGGTGATCCCCTGTTGCGAGAGAAAGAGGAGCAGGGAAGGAGAAGAAGAGGAGAAGAAGAAGAAGGAGAGGAGGACACTTGGCGCAAGCACATGCCCTCTCCCATTGAGGTGTTCACATTAACAAAGTGGCTCAGAAGTAACCAGCTCAGAAAAGACCCTATTCACACTGCACAGGGGTAAAAGCCTGTAAAAGTCAAATTTACAGAGGCTGAGAAGGCTCTTTTACCACAGGTAAAACTCATTGAGATTTAAAGTATTTAAATTAATAAATTAAATATTACGGCAGCATTATCTAAATACTATCAAGAGGGCATATTGCATAATCAAATTCACCAATGAAACAATTTCAAATTGCCCATTGAAAAAGTGTTTTTGAACACTTGGCGGAAGAAAGCGGCCGAGAAATTTAATTAAGGTAAAATCAGAAAATAAATTAAATAAAAATCTAATTAATTCTAGAAGTGAATTCTAAATTAAGAGGATTAAAGTATTAAGGAATCCAATAAGTTGTTTATTGCATAATAAGCAAATTGGGATAATTTGGTATTAAGGAGCCCCTTATTGTGAAAATAAAGTTATAAAAAGAAAGAAAAATGGGTTAAAAGATATGAATGAACCATGGTATCTGAGCTACCAATTCAGTTTGGAGTAAAAGACCATGTACTATTACACTGATATCACTAAATCCCAAGAATAATTAAAGAATGGATTCCAACTGGATTTGATGATTCAGTAAGAGGAAGTAATTAATGAATGATTATCCGATACGCCAGAGTGCCCTTGGCTCTGGTGTTGGAAGTGGTTACTGGTTACTTGAAAAAGACAATTGTTGAGCCGTGACTCCCTGCAAGAAACTTCGATAGTCAAAATTGGTCACTACAGGACTATTGTGTGAGGGAGTGACTGCATTTTGCATGTACTGAATTGAGGGACCCTAAAACCACAAAACCACGTATCCAATCACTTTTTACCCGAATCCCACATCCTAAACAAGGTTTTTCCTGGTTATTTTTGTATCTAAAACTCACAAATAATTAAAAGGAACTATCAAGGAACTTAGGAGTGATATCTAGATTACACAACTGACACTCATTTAGTCTTCCCTGGGGTTTTGTTTAAGATTGAACCCAAGTAAAAAACCTATCTACATTGCCAAATTCTAATCTTAATTTATATCAATGCTAGTATCTATTTGAAATGCTATCTTTGATTTATTTTTCCTAATTGATCTATGTAATAATTTTTTGTCAATATCAAATGAATTTGGATAGCTTTTTTTAACGTATTTTTCATCTTTTTCTTATGGCCTATTTTGGTTTCAACAATTTTTTCTTCGGACTTCATAATATCAAAGTTAATTGTATCATTTTTTACAAGGTTAATTTTATTTGTACCTTTTGATTTTATATTTTTTTCATCTCAGCTATGTCTGATTCTAGGACATGAAATGTATCTATATTTCTGAGGTCACCACATGATTCTAATGATGTTATTTTATATATATTTCTACATTATTTGTCCAATTCAAGTCGAATTCATTACCATGTATGATTCATATATTGTCGAGGTATAAACAAGTTATAACAACATCAATGATAGTTCATAATGGCATATCAATTCTCTTCAACAACATTCTTTTTTTCCCTTCAAAATGTCAAATACACGTTCAATTGCCATTCGATTGCTTGATTGGATAATATTATAGTTTTGTTTTTCTTAGAGACCTACATTTTTGCCTTAAAATATGAATAAAATCATGGACGCATTCAATATGAAGTATTCTCGATAAGTTTGTATGGTAAAAATGTTCATTTCATAGTTCTCTTTCCAATTTTTGATTTTTGAAATAATGACCAATCATGTATATTTCAAGTCCAACCAAAATCGTAATCCCAAAATTTGCATTAACAATCTACTACACCTTGAAGTAAAACTGAATAGAATTCTTTTCTATAATAACATGAAACATAATCTATGCTTAGAGCAGTAATCGGAATATTACTACCATTTATTACTCCTAGGATATATGGAATTCTATGCAAATTCATGCTATTTGCTCCATCATTTATAATGTTGGTCTTTGAAAAATCAAACATCTCATGTAAAGGATTAAGTTAATTCATTTATCAATTAACCTAGTAGTAGTGGCTAATAGAAGTTGGAAGTAAAATATTGGATCGGTTGGAAAAATTAGCCTTAGAAATTTACTTAGTAAATAAAATCCTAAGAGAACAATCGTCAAAATATTATTAAATGATTATTTGATGATTGACTAAATTAAATTCAATAAATAATTAGTTGATAATGATAAAAAATTAAAATATTTTAAGGATCTGAAGTGACTACGTACTAGAACGATCAAACGAGTGAAACAAATGACATTAACTATTGAAAATATTTGTTTGACATGATAGATTCGCCTTTGATAATGTAAGATCCATTTTGACAAGTAATTTTTGACACTATTAAATAATAATAAAATGTATTTATATGAAGAAAAAAAATCAATGGTGACTAAGAAAATCCAATGCAAGGGGATGTGATAAAGCAAAAGTCAATAAAATGACAAAATTCCACCCCAGTCGTGTGAGACAACCCTATTTAAGGGGCGTCGAAGTTCTATTAAAATATTTATTATTTTGTCTAAGTTCGGTCGTCTTCTCGATCTTGGACATATGGAGGTCCAAGCTTTTTTATTTATAGTTTATTTTTTCTTCAGCTCTATCCGCTTCCATCCTCGATCATACCATCCTTGATCGAATGACCCATTGCTTAAGTTGTTTTAGTAGTTTTGAGTGATAGTGTTTATTAAGAAATATTGATGTTATATCATCATTTAATAAGAAATAATATTTGACATACACTATATGCACAAAAAAAACCGAAATAACAAAGGGAGTCACTAAATAGAACTCACATACCACTCACATAGAACCCACAAGATCTCAAAATTGCTTCATCCATGTCTGGTCTACATAAAACCTAGTGGTAGGACAAGACTCTAACCGGAGCAGATATTGATCCTTGCAGAACACGAACATTAATATTTACCTGCAAAGAAGGAATAGCCCAACAGTCCCATCAAGAAGCGCACGTATTCAACATAATCAAATAATTTTTCATTTTGGCCCTGGCACAAGAATACATTGTTAATAAATAATTGCAAACCAAACATGAAAATATCAGTGTAAGTGTATGCTACAGCAACTGAATTTCAGATTAAAACATAAAACCATGTACTCTGCACTGTTATTTTCACAACACTAGATATCTAGTTTAGAAAGATATGGCCCCATGCAACAAGTATAATACCTAAGTTAGTGGCAAACTATTTTTTTCAATACAATGTAACATCACTTTGTAATATATCAGAGGGCAAAAGACCATGCACTTCTTATATCAAGAGCAAAGAAATATAGAACTGCAGCTGCTGCAAGAGCCAAGGGAGGATCATCTATTGGAAGAGCCACGACTGCATCCAGTAGAGGTTTCAAATCTCCGCAACCCGCAAAATTAGCGACCAGCCCTTATCTTCTCCTAGGCCCGGCAATCCTCCCAAGATCAACAACACGTACCCCACGAACGAAATTGTAGCCCATGCTCCTCTGAAGAACTCAATCCCTGAACGAAATTCTGCTCTAAGACATTGTCACAATGAAACAACAACAACTACAAGTTGGAGAGAAGGGAGTCGGGGGCGATTGGAGAAGGGATTCGGGACGGGGAACACAAACCCTAACTTGCTTGCTCCCAACGGTCCAGAAACCCTAACTTGTACTTCACTCCTACCTCCCAACATTCATCTATAAACTAGATGAAAAATTGTACGAACCACTAAGGTCCAAGTGTGAACGCAAAGTAGTTAGGAAATTTGCACTTGAATCCAAGAACTTGATGCATAGTTTCTGTTCTAGAAATAGAGCCAATAAAAAATTCTTATATATTTTTATAAATTTATTTAATATTTTGAGATTATATTTTAATCGATCTTTTCTTATTGGTGAAGTATAATTAGTTTCTATATAATGTCGCATTCATTATTAATTTTGGACAAAAAATGATAGCAAACTTCATAGGCTTATCACATCTTGCTCTTAAGTCCTATCTTGACATATTTTATATGCATAGATAGTTATTAAAGTTTTATTTCCATAAAATTAACCTTATAAAAATATACAATTCTGTCTAGAAATTATAGGCATTTTCGTAAGATTTTTTATTATTGGCACTTGTAGTTAGTTTTTTGCTATGACTGAATAAACAAAAACCCAGGGTACATACTCTCAAGGAAGGCTTAACTAGTGTCTATTACAAGCAATTGTCACATTATAGTTCATTAATCAGACAATAGGTATGTTATCTTCACTCTAAAACATCTTTTATCCATCTTTTACTCTCCTTTCTCACAGGGTTTCTTCTCACTGTGTTTCTCATTCAGTGGGGTACGTGTGTCTGTCACAGTAGTAACCATCTCGTCATGAGATTGTATAACAATAGTCTTTCGAGAACAATAGTCTTTGAGTATCACAATTGTCTTTGGTAACCATTGGCCAATGCATCTTCAAATCACAACAACTCCTTCATTAATTGGTCAATGTTACTTTCAATACAAGACAACTTGTTCATTTATTAATTCCAAGATTTAATCATTACTCACAACTCATGCAACTAACAACAACCGGCAAGTCAAGCTATAGTCTTAGTGGCCCTGCACAACCTGCAACAACAACAACCAGGGTAACACACAAGACAATAGTTGATCTTGTTAGCTTGCATCTCACACTCAAAGATCTAGTCTCTAGACTACCTCTCAATATAAAACTCCATTTAACTCTAGGATAACTTATGCCTAAATCACATTGATAATCCAAAGTTTATCCTAACTTATGTTCCTTAATCCCTTCATTAATCAATTGATCAGAATCTTTCTCTCATCATATCAATTGATTGAGACTCCCTCATAAATTCCATTCTTCTCAATTATAAGTCTATCAGCCTAAAATCATGATTCAACTATAATCTCATATGGCTGAACAATATGCTCTTTCTTCTTCCTCATTGCCTCTCACAGGTTCAACAATAGTCCATAGTTTTCACTCGTAGGCTGACACTTGGCCTCACAGCTCCTCACAGCCTATAATAAATCTCAACTATAGCCCATAGTTATACTTCGTTCAGGCTAACTCTCGACTGATCCGACTTCTCCCTCTCACAGGTAGCCTGAACCGTCACTTAATAACGCTCTCTCTTTCCTCAGACCATAGTTAGACTCTTTCTCACTCTCTGTTGGCCATCACTGCTTCTCTCGTTGCCTATCACATACCCAAACAATCGTCAATAGTTTCACTTTCTATCTTCCCTCTCTCAGGGTTGGTCACCTCTCACAGGTCTTGACCCTCAACGGACTTCTCGTTCTCTTGCACTACCAGACTATAGTTTCACTATGGTCTCTCTTTCTCGCTCAACAATCCTTCAATCACCTTCTTCGGCCAAAAATCTTACATTTGCTCATCGCTCACTTGGACTCTCTCTGTCCATAGTTTCATCGACTTCTTCACTCGTAGGGTTCTCAATATTCCATTTCCATCTCTCAGATTATAGAAGTCTCTTGCTTCGACAATAGTTCTCACATACAACAATCTCTCTATCCTCGAAATGCACAATTACATATTACTCAACTATATTCCAGGTTCCACACTCCAGTGTTTGCGGACTCATCGCGGATAACAAATTCCTACACCACTCTCACTTAATCAACTCACACTCATACTTCATTACACATTCTCACTCACTCACAATTTCAATTTACTCAATTTCTATCACAGTCACACTCTCTGTCAATTGCAATTACAACTATCGTCCATAGTTTTCTAACATTGCACACATACACTTCAACAAGTAAATAGTTCGACCACTCTCGGCCACTCAAAGTAACTTAGAACTCAAATCAACAATGCTCTTCAATGGAAAGTGATAACCCACAATCACTGCGGTGTTAACTCAATTTAAAAGAAGATAGTTTCACTATTAACCTCGCCCGCTTGCGGTGCTAAGGGAGACAAGTCTATAGTTCAACAATGCGCTCAAAATTTATCAGGAAATGTCTGCCTTCTTCCCCCTCGCCAGCCCTCTTAGCTCGGCGGGGAAGAGGACGATGGTTACAGTAACCAACTTAGGCCGCCTACGGCCGTGCCTATAGTTATAACTAACTTCCTAGCCTATGGTTCAACTATGTTCATCTATTTGGATGTTTTTTCATCCAAGTTTTAGCTATTTGCCCATAGTTTCACTAAATGACCAAAAATTTGGCTCACAGCACTGCTGACTTTATAACTTCACCCTAACTTGCTAGAGTATCTAGTCTATTTGGTTTTGTTCTATTATAAAATATAACTAGAAGTTATAAGCATTTATGTGAGGCAATTTACAAAAATATATTATTTTTATTTTTTAAATAATTATAAATTATAAATTATCATATTAATTTTTAGGCCATTTTGTATTAAGTTTTAGTAGGATAATTATATTAAAAATATCTAAGTTGACTATTCCACGGCAAGTAAGCTTGTGTTGGACTAATTAGATGTTTAGGAGAACTAGCTAGGATATTTTCACTCATAATTTTTTTTGAATCTTACAATAATTTATTTATGATCTAAAAAATAAGTGCAAATCAACCTTTGACTTATAAACCTAAAGAGTGTTTATTTTACCTCACACTCCAACAATTTTTTTAATCACCTTACAAATCTTTCTAACAATGATTGAACCACTAGGCTTTGATATATCATATAAATCTGTAAGTATGTACAAAGTATCATCGGAACCCAATCAATGCAATGTAATTAATATGTTAACATCTATTGGGATACAAGGCCTAAGTTTTTATGTTAATTTGCTTAAAATGAGTCTAAACAAATGACATAAATATGTGAACGTAGACCTATTCACCTTTAGACGTTCTTGAAACATTCTTGCACTATACAATCCAAGAAGATATTGTGATACATATACACTTGGCCGATCAAATTTCCACAACACCTTCTCTTTGATTCCAAATAAAAAATACCATCATCATAATTGTAGTATTATGTTGATAAATGATGGTTTTTTAAACTGCCACAAAACTATAAAGATTGCAAAATAATTTGTTCTCTTTAATTGTCCATCATCCAAGATCAATATAGGAGAAAGAGAAATTGAAAAGGATGATTAAGAATAATGTATGTGCTATATAGTGGAGAAGAGTAGTACTTCTTACAATGTATTTGAACTTTCTCCTCTTTAATCCTAAAAGACCATAATTATGTCCTCCAAAGACCCCTTCAAAATTTGCCTTACAAGTACAAAGAGCAAAACCGGGAAAAAAATATATGTCCTTCAATTTCCAACCGTATGATCTTGTTTTGGATTTTTTAAGACATCTATAGATTTTTTGGAACTTTTTTACCACATGGATTGGAAGATTATAACAATTAAAGTGAAGAGAATTAATTTTTTGGACCCTTTTTTACAGGGTTAGGCCACTTTGATTATCTAAAGGATGAAATTTTTGTACTACCTATATGTAATTTAAAAAATAATAATGAGAAAATAATGTTACTTACTTATTTAACTTAATATGGATGTATTATAGAGGTGGAACATTTAAAAAAAATTCTTGTCATGAAAGAATTTCTAAAACATTGTCATATATATATATATATCAATACAAATTGTAAAATTTTCAATACAATGGTCATTTAGGGGGTAAGGTTTCTACTATGACCGGCTATGACCATTTTGTGAAGTTGTCTAGTGGACCTCTCCTCTCGGTGAAGTTGTCTAATATACTTCTCCTCTAGGTGGTTACACTACGGCCGGTCAAGACTTCTTAATGCATTTTTTTCATTGTTTTTTCATCTTCTCCAACATACCATCCCTCACCTCAAATAACCATGTCTTGGGCTGAAATTCTTGACCGACCAGTGCACTTCTCCACCGTAGTGTAAAGCGGCCCTCACTATCATCTGAGCTTCCTACTTGGCAATATATAAGAATCACCATGCCAAATAGATTAGATAGTCCCATTAAATTTGATACGAAGGAGAACAATGCACTGAGATATATTGATCCTCGTAGAAGGTCACTAACACTTTAGCAAGGAGGCAAGTTCTCTTGTATGTGGGTGTTGCCCATTGTAGGAGTAAGCTATTTTCAGCAATTTGAGCAACACCTAAAAGCAAACAACTCCAATGATGGCATTCAAATTCAATGTGAGAGACACCCATCATCCGGTCAATCAATTTTGACCACCCCTAGAAGAGGCATATGGACTTACCTACTCTAACGGTGGATTTACACTAGGGTTTGAGACTATAGAAACTCCAAATTCAAGCTATCTTATTGGTCAACAACAAAATTTTGGACCTAATGAGTTTACACTAGGGTTTGGGTCCAAGGCACGAAACAATGAAATGGCTCTAGTGTCGCATTAGTTTTTTGTCAAATCTTGGTTTTCCCAACTCAACAAAAATACTCTTCCTACTTTGAGAAAACCAATTGTCAAGCTTGTGTCTACTATAAAGTTCAAAAATAAAATCCATTAAGGGGTGTTTTTAGGACCCTGACCTTAATAATGTAAAGCTACCCTTAGTTAGTTGCATTGGACTACACCGTTTATGATATTTAGTGCCACATGCGTAATAGTGTCACTTACCTTATTATGAGATGTATGCTAAGTTACATTAACCATTAATGTCACCTCATGACACTTGGTGTTCAAGTGTGTTTACTAAGATCTTTGCATGAGCATGTTTGTGAGCCCAGATTGATGTCCACATGTGTTGTTAACACTTGTAAAACATTACAAGTAGTGTTTTGTTGATTTATGATTATTCACAAAAATATAAAAATAGTGAAGCTTGAAGAAAGCTAAGTTTGAAGCATTAGGCTTGTGTGGAGTGGATTTAAGTAGTATGAGGACATACCTTGGTAAAGTGTGGTAGGTAGAAAGCCAAAGTTAGTTAAATGTTTGAATTAGGATCTTTGTTGATCATTTGAGGGAGGAAGGCTTAGGAGATTAGATGAGAGCCTACAAAGTACGAGGAGATTTCGAAGGCTTATCGAGAGCCTTGTGGATGGGATGAGTCCCTACTTAGAAGGAGAAGGTTAAGGGGTTGTGATTGGAGGCTCTAATCCTCTCACCCTATCCTTATCTCATGCCCTCTCTCCCTCTCAACTCACTATATAATCCCTCATTTTTCCCTCACTCATCCTCTCTTTCCTTCGTGCTTCTTAAGCACCCCACGGGTTATAAGTGTGGGTGTGTGGGAAGCAAGATAGGAGCACATGTGTGTGCTTAGTTCTTAGGTGAAGAGCCAAGGCTATTTAGCCTTGAAGAGGGATTGACCCATTGTTAGAAGTAGATTGGGTTTAAGGAATTTGGAGTTTGATTGTAAACTTCAACTTGTTGCATTGAGATTCATATTGAAGTGAGAGAGTTCAAACTTGTTTAAACTTGTGATATTTAGAGTGACTAGATTGTACTAGGTGCATTACTTGTAGTGTTTTATTAGTTATGAACTTGAGCAGAACTTTATAGTGAGAGAATTGTCAATTATGGATGATCAGAGTGTTCAATGGGTATAAAAATTTGAGGGATTGTTTATTATAAAGTATGGGAGTTGTGGTAAAAATTTGAGAGCTTCAGTCATTGGGATGAAAGAGTTATTAAAAGTTGAAGGGGAGGGTGTCTAGGAACAAAGCAGCAAGGTTTGAAAATATGTATCTCTTAGAGGGTTATAGATATGGATACCAAAATTTGATACTACCTTTTGAACTTATATATCTATCTTGTGTCAAAATTTTAGATTGATTGGACGTAGGAGTTGGAAGTTATTAGAGTTTTAATGACCGGATGTTTTATCACAGCATTCATACTAAGTAGTTAGAGTTAGAATTTCATGCATAACTTTTGCATATGAACTCTGTTTGTGCCAAAATTTGGTGTGGAGATTTTTGATAAGATACTTAACAAGTGTACCAAATTTCACTTGAAGAACATAAGTTGGGTGGGAGTTATACTATTCTGAAGTTTAGTAGGAAGACATTGATAGAGATTTCCATCAAGAAGAACTTAGAGAAGGAAGGGCAATGATAAGTATATAAGTATTTTTTAATACTTGTATTTAAAGCCTATGTGCTCATGGAATCCACAAGCGAAGTGTCATGTACCAATACGGAATCAACCACGATGACATGTGATAGCACGGAATCAATAAGCGAGAACTCATGTAGTAGTGTGGAGTCGACGGCAAGGACTCGATTCACAAGAGGGATATCTTTGAAGGCATGCGTGGCCAAAGCGGCCGGGTGGACATTAGAAAAAGCTAAGGATATAACCTTGCCCGACATTAAGGAATGTAAAACTACATAGTGTGGTGTTAATCAAGTTGTGTATATTCCAAGGGTAGATTGGAATTATATATTGGGTTACAAAGAGAGAAGTCTCTACATGTCATTATAAAATTTTCCACTCGGGCTAGGACGAAATCGAAGGGTGGAGGATTTTTGGTGACAATGTTCAATAGTGTTATGAGGTGTATGCATATGTTACGCAATGGCCTACATGTTGGCTAAAGTGTACACATACAACACTTGGCATTATTATGCTCGAGAATATTTTCCCCTTGCATACTAAACACAAAATTATCATCTCAACGTTCCAATGTGTTACACTAAATGTCATAATGTAAATACATTTTTACTTCAAAGAGTTACTTATGTTGACAAATAATGTTGTATTGGCAAATAATGGACATGACATTTTGAGACCTCTAGGCATCTACATTGTGCCCTTTGCAAAAAGTGTACGTAACACTAAATAAAGTCCACAAACGGTGCCGCTTTGACTTCTGCCGTCCCGGCCTGTTGCACCCATACTTATAAATTAATATTGTGGGTCAACCCATCCTAAACACCCATGCAACCATGTGTCCACATGCCCGTGGGTACCAATCATAGACATGTATACTCATGTCCGTGTTCTTAAACCCCCAATGACCCGCCACCATGCCATGCGTTAAGGTAGACAACCTTTTATTTGGTTTCTTTTCTTATTATGACACCTATACTTGAGTGGTATGTGGTTTGGTTCGACTCCAAGAATGGAGACCAAAGACATGTGTTTAAGAAATATTGGATTGTGAATTTAAGATATGAAAACCATTCTTGGCTCTAAAGTCAACATATGGGGGGGGAAAGACCTATATGACTATTTATTGAGCATGAGTATCTTCAATTAGATAATGAACAATATATCATATGAGTTATGGAAATTATGAGAAAAGTAGCTATGACCTTGATTTGGATTTGCAAACTATCTTGTATTAATCAGGTGTTCCATGTCCTAGGAGGAGTGGGCTAACTAGAAAAATAAACCACTTAAGACCAATTTACCTTATAAAAGGTGGCTCCACTTGGTGTTGGCTCACATAACATTATTAAGCATTGTGTGTTCATTTTGTGGGCCTTGAGAATATAACCATGGGATGCACAAACCTTGCGCAACACAACTCAAATTCAGATTGAGCTACCAACATCCCGTTATAAACTTCATAGGGCCCACAATTGCTCAATAATGTTATGCATAAAAATGACCCACATGCCCCCTTGTCTATACTCCTTGCATGGTGCCGATGCCCACCATGATATCCTCCAACCATCTTCCAAGTCCCAACTATTGGTAGATGACCCCCAATACCCAACTCGATACCCGCCTAAGACCTCACACATACCAGCTCATGGCAAACTAACTAGATGCCCACCTCGATACCCGCCTACACCTCCACATCATATTATGCAGCCACTTGGGCCCCTCCTTTCCATCCAAAATAGTTTCCATTGTGAGAAAAGCATGTTACAGTGCGGAGCAATTTACCACCACCACCACCATGTCTACGTTGACTGTTGTATATAGATGTGAAAAAACCCACTTGTCGGAGGTACTGAAGGGAACGTGCTATGCGATCGGGAACTCTTCAAAAGTGAACAATTTAAAATTGTGTGATATTATTACTTAATTATGATTATGTATATCACTTTATAATTTATTTGAAACTACACCGAGACTACAATGGCACCATTAAATATGCACACACATATGTATACGACACATGTGTAAGTGAATAGGGTACAATAAAACTAGTCCTAGACTATGTCTATAATAGGTGCACATAACTTGAGGACGTAGCCCAATCTCTCTTAAACATGCATTTTTCTTTTGTCCATTCTTAGATCCACACATAACCACGGATCACTTAACCATACATGTCTTATTAACCAAACAATGGCTTGTGGTTCAGAAAGGTTCTGCGACATTGGGAAAACACTGACATAGATATGTTCATTCCTTACTCATTCCCAATAAAGCAACCGGGACGGAGTTTGTTAATATAAGACGTGACATAGTTTGACCCGGTTCGACAAATGCATGCTTCCATGTCAATATCTTCATACGATTGACTCAAGTAGTAAACTATAGTTTAGGTAGATGGTGCTACATTGGTCACTTGAAGTCTTGGGCAATATATACTATAGTCTTGAGCAAAATTAACCGACCATTGTTAGTAAATCACAAAGGAATTCCCCCACAACAAAGCATGCCTTCTATAAATTTTGCATGTGAAAGTTATAATGCCTTGGGCTAGATCACATCTTCATTCAGTTGTGCCCCGCCCCTCTCACACCTCCTTCACTGCCCAGTCTTCCTGGCCGCGCATGTGTGGGAACTCTTCTTCGTTGGGAATCAATGTGACAATACCCGGTCAAAATTACAAATATTCAAGTTGACATCACTGTCATTATTCTCAAGTTAATTGATGGAGTTCCTTCACATGCCAAAGGAGCTTAATGGCTTAAGTGACCGGGTATTGTCACATTCGTTCCCAACGAAGAAGAGTTCCCACACAGGTGCAGGCAGGAAGACTGGGCAGTGAAGGAGACGTGAGAGGGACGGAGCACAACCAAATGAAGATGTGATCTAGCCCACGGCAATTAGAATGGTTTTAGTGTTCTAATAGTAGATGACCCAAAAGCCACACAAGAGCATGATCTAGTTTGTTGGATTGTGTGGTGGATATTCTCATAATCGATGTGTATTTGTTTGTGCAAGATTTGAGGGTGTTAGTACTGGACCATATTTAATATAGTGTAGTAAACAATGGTAATGAGTTTATTTCCACACTGAATTTTTTTGAAATAATATTGAGGGCATGTATTGTTTTGCATGAACAAGTTTGTGTGTACACAATTGTCCTTATTGGTGCACAAAATAATACTCCCAATGCATGTTCACATTGGTGCGGGTAGCAAAAGAGTCCGCATGGTTCCATTGGGACTAGCCACACCACATATAAATGTATTGAATGTCATATGGTATTGACCTTTGGATGAAAAATCACTTAGTAAGTGACAATACTTGCAACATTGGAAATTTACATGGCCCAAACTTTTAAGAAGGGATTGACGAATATTGTGAGGTTTACATTTAGTGTTGGTGACACTACACATGCATTTTACAGTCAATATTGAGCGAAATAGATAAAATAGGTGACACCAAACACAATATTTAGTGTAGTCTTGGGAGTGGGGGCAACACCCCGTGACTTCAGTATTGTTCCCCACTCATATAAGCTTCTTAATGTAGTCCTCCATGCAAGGCCCCCACCTCGCCGCCAAAAAATGGATTGTCTCTCATTGCTTTGAGGCCAACAACCACTTTTGGGGCTAACACTCCCGCAAACTTCGATGGGCTATGAAGGTTGTTTTCTTTGTATGATCAAGATGTTCTTTGCACCTTTGGAAGACCCTTGAAAACACCTTCATAAGGGCAATTCAATCACCCCAATTAATGCATATTTAGGCAATTAAAGTAGTTATGTTGGCTCTAGGGGCAACAAGAGGCTCCTTTCGGACAACCCTCATACTTAGCTTTCATGATTCTTAGCGTGGTCTCTTAGCGTCACTCATGTGATTAGTTGGCTTTCCATATGGGTGGGTATAGCCTCGTCGCCTTCCCGGGACTTGAGCATCACCTCAAGGTTCACTCCAACAAGTGGCATCTCATGTCACTCCAGTTAGGGGCGTGACACTTTGTGTGGTTTACATAGCTGAATGGATTGGCGACAAATCATTTCAGCAGGCTTCTCCCCTTATGTTGCCCAATCGTCATTGTGTTCAAAACAAGAGGGGTGGGGTCAAGACAACCCATGCCATGTAGATTCTCGTACCAATATACTAGTTAAGGACATTAGAGGGGTACCTATGCACTAGTGGGGGGATACAAACAATTATTGTAGTTTCATGTTGGTTTCTACAAATCATTGTCTAATACTTCATTACTTTCAAATGTAGTTTGTTTTTAGTGAATGAATCATTCTACTACATTATTGTGTTTTCTTTACTAGTGCCCTCATGTGTAGTAAAATGATAAGGGCAAACTCCTAACCACTAATAAAATGAGAATAGAATATAAAATATTTTATCATAAAAATCCAAAATCCAAAAATCCAAAAACATTAATAAATGTTGAAACCAACATGGTGATATGCATAACAATATTCAAATTCGTAATAGTGTTTTGTGGGATTGACAATATTATGTGGAATATTTTCCATGATAATTGTGGTAGTTGTGGTAGATTGGGAAGCAATAAGAAAGAAGAAGGCAACCAAGCCAATCCCAAACCAACCTTGCTACACGAAATATGACATTTAGTGTCGTACAATATTTTTTTTCACTATGATAACTTTTTGGATGACACTTCTTATGACCAAGTGAACAAATATTATCATGGTCATGGATGAGTTCATCCATTGGCCAAAACTCTGCCTTGTCTTGTCAGCAACTTGCGATGAAATATTGTCATGGATGATTGAAATTTGGATGAAAATTCACTTGGTAAGTGACAGTAATTGCAAAGCTATAAATCTATAATCCCCCCGAAAAATTACAAGGAATGACAAATAATGTTGGGTTAACATTTAGTGTTAATGACACTACACCGCAGTTTACAATTAGTATCGAGCAAAGACAATTAGAATTGGTGACACTAAATATCCTATTTTAGTGTAGTTTCTCCGACAAACTGTACACATTTCGTAGAAACCATGCTGAGTAAGGAGGTTGACCTAAAAGAGCCGCAACAATATTTTGGATCACGTATGGATTGTTAACTTTGTGAAGCCTAATCAAATCTAAATCCGGTTCATGGACAACTCTCACAATTGGTTTACAACTCCAAGAAGGGTGGGATTCTTAGACCAACCTACACACCAAGTATAGGGGAGGGAGCAAGTACCTATCTACATAGGGGACGCATAACAATCAAGCATGGCACATTGGGGAGAAAGAAGAAGGAAGCAAAGCCATTCCAAACCACACCCATTCTCTCTAGCTAGTTGTACCTATTTGAATTGTTATTTGATATAAACCACGTCAAACAAGGATGTTTACCAATAAAGATGGCAACATTCTATCCAACGCGGTCCGCATTGTAATTACACGGAGCCTAACATTCTCTCAAAGGCGGTTCATGAGTAAGGAGATTGGTTCACAACAAGAGGGGTGGGGTTGAGTCAACCCGTCAATCAAATACAAGGGGAAGGGATACCTATCTATCTATATGCCTCCTCTGTGCTTAACTACCTGCCTAAGTGGGACACACATCAATCATGTATGGTACATTGGGAAGCAAGCGAAACAAAGAAGGAATCCAAACCAACCCATCTGATGTTATAATCAACTGACATGGTTTGAATTGTCATTATGTGGGGGCCTAGTTAAATTCAAAGCGAATTCAAAGCCAATTGTAATTGGGTAGTTTACTAATAACAAGAGGGGTGGAACTAAGCCAACCCATGCCACGTGGATTATCGAACCGACCTACCGACCTACCATCATATTACATTGTTACAAAAGGGTTACCTACTTACAGCCGACCTACCAACCAAATGGGGGATGCATGAGAATATGTTATGGTACATTGGGAAACATAAAAGAATGGGAAAAGGAAGCCACAATATGGCCAAGTCGACTAATTCCATGATCGAGTCAGCTTAAGAGAGATGGTGCTAAAACCAACATTCTAAAATCTTGCACAATAAGTAAATGTTGATTGTGAGCATGTCCACCACCTTAAACATTAAGCTCATGTGTTTGTTTTTTGGTCATCTATCAATAAATATGTGAACCCATGTGACCTATTGCATACAATATTCAAGGAAGACAATGTTTTGGTGCTTTGAAATCCTTTGTCAACTGCTAACGAGAATCATTCAAACTTGTTTAAATATAATATGGCAATATCATATATGCTCAACGCTTAAAGTGATGTTTTCAACGGCATCTTACCTTAGACTTGGGGTTGTATTATGATTCCATGGCGCTTAAGAACATCCAAAGCGGTTCATAAGTATCATGATTGGTTTAAGGCATGCATGCCTAAAAATGTTGCCAACCTTTTGGCACCAACTATTTTCTTGCGCACTACAATTATGAATGGATCGCATATAACTTAGGTTGGTTACATCCGATGGCTACAGAAAATGGTAGGTATAGACATGTGAGTTCACATTGCAAACACATGTGAGAATGGACCTCCTACTCGATGATAAAAGACCTAAACCTTTAAATAACTTTGCAGATTTTTGTAGATCGTATATAAACTTATCAATTTTATTTTATTTTTTCATGCGCACTTCTCACACATTGGCAAACTTGTTAAAAGTTTATAGAAATTCCCCGACTTCTATAAGGTCATCAAAAGAGAAAGGACCTCTTGGGCACAAATACCTTACTTACAACAAGAGGGGTGGGATCATAACATTATTCAAATCCATAACAATGTTTTGTGGG
Source organism: Polytrichum formosum (assembly GCA_964035585.1). Lineage (NCBI taxonomy): Eukaryota > Viridiplantae > Streptophyta > Polytrichopsida > Polytrichales > Polytrichaceae > Polytrichum > Polytrichum formosum. Next base: position 30,520,303 of record OZ037935.1, on the reverse strand, counting down.
ACTGACAGTATTCCATAGAATATTCCCTCACATCCCGAATGTGGGAATATTCCACGAAATACTGCCAGTCCCACAAAACATTGTTATGGAACTAAATAATGTTATGATTGAGCCAATCCATGCCGCGTTGATTTTCATTTACCAACCCACCACATGGGGGATGCACAACAATTAGTTGAGGTACACCGGGAAACAAGAGAATGGGATAAAGAATCCAAGCAAAGTGATCAATGTCATACTAGATAAAGTTAGACGGGTTTGTAATCACAATGACTTGGAGCCTAATCAATCCAATGTAAAACTGGTTCACAAGTGTTGTGACAACACAAGGGATGGGATCAATCCATGCCATATGGATATTTTGTACCAACCTACCAAACAATGTAATGGGTTCCTATTACCCACATGCTTACCTGTATACCTACCAAGCAGGGATGCATCACAAGTACACCAAATAGTCTTGTTATTCTGGGCTACACTAATATTCTAGAGCCCGCGCTAATTCTCACAATGAGAATAAATGTGGGTCACATCAACTTTCAACGCATATTATATTCAAGTGGAAATTAGTGTGGGCCACATTAATCGTTTCTTTAAAAAATCGAGTATTTTAATTTTGTGCTACTTTTGTCTTATAACTAATATTCGATGTGTTGGTTGGAAGTCTTCATGAAGACTCAGGGAAAAACCCGGGGTCTTGAACTCACGTTCATTCCACCTTCACTAGAAAATTAGTGTGGCTCACGCTAGTTATTTCCACACTAATTTTCCACCCACACTAGTAAGAGTAGTCAGTGTAGTTGTGGTACAGCAGGACACGAGAGAATGGGGGAAATAATCCAAACCAAGCCAAGCAAACGTTAGACGTGTTCTTAATTACGGTTACTTGGAGCCTAGCTAATATAATCCAAAGCCAACCCAGTTCAGGAGTGTTGTGATTGCTTTACTCACAACAAGAGGGGTGGGGTGGAGCCTGCACATGCCACGTGGCATTTCGTATCAGCCTGCAAGCCACGTAGGTACCTACCTACCTACTCACATAGCAACTGGGGGACGGAGAACAATCAGTTGTGGTACAGTGGGAAGCAAGAAGAAGGAAGAAGGAAGGCAAGCCAAGCCAGCCCCACGCCCAAGCCCAGCCTCTCCGGCAAGGGCCCTCCCTCCCCTCCGCTGTGTCCCTTGATCGCCCTTCCCTCTCCTTCCATCGCCGTTCGTAGGCAGGCAGGCAGGCAGGCAGGCAGGCGAAGCAAGCCCTCCCACTGGTCCAATACCAGAGCACCAAACACCGAGCAGCGGGAAGCGGCACAACAGAGGCCGACTCCGCACGCCGCGTTCTCTCTCTCTCTCTTCCTCTTCATTGTCTTTCTCTTTTTTGCACCACGGGGCTGGCTGGCTGGCTGCCTGGCCAACGACATAAGATAATCTCTGCAAAGTCGGCTCCGGAACCTCGCGTTCTTGACAGGTGCGGGATGCAAGTCAACAACCATGTGTGTTTGTGTGTGTGTGTGGGGTGTAGGTTAAGAGGAGTGTGTGCAGAGCAGGGTTGTGGCAAATCGGCATGTTAGGGTGTCGCGAGGAGTTTTTGTTTCGGTGTCGTGGTAGTTGTGTGTCCATGATGTTGCAATCGGGGTGGCGTCGGGGCGGGTGAGGCGGTTTTGTCGATGAGAGAAGGTCGTGCGAGGGTTAAGTCGGTTAGTTGTGACGTCCGTGGATGCGGTTTGGCCGTTTGGTGCATTGAAGGTGGGGAGATGTGCCGGAATCAGGCTATTTCCGCGATGTCAATTTGTTGATGATTATGTTGTTCGTACGTGAAATCGGAGTAGTTAGTGCGACGTGCGCAACGTGCCGGAATGGTGGCCCCTAGCTAACGGTATCACGTGGCTAGGGTTAGTTAGAGGGAATCCTGCTTCCGGACGAGCGGCACGGCTTTGTTGTTGCCTTCGTTTCTTTAGTTGTCGGTACCTCTCTGTGCTCGTGGTTAGGACAGAGGCGGTGGATTCGACGAGGTCGTCGAATCCAGCGGAAGTTTGAGGCGTACTGTGCGATGCCGCAGCAAATGCTTCAGTTGCCGTCGCGCACGAGTAAATTTTGATCAGAATATTTTTATGTCCACGTTTGACTTCGTACTGTGGAGAAAAGGAATCAGCCAGAATGTGAACCATGCTATGCGTGTACATGCTATGCATTGTATTTTGTCATTGTGTGTTGATTTCCAGCACTCTGGTTTCCTGTCGCAGCTGGTTGCAGGCATGCTGTGGAGTCAGATCCCCTAACCTGTACTTAGGCAAGAGGGGATACTTCAACGACGCAGGTCTTGTGACAAGCAGTACGGACTTCAGATTGTGGTATGCACCTATTCCTTGTCATAAATTGCCATCTCCCTCTTCTGTGCGAAGAGGGAGCCCCCATTTAGCATATAGTTTTATACTCCACACCTGTTTCGGTGACTGCAGTCAATTGTTAATTTGTTAATTTGTGCAATTGTAACATCTGGAGATTCTCGGAGTGCACTGCACTGGAGGCTGGGTGGAACTCAGCCCTAACTGCTTTTTCCTTCCTTGATTGTACATGTGGAATGGCGATTTGAACCCTATCAAAATGTCATCGAAGTGAATGCATAATTGAAGTTTTCAATTGGACATACGCAGATTCGTCTTACCTACTTTTGAAATTTGTGATGTATATGCCAATCTTCTAGCCGTAGGACAACAGTTAGGGTTGAACACCTATTCGTGGTGATCTGCTGGGAAAACTGTCCGGAATAATTCACGCTTGCGTGCTCTTAGGAGGGCTGGAGGTTATAATACTAGATGAGGCACAAGATTATCGCCTGAGAGGTTGACTATTTACTAGTCACTTTACTCAAGGCTTTCGTTCCTTCCTGTGCATGCAGTGTTAGTGATGACAGTTTTTTTTAACCTATATTGAAAACTTCCATGTAAGGAAGATGATCACATTGAGGTCTGTCTGTCTGTTTTGGATTTTCTCTTTCTTTATTTTTATTTATTTTAAAAATAATGCATCTTGTAATGTGTGCCTCTGTGGTTGGATCCCAGGAACTTTGCCAATTCATGTTGGCGGTAGTTGTAGATAGTATGTATCATTTGTTAATTGTCATATGCAGATACAGATAACATGAGTTATTTACTGACCACTTCAGTTGGCATGCTAGAATTGAATTGGTGAGACAATGGAGACAAATCATGAAAGCAGCGGTGGTTCAGGCATTGTGCCTGAGGGAGAGACTGCGGTGGCAGAAACTGTGGAAATAAAGATCAAAACACTTGATTCACAGAGTCATTCGGTGCGAGTAGAAAAAAATGTGAGTGTTTGTATGATAATATGATGATGAATCACTTTGCATAATTGCATCAAAATTCATCATCCATCATCTGGATGAAAATCAGATCTAAATTGTTATCAAACATTCTGCTTAAAAAAGTGAGTTTTTAGTGCATCTTATTTACCTAACCTCCTCAAAGTCCTAATAGAATGAACTTATAGTGTACTGAAGTTGTGTGTGGCTTGCTTTGTTTGGGGAAGATATGCTCTTGTATCACCTATTGAAACTCTTATTGAAATATGGTGCAGGTGACAGTACCTGCTTTGAAGGAGCACTTGGCTTCAGTAGTTGGTGTTCCTGCAGAAAATCAACGACTTATTTGCCGAGGGAAAGTGCTGAAGGATGACCAATTATTGTCTGCATATAGTATCCTCAAATGGTTATGTCTGAAAAGTCATTGGTCTGATATATTTGTTGAGGGTGCACCCTTATGATGACAGGCGTTTCTTTTGGGGGTCCTTGGAGGCTGTGTCATCAGTCCTGTGTTTGGTCTTCCAGTTGGCTTGTATTCTTATCTGATACGACTCTGCAATGCTATGGATATTGGAAATATTGAGGTAGTTATGTTACATATTGACAACTTTTTGTAGTGCCAACTGTTCATTCTTTGACATTAAACCTGTAGATGTTGAGGATGGGCATACTTTACACTTGGTGGCTAGGCAGCCTCCACCAACCTCTGGAGTTGGATCGAGCACCGTCAGCAGTGAAGGTTAGATCCAGTCACCCAGTTGTTGGGTCGAGGAGACTGCACAAAACTTGCACTGTTTTGTGTATGTGGCCACTTTGGAGGGGCTATTTCCATTCTATGTCATGCAAATTTAACACCAAATGCTTAGGTTCACTTTGTCAGGTTATATGAAGTTAGGTTACCTCTTTTTTTATTTCTGTTGTCTACTGGGAAGAGTGAGGTGATATTGTACTAGTCTGTTGCATGAGGACTAAGAACAACTATCTTTAGAGAGGAGAAAAGAGATTGTTAACACATATGAGCATTGTGCAGGTGGTCAAGGTGATACTGGCTTGCCTCCAGCAGGAAGTAGGTCTGGACACGTCTCCCACAGTCTATTGATGGGGACTATCAACTTTCCGGATAATGGAGAAGGGCAATTGCCAGACTTGAACCGGGTAACTATTTATAATGTTCTGTTGCTGCTGTGTAGAAGTGACTGGCTTGCTCTTAATGGCCCAGTTGTGGATCTATTCTTGTCTTTTATTGTAGCTGGTATCGTAAATTCTCTCCTTCCACATTAAGATTGTAGAAACTACTGAATCGACATCTCACATAAGGTCATTGATCACATAAGTTCGTTGAATATAGAATTTAAATATTATCGTCAAACATCCCTGTCTTTCTGGACCTCGGTAGGTAGATCTGATTCAACAATGTACTCTGAACTGTAATCTGAATTTGCATGTCATGGACACAAGGTGCAGTTGTGGCATCTTGTGCACTATAGAAAATGTGCATGTGGGGGCACCTCCCTCCACCTATTATAATGCTGGAAAAGTGATGATTGGTGTTCACTACACTTGCATATGAATGGCCAAGTCTAATCCACTTCATCAAAATGTGAATGTGCATGTCATGGACACAGGGGGCAGTTGTGGCACATTGTGGCACATTATGCACTTTGCAAGGATGTTCCTGTAACCAGAAAAAAATTCTCTGTTTCCACCTATTATAATGCTGGAAAAGTTTCTATGATATTTACTATCCTTAGATGTGATCAGCCAAATCTGTACCACTTCATCAAAATTGGTTTCTTTCTTTTTCTGGAGAGAGTGGGATGGTGATCATATGAAATGTGGCACGCAGATAATAAGTGCTGTAATAAACTCAATTGGAATGCATGGTGGTGTTCCACTGCAAGGCGGCGCAGGAAACCCCAGCACAGTCTCTGTGGTAAGTGGATTTTGTAAGAGCCAAATCATTGGTCTGACATTTGCTTTTGCAGTAACATATATATATATATATATATATATATATATATATGATCTACTTTTAGATTATGCTGGAATTGCTCGTTACCAAGCCATACATTTCTAGGGCCATGTATCATCACTGTATTGTAGAAGTTTAATCTGATATGAAATGGCAGTGCATGTTGTACTAAAAAACCTTTGAAATCATGTATATCTTCAATTATTGGTTGCTTTTCAAAATCAGGGCGTGCTTCCCACCCCAGCTTCAATGGACGTGGAGGGAGCAGATGGTAGGAGTGGTGCTGGAGATCAAGACACAGGGGTCCGGGAGCTGGAGGTTCAGATTGATGCACTATATGGTATGCCATCTGGTGGTTCTGGAGCCAGTGCCCCGAGTCCAATCCGTGTGGTCCAGACACCTGTGGTAGGTTCCTGAGTGTGTGTCCTCATGGTGTTTCTTGATGGTTAGTGTTTTTGGGTATCAAGTGTTCTCAAGAGTGGGCAGGGTCCTCAGGAGAGGAATTGATGATGGTGTTGTGATCCAATTAGTGGGTGTCTTCATTTGTACAGGTTGCACTTGCAATAAAGCATCAATTCTAGAGTTGCATAAAGTTTGGGACATTTAACAGTGCTATGTAAAATGTTACTTTTACATATTTTTCCAGGTTGTCCCTGACGCTTTGACAACCATGTCCCAGTATTTGGACCGTTTGGAGCAATCGTTTGCAGCACAAGGTAGTTTCCTCTTTCTGCACTCTTGGAACTTGAATAAGTAGAATTGGGCTCAGCAAATGAACATTTGGAGGCAAGTGGGATGGATTAATGGTTCTCAGTTGACCACACACTCTGAAGTCTGAAAATTCTAGTTTTCTGTTTCAGTAGTTAGTATTTATGTGTGGGCGACCTTGTCAGTAATAGCTGTGGGTCTTTGATTGCATTTGTGCTGTTGGTTTTCTGCAGAATTGGATGTCTTTGATGAACTTTTTCATGTCTGCAGAATCTGCAAGATTACCGAGTGCCCAGCAGAATGTTCCTGCAGAAGTGAGGCCGGCGCCTCAACCACGTCCAAGTGGAGAAGATGTTCGTCGGGGGGCTTCACCTGCTGCTTTAGGGGCTCTTGTCAATCGAGTAAATAATTTACTGAGTGGTCAGGCTAGCACTGCACTTTCGGTAAGTCTGAAAGATTGTTGTCATAACTTATTTTGTAGTACAGAAAGTGCTATTAGTGTTGTTCAGCTTCTTTGAGGCAGGAAGCACTTTGTAACATTAACCACAAGATGCTTGTTCTATTTTCCAATGTTTGTCTGGATTTGTTCTGACTTGTTTGCTTTGTGATTCTTTTTCCAGCGCCTTGCCAGCCGACTGGAAACTGAGCCAACAATGGTCGATGCTGCTGCTCGGGATGAGGTTCAGCACACAGCATATCATGATGGAAATGTTATGCAGCAGCTAGGTGCTCTGCTTCTGGAGCTGGGACGAGCTACACTATCCTTGAGAATGGGCCAGTCCCCAGTAAGCTTTCCACTTACTGTTGCAGAAGGAGCAGTGCTTTAATCTTCTGACACACCCTTCAACGTCTTTGATATTCTGTTTTGACAATATCTGGTAGTTCAGCCTGCACATCAACCCTTAAAGGATGCAGGGTCTCAATATATACGGTCGTATGCCCAATTTATATGGGCCTCACCTTCTTCAGAAATATTATTTTATGTATTTATGGGGTTGGCACCTTCTTATGTCAAGGAGAAATAAAATTTACTCATACCTGACGTTGATGATGAAAATACAACGTGTGTATTTGCACCCAAGGACACCCAGGCTGTGTATTTGAACTTAAAATCATTAATAACTTCAAAGTATTCAACTAAACTTGAAGAATAATGACCCAAATTTTGGACATGGCCATTTTGGACATAATCAGCTAAAAATGAAAATATGTACCTCAAAAAGTACATGTTTTTGTACATGGAGAGGCTCTCGGATGTTTAAGGGTTAATCTTTCTTTCTTTTTATTTGTTTAGTTTTTATTGTAGAATGTCAATGGGATTTCACAATGTTCGTATATAAGCACTTCAATAGATTGTGGGATTGAAGTTATTGTCCGTACTGTTTTGCAGACTGAATCTGTAGTGAATTCTGGACCTGCTATCTTTATCTCCCCAACAGGACCTAATCCGATGATGGTACAGGTTAGTCCAGAAACAGCCATTTCCTTGACCACTTGCATATTCCTATGGTCAAATCTGTTTACATGCCACAAGTCACTACAAGTTGATAAAGGTAATGTGATTGTTTTCCGAGGGATTTGTACTAATACTCAATATCACCACACCTGCAGGGAACAAATGTTGCTTCTTTTCGACAAGTGTTTGATCTTTCAGGCATCCATCGTGGAAACATTGTAAGTGACAAGCACAGTGATTAGGAGAGGGAATGACAGTTCAGAGCCTTCAATGCCAGTTTAGAAAGAATCTGGATATTTTATTGAGGAAGAACTTGGCCATACTTCTCCCTCCACAGCTTTGTACGTACTTGAATGAGGCTTTACAATGTCTTCCTTGTTGAGAAATTGAAAGTTGCTGACCATGTCCTTTTGTATGGATCTAATATTCTTCTGCCGCTTTGCAGTCTTTACCATTTCAACCAGCAGGTGGGGTCGTTGGAACAGCACTACCACCCCCTCCTACTGGTACGTTGGGTCCATCTCCTGGTGTACCTGGAGCTCCTAGAAGTATTCACATTCATATCCATACCAGCGATCCTGGAGCTCTCTCTAATTCTCCCCCTCCCTCCCTCACTTCTGCCCAAAGACCATTCTCATCTGAAGAAGTTGTTCGCAATCCAGCTGGTCCTTCGGGCCTTGTGCGGCAGCTTCTAGAGCGTGCTTCAGACACTAGGAGCTTGCAGACTTTTGGGGGTGGGGCTGTGCAAGATGATGCTGTTCGCCCTGAACGCCTCCCAATACATGCACCAAACCATCCTGAAGGTGACAACAACAACACACCGTCGGCAGGCCCGACTGCAGTGCAAGCTGCTCTTATGACGATTGATGAGAATGGAACCATGCGCGTGGTCCCCGTTCGATCTCGTGGCAGTGGTCATCATAGCAATTCCTTTGACCCTCTGCTTGCACGGATCCATCAACATCAGTTTGTGGTTCGACCTGCTTCCAACAATTTGCCAAGCGACACTGCCACTCCTGGTGCAGCTGCTCCCACTGACTCAGCTAGGCATACGGATACAACAAGCCGCAGTGTACCAGGTGATATATATTTTTGTGTGTGCGTGTGTGTGTGTGATGGTTTTCAGTTACCTTGCCAGCAACATTTAAGGTAGACTGGTCTTAAATTGCACTTCTCTGTTTGATTTGAAAAACCCTCTGATAGGATATCAGACACTTGATTAGTGTGAGATGATTTGCAAATCCAAATCAAGGTTATAGCCATTTCTCTCATAATTTTCAGAGCTCAAATAAATATGCTATTCATTATGAAAAGTAAAGATTCTCTTGCTTCTTGAATGATCATATAGCCCCCCCCCCCTTCCCCCCTTAAACTCCCATGCTTTTGTTCATGAAATTATTTCCTGTTTACAGGGGAAGGAGCCAATTCAAGTGGAGCTGGAGGTGGGGAAGCCAACCTCATGTCCTCTTTGGCACCATTACTGCAACACATTGCTGGTGCTTTGCAACAGGGTGCTCCAATACTACCTCAGCAACAGGTTCATATCTACTCTTTACTCCTACCTGAGGGAACTGATATTCAGGAGTTTGTGGAAGTCAGGGTCCCAAACACACTTGAGTCTCCTTCGCATGTTTGTGTGAGCAAAGGGAGTGTCTCTTGTGGCCATCACAAGAGGGCAGGTATCTAGAAGTGGGTCAATCTGCCTAGGCAGCTGGAAGATCCACAGATGAGTAGTCCTTACATGGGCTCTCAGGTTCTAAGGGTTTGTGAGGTTACAAGAATACATCGCTGGTTCTCCAATACTACCCCAGCAACTGGTTTATTTCTACTCATTACGCGAGGGGAATTGTACGAAGGAGTTTGTGGAAGTCAGGGTTCTAAACACACTCGAGTCTCCATGACATGTTAGTGTGAGAAAAGATTGTGTTTCTTTGTGACCATCACAAGAGGGGCAGGTATCTAAAATGAGTCGGTCTGCCTAGGCAGCTGGAAGAGGATCCATAGGTGAATATTTCTTATATGGGCTCTCAGGTTCTAGGGGTTTGTGACACCAGGAAAGGGGCTTGGAATTTTCATTAATTGTGAGGTGATTGTGTAACCAGTCCAATACAGAACCGCAGAGGCAACCAACTACAAACACAGATGTAAGGCAAGCCGAAGCTGCAGTCAGGCCCACAGAAGAGGCACAAACCAGTAGAGAGTTGCCTAGTGGGGGTTCGGGTGAGCCAGCGGCTGCCGAGATGGGGGTGACGAGCATGTTGACAGATGTTGTGAGTGGGGATAATGAGAGGCCTGGGTCGGTTGCCCCATCTGTCCCACTGGAGACCCAAGACGTGGGTCAAGGTGGTGCCTCGGGTGGGGGGCCTCCTGATGCTCCTGTGACTACTGCACCGATGGGACTGGGTCTTGGGGGTCTTCAGCCTCTCCAACGGGTGAGTGAGTAGAAGATTTTGGTGACTTGACATTGAGGATTAATCATCCGGTTGGTGAGTACTAGTTTGTGCGTAAGCAGAGCTTGGGGTGACTTGATTTGTATGGGTCTGAGCAAAGTGCGTGGTTGTTCGGGTTCTGGGAAACTATGTTAACATGGTCAATTTAACATGACCTGAGTGTCACTCCTTGGCAGGACTGACTCTCTTATCTTTTAAAATGAACAATTTGATGACAACCAGAAGTGTGGGCTCCTTGTTAGTAGGTAGAGCAATGGACCTTGCCAAGAATTTTCCTTTGGCAGATTGGGGAGTTGGAATGTTTCTGTCACGCTTGTTCTGAATATAGTATTACTTGGTTCCTTAACAGCACCTCTTTAAGTGAAAAGATCAGTACGCAACCACTTATTGTCACGAACAACCACTTATCATCAGAACTATATGTCAGGGCAGAAGGAAGGAGGCAGTGAGATAGGAATAATCCAGGAGTAAGACCTGGTTGGTTACTTTCTTATCAATGTGTTTAAAATGGGACCTGAGTGAAGTCCTGGCTTTGAATTATCTTGCAGTCATGCATATCCTGGAATATAGTTACCAAGTAAGATCTGTCCAGTGATTCATTATATCTAACCTTGTTATTAAACTATGGTTTATGAAGAGTCAATGCACTGTAACAGCAACTATGAGCAGCCTTGACGGATACTGAGGTTTTTAATCCCTATGGCACTTTTGGTAGCGAAAGATCACCATGTCTATAGGTCCAAGTAGACATTCCCAAACCAAGCAGTTTTCATGGGATTTCCATGTTCTGATCTTCAATGTGAACACTGCAACATAAATCTGGTACAAAGAAATCTTATCCAATGTAATGGTCCCTCTACTCCGCAACTTTTCAAGGTACTTATAAACACACCTTTTTGAAACAGGCAAGGCGGAGACGACAGCCTCAGCAGCCAAGTGAAGAGGAGCACCGCCAAGCAGGACAGGACGTGTTGCAGAATCTGGCGAATGGGTCGCTAACTCAAAATAGAAATGCTCCTTTGCCCATGGCTGCAATTGGCAACCTGGTGAGGGCGGTAGGAGGTGGTGGTGGTGGCAGCGATAGACAGCAAGCAGGACCAAACATCATCGGTCAGCTGATGCGAAGTCCGGTGATGGAGAATCTTGTACAACAGGTGATGCAAGGGGTCGGCGATGTAGACGTAGGGGGTGGAGCACGTCGGGGCCCTGGAGCTGGGGGTCTAGACTTGTCTGGAATGTTGCAACAGATGATGCCTGTGGTCTCGCAAATGTTGGGAGGAGGTGGGCCTCCATCTGTGCTTCCTCGCTCATCTGCTGGTACGAGCACCCGTGCAAGCATTGAGGGTGGTGCGAGGGAGAGTACCTCTCGCCAGTCTGAGCCGGATCGCTGGCAGGATGCTTTGAGTCAGGTAATGTATTTAAACATGCTTCAGCGATGGTGAAGATAGGATATATGGGCTTTCATATGACTAATCTGTTAATCTACCTCATGAGCCATGGTCATGATGTTCTTTTATGAAATCGACTTAAGTAGGTGACTCAGAGACTTGTATGTTTGTGTGATATTACCAGGAGGAAGCAGCTGGTTGGAGTGAGACGATTGCCGCTGACGAAGAGGCTCAACAATCTATGCCAGCACAGCGCCCATTCAGTGATGCCTACGGCCGGGGCACACATTCGGCAAAGAGGCAAAAGGTGAAGGGCTAGTTTTTCCAATCAACCACTAGATGAATTGATTGGAACACATCTGATCCTTCGAGTACATTTCTATAGAAGCTCATGCTGATGTCTTGTGTTTGACCATGGATATCCCAATCTGGTTGTCAAAGTTAAAAGAAAGATCCATGTGCAGGAGTATATAAAAAGGCTATGGAAGAGTTGGTTCTTTTCTGTAGTTCTTGGTACACCTCCAGCAGTTTGCACAATTGGTACTCGGTATCTGATGTGTGCTACTGTATATGATGAATGAAAGGCATTTGGTACCCTCCGTTTACTGATTTAAGCTGGGAGTTTGGTCATGCAGACAGAAGTAGACACAGTAGCAGAGAAACTGGAGGATGGAGGGTCAGCAGAGGCGGTTCTGCGGGACCTGGCTGATGCCGCAAGCGCAGATGTGTCGAGCAGCAATGGAACCATTCACGCTGCAGATTTGGCCCAGCATGTAGCTGGGGTAGATGGTCTCACAGAGGTATGTGAGCTTGTCCTTTGCTGGTGTTAAACGAAAGTGCCAGGTGCTAATCCTTGCGTCACAAAAATTTGGAAAATTATAATGAGATTCAGTGACACAGTAGGTCCCCTTTGTATGTGTGTACTGCCCATCATCACGTTGCAGGGAGTTGGTGCTTGCACATCACCTGAAGTGACGAAACAGCAAATCATCATGAGCAGCAACAGGATTAATCATTTTTTGTCAAGCACCAACTCTGCAGCTTGATGAGAATGTGCTCTATTTGTTTCCTTCGCCATATTCATAGAAATGCTCCAGAAGCCTAGCGTGCATGTTTGCAGTCCCAACTCAGGTATACACACTGTTTGGAGGTGATTAATTATTGCACTGGCACCTTGGTGTCATGGGTGCTACAAGAAAGGGGTGAATGGAGGTGGAAGATTAGCACAATTCAATCAACTCATCAATGAAACCTACAAATGAATATCATCAGATTACAAGGATATATCGTCAACTGTTCCATTGCTATTCCTGTACATAGGTTGAATGACTGGCTTGGCATGAAGTGGTTTGAGGTTGTTGGGTGTATTGGCGATGCATGGGTATATTGGCCTATTTCCGGACAGTAGCTGAAACCTCCACATGGTTGTTACCAAGGGGAAAATGGAAGTGGGTTAGAAAGTGGGGGAAAAATTATGCTCTCTCTAAACTTCGGGAAACAAGGATGTGTACTTGTGCTTGTGAATCATGCACTCACATATTCGAGCACTGGAAAAGGATAGTGATGAAGAATAAGAGTGTAAAGAGAGCTGAAGAAAATCATCGCTAGCGTCCCTTGTCCGGTTATAGGCTAGTATACCCTAATGCATGGGTGCATCCTGCTGATGGCAGGCCTACTTGGTTGTGCTGTTCAATGACCTGGCAGCACGCGTGGCAGCAGACCCAGATTTTGGTGACGGGTCCAGGTTCCCACACACAGCCCGAGTCTTCCGCCAATCCCCGGAGGCGGCAACGGAGCGAGATGGAGAGTGAAGCAAACTGTTTCCATCGCGCTTGATGACATCGTGGCCGGGTTTCCCTGCAGCAGGTTGTGGACATCCGCTGGTTAGTGTGTTTCGCAAAAAGAAGAGAGTAGATTGGTAGAGACTTGTACGGGGAGTCAACTTGGAGGAAATGGCGTTGATGATCTTTTGAGGCGTTTATTAGCCTAACTTAAAATACTTCTAGATAGATACTTTGAGCTGAAAGAAAGAGAACATGAGGGGTTGGCATCTTGGAAGAGGTAGTGTGCTATGCAAACAGGCGGATGAAGTTAGCATTGTTAATGTCTGGATGAAGGTTCTCAACGGGCTATTGGCCCAGTGCAATGTCCTATTTTTTTTTTTTTAAATTGTCAATGAAAAGAGGAGATGATCCGTTAATAATTTGTAGTAGAGAAGAAAGAGAGGGGTGGTGTGGGGGGGGGGGGGGGGGGGTTGTGTTACATACACAGTGGAGGAGAATTACAGACTTCCTTTCTTGCGTCATAATTCAGGGCCTCATTCCAGCGGAGGTTGAAACTGAAAGTGGTCAATGTGCATCAGGCATAATTTGGATTGGAGTGGATTGGATTCCACTTCTCTCAACAAGAGTGGATGAAGCAGGTTTGTATCGCTGGCTGGGAGACCTCAGATTCCCTAGAACATTGCCCAATTACACTGCTTATATGATATATCTCTGTTTCTGTGGCATAAAATGGCAGACTTTAAAATCACGTCTCAACATTGTGCAGAATAGTGAATGACATCGGCCAAGCCTGTACGCAAAGCTTTATCCTCATTTGAGCTATGCAATAAGCTGTTCCGTGAGATGGAAATGTGTTGCTTGAATGTAGCAATAAGTAATTGAGAGTAAGAATCACTCATAAATTATGAGCACTCACCTGATTCTCTGCAAGTGTTTCAGCCAGAAGTGTTCAACCACATCAAAGCTTGTCAGGGTTTCCCATTGCAGTTTAGAAAAAGCTTTATCGAAATCTTGGTGATGGATGGTAACCATTATTACAGGTTCATAACCTTCAGTGGTTTAGTTGGAGATGGACTGCATGGATCAGATTTCTTCTTGATGTAAAGTTAATTACGAAGGGGCGAGAAGAGTCTGCATCCCCGCCAGAATACACAAACGCCAAACGCGATTTAGTATTATATGTGTTTGGGTAGGCCACTAACTTGGGGGAGGTCTTGGTTTTTGGTGGTACGTGTACCTAGATGCTCAGGATAGCGATGATAAGTCCCTTGCCGTGTGTGGTGGGGATGCTCTAAGAGCAAGGCTAGTGATTTCCTCCATCTGCATTTGTATCTAGGAACATAAAGTGGCCTCCATCCGGGATGCAGATGCAGATGCAAGTAATCTTGCCACTCATCCTACATTTGTGATGGGTAATTTTCCTAAAGTCTTGAACTTCAATTGGTTCATCTCTGATGGAAAATTTTCTTGAACCTCAAACCTCAATCGGTTATTCTTCTTAAATTCAACCGGTGCATCAATTTATTTATTTATTTATTTATTTTTTATTTTTTATTTTTTGTTGAGACAGAAGGCCGATAGGCCAACGCCAAAGCACAGGAGGTAGTTGACCACCTGGCAAGTTTTCCGTCAGGTAGAGAGGAGATTTCACAGCTGGGATTCGAACCGCCAACCTCTTCCTTGAGATTTGGGTATCCCTCCACCATCATCCGGTAGTTTAAGGTCGTCTCGGACCAAGTGCATCAATTTTCTTGAAGTCTCAAACCTCAAACCGGTTATTTCTAAAAGTTGAAGGCAAACCTGGTAAGCGAAGATTAAAGTGTGTGTACAGGAAGATCGAAGTAGTTCATTAGATAGTCCCCTGCATTCCAAATCCATGTGCAGGCGGGTTAGCTAAATGGGCATAGTTTATAATCCATTAAGTAGAGCAAGTCCAAGGTCGCCTTCGACAAGATTATTGTCAGCTGTTACTAAATTAGGAATTAAAGTGCATGAGTCATGTGGGATACAAATTGCCCGGAATGTTTAGCAGAGGCCACATGGCTCGTCCTTGTAGGAATGACGAAGCATCTTGCATTTGAGGCGACGTTGCATGAGAACAAGTGGCAATCGCAAGGACACGGCAATCTCTCCACCCTGTCGCCCTTGAAATCACGCCAAGTGGCCTGCCAACACACCCTTTTGGCTTCTCTTGAGCGTCCTGCAACTATCCCGATTTGTCTGCACAAAACTGTTCTCGAATGTAGCGCAAATTGCTTCAAGGTGAGTTCGTGTTGCACCCCGAGTCTGCGTTTTGCTCCAGCTCAAGAGTCTGAGCATCGGAAGTTCGTTGCTCCCGAGGCAGTCTGTGAGAATGGTGAAGCTCGCGTCATCTCGCGCGACTCGCGCTTACGGTCCGGGACAGGTCCGCAACCAGTGCGAGGATGTGAACGCCGTCGGGTACCTCTTGGCAACGGTGCTCTTGCTTATTGGCGCTGTGTTCCTGCTGCCGGGATGGAACACGTCGACCGGCCTTCTGCTCATCATGGTGGCTCTCATCCTCATCGTCTGTGTCAACTTGCACGATTTGTACGCTCAGCTTGCTGGCTTCGACTTCAAGATGCCCCTTGTGAGCTTGGACCCGCAGTTGGCGTTCGTCGAGGTTGCGGCGCCGCTCGTGCTGGCGATCGGCGGCTTGCTGTTCTTCATCGGCACGCTCTTGATGTTCCGTGTGAGTATTGAATGTCTTGAATTCTTGAGATTCTGTCATAATTAACGATTGTTAGTCTCAAAATGTCCTCTTCTGCTGTTATATTTGGCATCACAATCTCTACATCTCTGGTTCCTCACTGCAAATCCATCGTCTAAATCTACGTAGAGATTTTCTGCGAGTGTGCTTCCCTAGAGGGATTGCCTAAACTATGTGTATCCCGTGCGGTATTGGATCCGTTTGTCAAGATTTAGTTCGTAATCTACCTACTTGATATAAAGTTGTCCTTTGGTTTACTCACGGATGACTTCTGTGAACTCTACTCCACCGATCCGCCACTAATTTTAGTTTTAGAGCCTTGCAGTTCGCGGGATGCTTTGAGAATATACACTACGCAGATTAGGTTGTCTCAGAATTCTCCGTGTTGACGAAGAATTTCTGACATTATCGATTGCAGGTCGTAAGGGGGGACTTCGATGCGGACGTCAGTGAGAAGGTCGTCAATCACGCATATGGCATGTTGATCGCTGGTCCGGCTCTGTGGTTCCTCGGCTCTATCCAGAACGCGTTCCAGTTGTACCAAAAAGCAGACACCAGGGTGCAGCTGATTCACAGAGCGGTTTCCGTTCCGTTCGTGATTGCCACCACCTTGCTCCTTGTGAGCGCTGTTCTGTTCTACGAGTCGACATACACTCTTCTGCCTGCTGATATTCTAGCAAGGGTAAGCCTTCACCAGTAATGCCCTTGGGAACGCTTTACATGTACATCATGCATGTTTGTAAGAATGTAAAGAAAATCTGCACCTTAAGAGAATAATTGTTCTATTACATCCGAGACAACCAAGAATATATGATATGATTTGCTACAATTCATAAACTGTCTTGATCTGACTTTCCGCTTACTGAGTAAATGCTCTTCGCAAATCATCTAGTGGAGTAATTGCCGTATTATTCAAACACCTACAATCTTCTTGGAAGTTGTTAGCGTAGATTGTGAAATTCGTCAAAGTAGGTTCTCGAATCCCTAGATGTGGAAATTACCTTCAATGTTTAGAGCTCCTACCTACTATGCTTGACCCAATGGTACTCACAATTCTTCAACTTATAACAGTTTAGCTTAACGAGCTACAGGTAATTCCTTATTGGAGCAATCCCAACCGGTGTGAGTAATTTCTATCTAGAGACAACAAATCCGGACTGCTGCCGTTCGCAAAATTATCAAGTGGAGTAAATTGCCGTATTAATTAAACACTACAATTTTCTTGGTAGTTGTTTGCGTAAATTGTGAGGTTCTTCGAAGTAGATTCCTGAATTGCTAGACGTAGAAATGATTTTCTATGTTCAGAACTCCTACGCAGTACTATGCTTGAGCCAAATTATGATATTCATAAGTCTTCGACCTATCTTATAAAAGTTTAGTTCAACGAGCTACAAGTCCCCTACAGGTAATTCGTCACTAGATCAACGTCAATCGGAGTGATTGTGATTTCTATGTAGAGACAACGATAATATAACCGAGGACACTTGATCTTACTTGAAGGTTGATTCGTTGTGGTTATTACAGAGATCGGCTATCATCTTTGCAATCGTTGCGGCTGCTTTGCTGGTGGTCGCGGCAATCGTGAATATCGTCCGTGTGTTGGAGATGCAGCAAATTGACCGGTTAGGCGGACTTCTGGAGCCGTTGCGAGGTGGTGCGCAACAGCGACTAGACAACGAGCGTGACGAGGAGGCGACACTTCTCGATCGGGAGAAGTACGCACACGATACCGAAGAGGGATCATCATACAAGCAAGCCGTCGTGACAGCTGAAGATGGCGTGCAACGCTAGTTCCATATAGTCAAAATGTAATTTATATGGCGACTGGTCATTGAAAGGAATCTTTCAATCCACCGACGCCTGCTTTTTGCGGAAAACTTATACACGGTAGGAATGTAGAATCATGTAAGTTAATCACCAAAGTATGTTTTGTTTCAATTCGATCTTGAAGGTTGAGGTTGTAACTTGTGTAGTATATTGTAAAGGTCACATGTAGCACTGTCTTTGTACATCAAGCTCGCGAGTAATGTACTTTCTGGTAGAATAAAGAGTGCTTAAGAAAGAAGGTTCCGAGATTAATCGGCGTGTCGGTGCTTTCTGCCACTCTTGCATGTTGAAGAGAAAATATGAGAGCTATGCATTTCGCAGCAAAGATATCACTTCGGTAATTCTGGTTGGATTGTTGCACCTGCTACAAATGAGAGAAATGACATACTCTAAAAATTGGAGAGGAGAAATTGCTTCCTGTACGAAACATAAGGCCTATACTACATAAGCATATCCACTTTCTTTTGATGTCGAAATCCTCCGTGAACAAATATATCCCCGTGGCGGACACAGAATCACATATGACCTATTTGGCGGAGATGTGACAGCGGGCTGCCGTAAGCGCTGTCTAGTTGTCCTACCTGTGATGAAGCTACACTTCATTCTTGAAAATTTGCCGTCCTCACAACGGTCTCTGCGTTCACTCCCCTCGGGCTGGCTGAATCCTTGAAAGCCATCAACAGTTCGTAACTTGCTGGCAGCATTTCAACCACAGCTTAGCTTGAAACAGACTTATCCGGCAGCTGCTCTGTGTCCATTCTCAGTCCATGGCACAGACCTACTACAGTAGAAGCGCCTATTCCGATGAATCGCCCCGCCGGCAATCTATAGGGTACAAGAATTTCTATCAGGTTGGGACCGAATTTTGATGAGGCTGGGACCAATAGTGCCATGACACATGTCTTGGTTTTGAGTCCTGAAGTGAGGAGGAATGAGCAGTTATGGCAAACTGTAGACAATGGTAATAAGCTTGGGCCAACTTTTGGTTTAAAAAGTTCACAACAATTTCAATGTAAGGAATAAATTATTGCAATCCTCCTGATTTATCTTCCTACACAGTGAAAATTTGCCCCGCCTTATGGAGTAGAGGTGCCCATTGCTTAAGGGATTGATTATGGGTGTCACTGCTCTATATACAACGGCAAACATTATTCTCCCTCCTACAAGCCTTTTTGGGTCGCTCACGAGGATACTTGTAATGTCGACATGAATGAATGAAATAAAGGTTTATGTGGTGGCTGCTTGTGATTGATTCCCCTCAAAAGAGTTTTGACAACTGCCATAGCCAAGAAATAGCAATTAGATGAGTGGTTATGGGTTAACCTTTGATTCGACTTTATGTTCCCCTACACTTTACCAGATAGATAGACAGATAGATAGATAGAAACTCCGGACCTTTTGTAGGCCGGCGTGATTAGAGTGTCTGTTCGTAGTGTTAATGGCCTAGTGTCCAATGGGCAAAAGGGCCATTAGAACAATACTACTCTCCTCTATCGAGGATAGACACTTTAGTGACCAGTAATACACTTTACCACTTCAAATGTGTAGCAATTTCCATGTTCATTAATTAAAAAAGAAAATGCATTCTCCTTAGAATTTGTTTCTCTTCAAGAAAAATAATCCCCAATTATTACTCCTTCCAAACATATGCAAACTCTCTTATTTTATTGGTTATAGATGCCTCAACCCTATGACAACACTTTACTCACTTTATGACTCTCATGATCACTTCCACCAAATGATTTTGGGGCAAACAAGGGGACCTAATTATGGCACGTGGAGAGAGAGAGAGAGAGAGAGATCAAAACCCCCCTTTGATGGAGGGTTTGGTGTGGATATGCTAGGTGACAAATGAAAAGGGAAAAAACAAAATGTCATACTAAATGATTTCATCGAGGGAGAACATCACCACCTTCTTCATTCCAATAAATTCACCAGATTCACCAAAGACTTCATAATGGAAACTTTGCCCACCTTCTTGAGGTTACCTTATGCAATAGTCTGGCTATGGTTGAGAAGTTTGTCCTACTCCATCTCAAAATTTCATGATAATCCATGTCCTTCATGTTATTTTATGTTCACTATGCAACTGAAGATTGTCTTTGTTTTATTAAACATTCGCCATTGAAAAGTGTACTTACCAAGTGTATTGGTGTCATTCCAACATTTCCTTCATCTCAAAAATTATATTCTTCATAACGTTATTCATTGGAAATAATGCATTCCGTATGTGATTATGCAATCTTGTGTGTTCCACCTTTTCATTTGAACTACTTTATGTGGCATCTTGAATCATGTGAATGCCCTCAAAAAAAGTCCATGGCGTTTGAATGGCTCCCCTCAACCCTGACACAATCTACCTTTGCCAAACCCAAATTGTTTAGGTGTTTGCCCAAGAAAGTGACCTGGCTCATGGAGAGTTTTATGTGGCTTAGGCCAAAAATAAGAATTCAACTTTTTAGCATGCCCTCCCACCATGTGTAGCCTTCTCATTGGATGGCCATCAATTGGGGGCATGCCCACACATTGCACATGCCTTATAAGCATGCCCTAAGTTAAACCGTCCTCTTGGTGACAGGTTTTGGTCCTGGGGGTAGCCCAGGGACCGGCTGGGGCGAACCAACCCATATATCCGTACCTTACCGGGGAGGGCGAACGGCTGGGGATTCGTGGCACTCACTTAAAATCAACCACCCTACATATTGTGGATGAAGTGGCTCCAGTACAAAAAGACCCCCTATGAGGTTGAGGGCCGATTCATTCGAATGTGACATCACTAGACATCCGGTAAGGTACCAATGTATGGGTCGGTTCGCCCTAGCCCCCAGGGACCCCCCTATACACAAAAAAAGCCCCAACCCCCAATTGCATCGATTAAATATTCCAAGTGGCCCCAAGAAAACTTCATGCCACCACATTTTAGTGTAGTTGATGCTTAGGGTTAAGGATGGCACATATTTTAATGACTATTGTTTCTAGTTTGAGGGTGACTCAAATGATTTCAATTTCTTAAGGATTCGTGTGTGGCTGGATGGCCCCAGGGCTTGGCATCGTTGTGGAGGTGTGAACATATTATGTATGTTAAGTGTTAGCAGTGTGTTGTACATGTCTTACGAACTCGAGGCAAGCGAGTTAAGTTTGGTAACTTATCTTAATTGGACACCTATATGCAAGTGGTGTATGGTTATGTATGGATCTAAGAAAGAATAACATAAAGACACATGTCGAAAGGAGATTGGACTACATGTTCAAGTTTGGTAAAAAATAGATTAGGTTCAATAATCAACATAAATTATGAGAACTGACGGGATCATTTAATAAGAAAGCGGTGATGATGAATGAAATATTCATACGAGTCCCAAATATTACGAGGAATATGGCTATGGATTCGATTTGAATGTGCTAATCATCTCACACTAAGTGCGTGTATAGTATCCTAAGAGAAGTAGGCTTTGAGAAGGTTTTAAAACTTGTCCGTTGTAGGCCTACATAGTACGTTATTAAGCATTCTTATTGTGGATTCGTGCCACACATTGCAGCCTGTGAGAGACAATGACATTCTGGAGAATGTAACTACTTGCATCCACGTGATGTGAAACAATACGACAATAGCAGAGCCAGATTAGACTGTTCTTTGCAGCAATGCCAGTGAGTCACTTCTAAGTTCTGGATGAGATAAGTGACACCTCCCCTCGTATCACCGACCTTTATCACTCAAAATATTGTACATTATTGTGTGAATGGGGATATTATATATATATATACACACACCATCTATTGGATGGATGATGTTGTTGAAATCTTCCCAATTTTGGAAAGTTCTCGCTCTCTTTTGAATGAACAAATGCATTTCATCCTTTAATTTTTTTTAATATGTCATCAATAGTATGGATGTAAATAGCTACTTCTCTCTTGGGTAGATTGCATACCGCACTCCCAATGGGCAATGAAGAAAATGAAAATCCTTGTTCCAGTCCCATTTGAACGAGGATTGCTTCATGATAATATGTGAATGATTCCCATGTAAGGTAGATGGGTCTTAAATGGTTACTTTGTCCAACCAGTCCACTTTCTCCTAGGGTACAAGACATGCAATTGGTATGAGATAGTTAGCAATTTCAAATCAAGGTTGTAGTTCCTCGTGATTTTTGGAGCTCTAATGAATATCTTATTTACTATCAAAGTGAAGATCTTTGTGCTCATTAAATGGTCATATGATTGGACAACTTTGCTACTTGCAAAATCTCAGCAACTGTCTCAGAAGTCATGTTGCTCTTCTCTCGATATTGGGGGGGGGGGGGTGGGGGTGTGGGAGGGGTTACACATGTAATGCTAAGTCCCTGGATAAGGAGTAATCATGGCACCGCCTTCTTAACTGGCTGTAAATACACCACTTGCTCGTGAACTGAATCAATATAAAAGGCTAATTGTGTGACGAAGGAGGTCAGACATTGGGGCCACCTTTGCTTGTGTCTACGTTTGTTCACCGTTTCTCACCGTAGCCATACAAATTTATGGCCTCTAGGGTTGGGCACATGGCTTGGGCTTTCATGGCCCGGGTGGCCTTTGGAGGATGTGGGCCGAATAAAAATTTGAACGTGACAATAAAACCTTGCAGTGAAACACATATTGTTACCATTGTAGGTACAGTAGTGTGTTCACTGCATTGGGGTAAAACGAAAGCATTATTTTTACTATGTTTTGCAACATGTGCGGTGGTTTGTCTTGGCTGTAGCATGGACTTAGTTGCACATTACCGCCGCCCAACTGGTTGTTTGGCCTCCCAAGATGTTGCCTACAGTTGAAGGGGCCCATTTTGGACCATGTGCCCAGCCCGGGCAACCCTTACAAACCTGAACTTCAACAACAAAAAGTAAAAAATTGAACACGACAATAAACATATACAATAAAAAAATGTTGAAAAACCTTTGAATAAAACAAAAATAATGTGTATATTATGTTGGAATAAAATGCAAGATATGTTTTTACTGCATCCTATAGCTTGCATGTGACTTGCCTTGACAATTGCCGCTTTTAAGCTTTTCTGTACAACCGCTCACCAAGCTGCCCTGCCTTCTAGCTCTAAAAACAATTGCGGGGCAGCAAAGTTGGTTCGGGCCAAGTGCCCAGCCCATCTATTGCTGCTCCTCGTCGTGCTCTGGGCGTAGCTGCGTGCTGATTGGCTGGACCATGTTTATGTTGGCGCCGGTTCTTAGTTTAGTGTCACATCGTCCCGTCGCAAAAATGGATGATAATATGACGGCCGTAGGGTTCATCTACGATAGCATTCATCCATCCCTTGTCCTCTCTCGCGGTCTCTTCAGCGAAGGCCATAAATTAGGTCGAGCTTATACGATGAGAGCTTCGGCTTCGGAGAACAGCAAACCGATGTTCCCGCCATAGACGATGAGGAAGTTTATCGGTTTATTGTCCGTGTTGATGATGTAGTGGAGCATTCTTCGCAGCCGTACGTGTAGTGGTTTTTTATTTTTTTCTAGCAGGTTTTGATGCATTCTTGCGGCAGTTGGAGAGGTTGAATGTAAAAGGAGCAAGAAGTAGATGGCTCCGGAAGGTCCGACTTCTACTATGGGAGGTGACGAGAGCACGGTAACAGCGATCTCTGGAAAGCAATATGTACCTTACAAACATAAGCTGACACTAACGGGGCATAGGAAATCGGTTTCGAGTGTGAAGTTTTCGCCAGACGGCAAGTGGGTGGGGAGTTCCTCAGCGGACAAGACATGTCGCATATGGAATTCTACGGACGGGAAGTGTGAGCGGACACTTGAAGGTCATAGTGAAGGAATATCAGATTTTGCATGGAGCTCGGATTCCCGGTACGTGTGCACTGCTTCGGACGACAAAACCCTAAAGATCTGGGACGTCATGACAGGGGATTGTGTGAAAACGTTGAAGGGGCACACGAATTATGTGTTCTGTGTGAATTTTAATCCCCAAAGTAATGTAATTGTTTCGGGCTCGTTCGACGAGACGGTGCGCCTGTGGGATGTCAAAACGGGAAAATGCCTGAAGACCTTGCCTGCGCACTCGGACCCTGTCACGGCAGTGCATTTCAATAGAGACGGTTCTCTCATCGTGTCCAGCAGTTATGATGGTCTATGCAGAATTTGGGATAATGCAACTGGCCATTGCTTGAAAACGCTAATTGATGACGAGAATCCGCCAGTCTCATTTGTGAAGTTTTCGCCCAACGGGAAGTTTATTCTGGCGGGCACACTCGACAATAACCTGGTGAGCCCGCTGTTTGTCTTATGTTATTTGCAAGAGGCATTCGATTTCATGTACTCTCTGAGACCTATGCCAGTTTGATTGACAAAGTTCAGAGGTGTTTCTGGACCGAAATCGTCCATTGGCGAGATGATCACAATTCTCTGTACTTTTGTCATGTTGAGGGAGCAATCACTCAATGTCTGTCGCATTAGTCTTCGTTCAGCCGCTTGTGGGTGAGAAAAAGTAAGAGGCGATTATATCGGAGAAGACAATGTTGGTCTTACATCGTGCAGGAGTTTAATTCCTCTTAGCTTCTGGCTGCATTATCCTGTGTTTAAGTATATAAAGCTTGTGTCGGCATTTGAAGTTTGCTGTCTTCTTGTAAGTAGGTCTTCGGTCTTGTGCCACCCCTGTTAATGGCTGTTCTGCTTCAAAACTAAAAAGGCATGACACGCATATTTGTGAGTTGTGGAGGGTACTTCAATAGAAACATCTGCAGTAGCTTCACAAAATAGCACAAATTCTCCATGTCCTACGTCCTCATGTATACTGCTATGCGTATTCAGTGACCTGGTATGTAGTTCAGAAACAGTATCAGAAGTATCCTAAGACAAGGTTGGTTACAATAGTTTAATGTTATTAGCTTCTTGGCTGCGTTATCCTCTGTTTAACTTGCTTTTGAGTCTATGAAGTTTGTGTCGGTATTTGAAGTTCGCTATCTCTTGGTAACTAGGTCTTTGATCTTGTGCCTTACAAGGTTACACCCCTATGAAATGGCTGTTTTTGCTTCAAAACTAAAATGGCATTACACACCTTTTGTGAGGTTCGAGGGTACTGAAATGTCTGCAGTGGCTATACGAAATAGTGCAGGAATTTCTCCATACCCCACATCCTCATGTGTACCATATGTGGATTCAGTAACGTGATATGTAGTTCAGAAATAGTATCATAAGTCCATTTGTTTGAATCTGCAATTTCTTGTGTGACATTCTTGGTACGGAAGCAAGAGCTTTAGAAGATTTCTTCTGTCAGATACACCAAATCAGTTTCATCTTTGTTGCATCCAATTTGTTGTCCTGCGAGGGTGTCTTCTCTAGAGTATTGATGGACATTATTGGATTCAAGTTTGGTATATTGCATGAAGTAGCAGCTCGTTTGGGAAAAGTCCTATACTATAAAGATTTGTTTTTACATTTTAACAGGTCAGCTGCTGGTATGTTATACTTTTCTGGTGCTCTGTTTTGGCAACCAATTCTTATAAGCTGTCTTGAACACATTGTACTCATTCTGGCTTATATTCATGTACTGCATCTTTGCAATCCTAGTATGGGCTCTGGGCCTTCTGTAGAGATTGTCCCGTATTCTCTTCATGCTGGATCGGAGTTGTTTGCTGTATTGCTTATATTTACTCAAATTTCATGAATGTGCAGAGGTTGTGGAACTACACTACCGGCAAGTTTTTGAAAACCTACACGGGACACACAAACAGCAAGTACTGCATCTTTGCAACATTCTCAGTCACAAATGGGAAGTACATCGTAAGTGGGTCAGAAAATAATTGTGTGTACCTCTGGGATCTTCAAGCTCGGAACATAATCCAGAAAATTGAGGGCCACACCGATACAGTCCTTTCAGTGTCTTGTCATCCAACAGAGAATAAGATTGCGTCAGGCTCTTTAGACAGAACAATCAGAATCTGGGTGCAAGAAGACAAGTGAAGCACTAGGATACAGGTTTTTGTATCATATCTGGCAATGACCATTTCCTGTGTGCTTAAACAGCTACAGAGTTGTCATCTCTGAAAGGTGTTTCTATGTCCTGCCTACTAGTATCATCTCTGGGCCTCCACAGAAATTGGCATTAACCACAATCGAGATATTGCAAAGGGGGGGAGGTTAACTTCAGAGCAAGAACATTGTGCCCATGCATCAGGTGTACAAATTGACTTCAGACTTACTCAAGACCGGCGAGACCCTGGGAAGTGCAGTTTCTGTCAGCTGTTTTCATTCAAGAGAATATTCTTCATACTAACTCCATAGACTTCATTTATAGCCCCTTCACTGGAAACTGTTCTAGACCATTCATAGTTTGCCTTGCATCGGAAGTCTCACTTTACATAGTCCGACAGTAATAGTCAATTAGGCTTGTGTAGGCCCTGCAAAAACGTTGGGGAACATTGCACATGGAAAGATAGAGGCTTGCGGTACTTCTGTTGATTTGCAAATTTTAATCTGGTCTGACAGCACATATCTCATTGATGTTGCTGGAAGTAGGGGAGTATAAAGGCAGCACATACCACTCAATTTTGAGTCAAGGGTAGAATCCTGCTTGGACAGTAATTTTTGTGTTAGTGCGATGCACCATGAGGTGATGCAATGTAGATAGGTTGCTTTCTGCAGCGCTCTCCCTGGCTGAGCATTAAATGGATGAGAAACTTGTATCAATTCATATGTTAGTCACTTATGTCTCTCTTGCCTTTGTTTGTGTGTGTATGTCAAATATCTCATATGTTTGTAAGCTGTCAATGTAGGCATTCCAGTTTCTTGAAATGTGTTTACAGGATGTTGGAGGATTTAGGGGTTGGAAAGTCACAGGGCCAACTTAATCACGTTGGTTGCTTTCAGCACTTCCGATTTTGCTTGTGGCCATTGTGCTGGAAACCTCTTTTTCCTAAGCATTATAGGCATTCACAAATGCAGAAATGATGATACGAAGGACCTCTGCTTCTTGTGGATGGATAAGCAAGCAGATCTGAATACAGCCCTTGTTAAGACCCGTCAGTTACTAAGAGATTGATGAGGTTTGACAATTGAGACTTACTAATGATGATGCAAAGAGTTGGAAGTAGCAGAAGATTTGGAATGTAGCCTGTTCCTTCTTGATGTACTAAAACTGCTGCGAAACCGAGTCCTCCTGGGAGGTGTTCAGACAGGTCTTATATAGGGTAATGGTCACAATCTGTCCGGGTTACCATTCTGCCCATGGATGGAAGAGGCAAGATTGTGGAAGTCTGATCTTGGTGGATGAATCAGTTAAAAGGGTTCATGCTCATTGTGAAAGCCATGGTGGGTGGGAATTCCGCATTTGCAAGAGGCAGGGGGAAAAGGTGTCAGATTGCGGGTTTTCTGCAGTGGCAGGGAAGTAGGCAGTGATGGCTGAAGCGCCTCCTCCAGAAGGTGAGGTAGTGGTGAAGAAGCCTCCACCCCTGGTGAAACGCAGGGATTCGGAAATCGAGAGAGACCGCCAAGGCAGCTTCTCCCGTGTATCTTCCTCGCTCCCCAATCTTCACCGCGCGCGCGTACTACCCTAATTGATTTAACTTCTGGTTTTTTATTCTTGAGTGATGGATCAAGGTTTGTTCGTGCTGGCAGGGTGAGGTCGAAGAAACCATCAAGCGGATAGCATCTCATCGAGGTTGACCACCATTTCCTTACGCATGGCATGAATCTCTGGATTAGGGTCCTCCAAATCCCTGAATATAATTTATTAGCACTCTTCACCAATCACAACATGCTATGTGGCACTTAGAAATCTAGCAATTCATGGCGAGAATTCACTTTGATGTCAGGCACATAGGGTAGGTGAATTGATGCATTGTGTTCGCTGGGACTTGTTTTGGATTGAAGGCATCGTCGGGACACTTCTCACGGACAAACATTGCGTGCCCCTGAGAACCTCCATGAACAAATTTGACACACGACAGGTGTGTGCTCAAAGTGACCGATGGTTCATATATATGTACACAATTCTTTGCATGTGTCTTGCATTCTGTACTCGAAGTTATGCAAAAAAGAAAGAAAGAGCGTTCATGGCATAACAGGGAGTGATTCCTAAGTGAGCTCCTTGTCTCTGTTTGAAGAGTAGTTGTATGATGCATCGGCAGCAGCATTAGTTTGAATGTATGAGCAGGCAGCCTCGAAAAGACCTTCTGTGTGATGGTTGTATGGGGGAGGGTTGTTTATCAGTGTGCAGCCTTTATTACGCCATTGGCACAACGAGCCAATATGATTTGCCTCAACCACGACCCCAAGGTTCGTCCTGCTGTACTCATCGCTTTGCAGACGAAAGGTTTCATACCCTAATATTAAAGGAGAACACCCCATGCAAAGGGTACAGAATGTTCTGTAATTGCCTGAGAGAAGACTCTGAATCTGGTAATTGCAATATGCAGAATCCGCTGACTATGCTAAGGATCCGGACGACTACATCAGAGATCATAGTGACACCTGACGACGAGTTCTTCCTCATCGCACTGCAGAGAACCATCCCATGCTGAAGTCGGTTGACCTGTTGCCGGAAGAGCTACTTGCAAAACGTAATTCCCCGTAAATTAGGCACAAATGTTTCTGGAGTTGCATAATAAAGTTAGGTGTAGAGTCATTCATGGATACTACAAACATGGACATTGGAGCTCACACCGTACAAAACCCACTTGTGCAGACCCAGTGCTTAGAGAAACTCAAATGCTTTCATTGCAGCTCAGAAATTAAGGAACGCCCTTTGTATTGTGCGAGCTCATGACTGCTGAGGCTCAAGATTTCTCTGCAATATTCCAGACATAATTCACAAGTGCAGCGCCTAAAATTGTAACTGTCCTTCAAGAACCGTATCTGCTACTTACGTGCAATAATGTTCTTTCAAAGCTGGTGCTTATCTGGTGAGCCATCGGATTTTGTGAAGGAGTTGTACGTGGCAAGCAGAGAAATTGAATGGGTTAGGCTAATGTGTCACCAACTGCGGGGTAAGTAATGTGCTACTGACAGATGTGCAGATTTAGTGCTTGAAGTTATTTGACTAGTTCCAATTTTTCTACCCAACATCACAATATCTCTGCAAATATGTCAGATCATTGATGTGCAATCATGACGATCAGGGGTAGACGTAGACAGTGGAACTTTGTAGTTGAATCTCCAGGAACAGTTATCACATGGAGGAATCGAGAGTAAGGTATCTGTGCCTTACATGGATACTTTAATTTCTCTCTTGCACCCACTTCTATGAAACACGCAATTAGCACATGACAATTAGCAAATCTAGATCGTGCTTTTAGCCATTTGCCTTGTAATCTCTGGAGCTCATATGAATATCTTTTGGATTATCAAAGTGAAGATTCTCATGCTGATTAAGTGGTCATATAGCTCCCCCCAATCATGTTGACTATTGAGCCTACAATGACTAACATATCTTGAGCATGTAGGCCAAATCTCTCTCAAACACGTGTCTTTTGGTGCTAGTTCTTAGTTGCACACCTAACCACATAGCATTCAAATATAAGTGTCCATACACTCTAAACTCCGTAGTATCACACCTGTGGCAACCAAAGTGCACGTGATATTATGGAGTGTTGACATGGATGCGTGATGCTATAGAATTAGTGTAGCATGTGACATTATGGAATAACACAAAGGAGATGTGAGGACAATTTGAATTCATTCTCCCGTCACCTACGCTAGTGTGGTCCACTCCACTTGGCCTTCCCGGGTGATGTGGCGGACACATGCACCAACATTCAACAAGTGGCATAAGAAGGAGAAGAATAAGAATAAGAATAAGAAGGTGACACTCCACATGTTGACACATGGCACAATGCGAGGGTGTGGGTTGACTTCTTTGGTGGATTGCATTAATGACAAATTTCGTGATATATGGGAGAGAAATATGACAATAAGGAGTGAGATTTGAACTATGAACATCCGTTCCCTAGAGTTTCGGGATATTTGAGAGTGTGTGACATTATGGAGGTTGATATTATGGAGTTTAGGGCATATTACTGTTGTCCTCGATTTAGGCATGTCTACCTCAAATGGAAACAAAAACATGTTTGGGGATCCCCGATGTGAGATGGGGTTTTCCTCGAGAAAAAAACGGGGGCACTAGAAATGGAGGAAGAAACAAAATTATAATGAACAATAAAAAAAAATATAAAAAAAATATTGTATTGGTTGTCTGTGAAGCACAGGGAGGAAAACACCACTTGCAAGTGTTCTTGAATCGACATGTGGACAATTGTGTATTGTGAGTGGGGTAATTTTGCTGCAACACTTGTATGCTTGAGAAATGGAAGGTGGTCATTTGCACAAATATAAAAGAGCGGCATTCTTCAAGAGGACTTCTCCTTTGCAAGTTTGCACCATGTGGCAGGGGAATACTTCTTTGTCATCACGATTTGCATCCTTGGGGTTATCTTTCTCCTCCTTTTCCTATATATTTTTTTGGCACGGAAGAGGGTTGCTAAGGCAGTCACACCTATTCCCAAAGCTTCAATGCACGTGTGGGTACTTAGAATATTTAGATGTATGTGTCAATTATCTCATTGGATTAATTTCCAAAGTTAATTTGACATGCAACTCGAAACAATTGAATCATGTCGCAGTTTCTTATTAAAACTTTAAATCTCCATAGTCAAAAACTCATCGTGGTCATAGAGGGTCGTTCATTTGTGCTACCCATATTGGTTATGCCCCAACTTTTGCATGGGATAAAGTGCTTGTTGTTAGAGAGGGAGAAGATGCCAACCAAGGGTTGGCATCAATGAGAGACGCTTCACACGTAATCATAGACCTAGGCTTGTGTGTAAGCTTGGGGTAGGTTTACAAAGTTACACTATGAACCAAGTCCTATTGGCTTAGGTCAGATGTGGTCTCTTTGGTGCTTCTTGTTAAACTTATTTTTGACCGGTTCAATGAATGTGAGAATGTGAAAGGACAAGTGACATGAATCACTTGCTTATAATGCCTTATATATAGTTCCTTAAAATGTGTAGAATAATGTCCATATTTGAGTGGTATGTGGTTTGGTGTGGCTCCAAGAACAGATACCAAACATGAAGTGTGTTAATAGAAATTGGATTGCATGCTAAAAATATGATAACCATTCTAGTTTCCAACAACCAACATAATTGGGGGGAGGACAAATATGACCATTTAATGAACATGAAAATCTTCACTTTGATAATGAATAAAATGTTCATATAAGCTCCAAAAATCATGAGGAAAGTGTCTACGACCTTGATTTGGATAGGCTAACTACCTTAAACTAATCGCATATTTCACATCATAGGAGAAGTGGAATAGTCGGAAAAAGCAACCATTTAAGACCCATCCATCAACCTTGTTTACTCACACCCAAAGTACATATGGATCGGCAAAAAGGAATGTCATGTCACATATATATATATCATATATGACAATAGCAATTGCCAACTTTGGCAACCACCGAAGCATGTTCCAAATCATGGGAGAGCGTAATGAACGTGTCGGCCAATATGATCCCTTGCATTTCCCATAGTTCGTCACTATTGATACAAATACCCAAACAATTTGGAGCCAATCGAGTATACTGAAGCCTTCAAACTTCACTTTCCATCAAAAAGGTCGGATGAGATGTATATAGAAATTATGGCTTTTGATAGGGGCAAGTGTAACTTGTAAGATGAGGCGACCACAACACTGTCGGCTGGGGCGAACCAACCCATATATCCGTACCTTACCGGGGAGGGCGAACGGCTGGGGATTCGTGGCACTCACTTAAAATCAACCACCCTACATATCGTGGATGAAGTGGCTCCAATACAAAAAGACCCCCTATGAGGTTGAGGGCCGATTCATTCGAATGTGACATCACTAGACATCCGGTAAGGTACCAATGTATGGGTCGGTTCGCCCTAGCCAACACTGTCCAGGGAGAACCGGCAGTTAGTTACAGACGAACCGGTTGAGTTTGAGAAATAACCGGTTGAAACAATGTCCGGGGAGAACTGGTATTTAGTGTAATGGCGGCGAGTTGATTTTGTGAAAAGTCCGGTTGATTTGGGAAAGTGGAGGATGTGAAACCGGCGCTTTTAAAAAAAATGGATTTCAACCAGCAACCATTTTGAGGAGGAGGTTTTTTACCCAGATGGATTGTGAAATAGGCGGATATCATCTGGTTCTATTGATGACATGGCGGATTTTAGAATAGATGCAAAGTAGTGCATGTAGGACACCATGGCATGTCCTCATGAAATTGGAAAAAGCGATGTCTACGGTTTAGGTTAGCCGTGCTGCCACCTTTCTTTCATTTAGCAAGCGCGTCAGTGAGTTTGAACTCTGAAAGTGCACCACTACACCACATTCATTGTCTTCATTCTATCCATTGTAGGCTTGTAGTGATTTGGTGAATGGCGAACAAGCGAAGCTTTTGCTTCATTATTGCATTTCATTGTTGGCAGCTGGCTACAGCGGACGCTACTACCTCCTCATTCTTGCTTATTTCGCTAATTCGTTGCCGCATGTCTTTCTTGCTTTTGTCGCATTTCGGTTCTACATTCCCTTTTGTAGCTCAAGCGATTTCTTCAATTTCTCACTTGCTTGTGGAAATCTCTTTGCGAGCAATTTTCTCGTCAATTGCAAAGCTAGGAAGTCGATGTCATGCGTGCTTCTTAGATCAAACACGGAGGTGCTGCGGATCGAAGTCATTGAACAAGAGGCACTGCAATCGGGAGGCTCTGCGATTGATGGGGAGGCGTTGTGATCGAAGTCATCGAACAAGAGGCGTTGTGATCGGGAGGTAGATTACATATTATTATTGTATGTTGATATGTTCTTTGATGACCAAATTCGTTATTTTGAGATAAAGTCAGAATTTTGAGACTTTTTGCCTACAATTTCAACAATTGTTTAGAGATAATTTTCATATTTTTTGGAATTTCTAATTATAGACTATCCTCGACTCGAGGATAATCTTCCCATATATAGTCAAAAAATCACTTATAAATATAGATTCAATCAAGAAATTCATGAAAAACATAAAATTAAGCATTAAATTGAGACTATGAAAAGTCTCAAAATAACGAATTTGGTCATTTTGGACGTTGTTGTTGAATGGTGTATGTTGTTTGTAGATATAATTTTGCTACATTGGAAAACCAGCTTACATATGAATGTCCAAGTTTTTGGCCGGTTGTCATTACAATGAAGAAAAAATTAGCCGGTACTTGAAAAAAAATATAGGATATTGGCCGGTCCAAATTAATGGCAACAAGTTTGCAACCGGTCAAATCCTGAAAAAACCGGTAGAAGTTGTGAAGGGGCGGATTTTAGCTAGTTGAGCTCAAAAGTCTCCTGAACCCTGGGTTGAAGTTGGAGACTGCAGGAGAATTACCGATCGTTTTAGAGGAATCTATAGAATATACCTCCTCAAATGAATAAAGCAAAACCGGAAGATGTCAACATGTAACCGGCTGGATTTAGAATCACTAGGATCTTGATTCTTGACCGACTATGCCCAACAACTTCCCGGGCACTGGACTGCAGGCTCTTTTTGGGGAATGGCAAGGCTAAAGGTCTGGCAGTGGTCCCACATGTTCCCTTGGAAGGGTTGAAAATAGTGTAAAGGGAGATTTTGGGGCATAATCGGTCGAGATCCTAGTGTTTCTAAGTCCAACCAGTTACATGTTGACATCTTTTGGTTTTGCTTTATGAATTTGAGGTATATTTTATAGATTCCTCTTAAAAGGATGGTGTGCTTTTCCTGAAGTCTTGAACTTCAACCGGTTATTTCTCAAACTCAACCAGTTCGTCTGTAACTAGCGGCCGGTTCTCCCCGTTCACTGGTTGAAAACACCTGTGTGAATTTTCCTCGTGGAAACTTGTCAGTTGGCTACCTAAACTTCATCGTGAATGTATGGGTTGAAATGGATGAACTCACCTAGAATAGTTTCTCAAGCATTTTGAAAAAGTGGAGGATTTTTTGTGTTTTCATGTACAAAATTGAAAACAACTACATTGATTATCCCAATTAGTGCATGTTGCTATTCAGAGTTACGCAGTGCTATGACTCTTTAATGAGAATGTAGTATTTTACCAAGCAAAGTCATTTATGTTTTATGATGTCCAAACAACCTATTGAACTTTCATTGGTAGAAACTGAACTCCTGAGTAAGACATTATTGTAGTACATAACTCCAAATATAGTAACATGTACTAATTGGGATAATCAGTGTAATTGCAAGGTGATCAAAGTACAACCACCAAGGGGAAACTCTCATCATGGAACACAAGGGGAATCAAGAAATAATACCCAATTTGGGGCCGCGCTTTTTAAGTAACCATTTAATTACTCATAGTGGCAATAAGGTCTTTAATGAATCAAATTGGATCAAACTCATCAAGAACATCTTGATACACCACCTCCGGAGATGTAGCTAAATTGAAAAACATTATGATAAAGTATCGATATAATATATTACAATGTGTAGATCTTCATCTCCTACTATGGATGTTTGTAGCACCTTCGCACTCACATGGTGAATTTTGTGTCGACTACATCAACTTTGTTGGAACCTAATGCACACAAGTCATAATTACGGTTAGTTTACCTTGGAGTTAACTATCTGTTTTCACTTAGGGTTACTGTTAGGGTTTCCTCAGATAGCCAAGACCTCCCTCTACCTTGTATAAGTATCATATGATACACTCACAATAAATGAACTGAATCGTTCCAAAGCAGTGACTTATGCTTTAGTTTCAACATGGTATCAGAGCAGGCTTAGGATCGGATCTGCACTCTTCTCTCTCCATTTCTCTTCCCTCAAAATTCTTTATGTCAACCATAGAAAACTTAGAAGGAGACACGGCAAGCAGCCGACAAACTCACACCATGGCTGGAGACAATGGACTTCCGGAGAGCTATCACCTCGACGGAGGAGCAAACTTTGGAGTATGGGCATACCGGATGAAGAATCTACTTCAGAGAGATGGGCGCTTTCACTATTGTCTCACACCTCCGAACAAGATCATGAGTGAAGAAGAGACAATGGCGCGGCAGCAAGTCATGAGCATCATCAACAACAATGCAAAGAACAACGCACTCAAACTCCTTCGACGCTACAATGACCCATACGAATGCTCTCGGGGGGGGGGGTAGTCAATGGTGGAGTAGCAATATACGTGCGAACAAATGATAGGGTATTTTAAAAACATGGGGGCTAAAATTTATAAATGGACTTAAGAGTAATATAGGGTATCAAAAATGGCATTGGACAACTTTAAAGTACTATAGGGTATGGAATAATAGGTAATTTGGAATTATAAGTAATGCAAGCCATTTTTCTATTAACCCAAAGTAGAAATTGACATAATGATAGCATGTGGAAAAAAGAAGAGAATTGGAAGTCATACCCCCCTATAAAATAGTGGTTGTTCGCACCTATATCCTTAACTTTTTAACACACTGCCCCCCCCCCCCCCCCGTGCGAATGCTGGACCGGATTGAAGGCGAGGTACGAATCTGACAGCGGGCCTCGTCGAGTGATGCTCATAGACAAGTTCTTTGCTTTGAGGAAAACAGAATCAACTTCCATGGACACCCATCTTACCGAAGTTCGAGAGATCGCAAACCTCGTAGAAGAAGTCGATGTCAACATCCCTGAAGACATCATAGTGTATTACACACTGAAGAACCTGCCAAAGGAATATGAAATATTCAAAAGGATGCAGATCGCCGCACAAACCCTGCCGACCTACGAACAGCTTGAAGCCAAACTGATCTCAGAAGAGACATCAATGCGCTTGGAAACCCAGCAGAAGGAAGAAGGTGAAGCCTTCCTGCTGCACAACGACAGATCAAGAAGATCTCAGCCTACGGCGAAGTACGGATCAACTCAAACAACTCCAAATCCCAGACACTACTTCACCAACAGAAGACGTTCAGATTCGGGAGGACCACCTGCGCCGAGACACTCGCACTTTGGGGCAGCACAGAAAGGAAGCTCATCCGCAAACTATCAACCTCGGTACAAATCCAAGGGATCCGACAAACATAGAACCGACACATGCGACTTCTGCGGCCTCGAAGGACATTTCGAGCGGGAATGCGATCTACGGTCAATCCTGGACCGGATGAAGGATTATGAACACAGACTTCTTGAGCGCCAAAATCGAGCTCTCCATGGGCAAGCACACCACCTCGAAGAATCAACTGAGGTACACAATCCGGAACAAGACTCTAAAAACTTCGAACTAGCGGATCAAGTCATAGATGTTTGTTTACCATAATTAAATGTGGTAGAGACACCTAAGCAGACGAGCTCTTGGTATGTGGACTCCGGAGCCACACACCATGTGTTCGGAGATCCCTCAGCATTTACCACTATTTACCCAGCTAGTGGGGCTCGAGTTCGCTCTGCAGGCGGACAAAACCATAATGTTGCTGGAGTCGGGAATGTCGACGTCCACTTTCTACCTGGAGAAATAAAATCTATCTCTTATGTCCTCTACACCCCAGGCATTATGAAAAATCTACTGAGTGTAGGGTCTCTAGCTAACCAAAACAAAACCCTTATTTTTAAATCTGAAGGGTGTTTCATGATTAACAACACCACCCGTGAAGTAGAAGCATTCGCCCCTAGAGAGAACACAAGAGGCCTATATAAATTACCAACAGATCCAACAAACCTAGGACCAGAAGCAAACTCAGTTCAATTTAGCTCGTAGGCCAATCTCTGGCACAAGAGACTCGGGCGTTTTCATACCCGCAGCATGCAACGCATGATCAACTCTAACGTTGTTATTGGTATGCCAAAGCTTCATTTTTTGAAACAGACATGTAGCGCCTGCCAACTCGGGAAACACACCCGAACCAAAATGCCCAAAGAAACTACACATCACACTTCAAAAATCCTAGAACTAGTCTATTCTGACGTATGTGGACCCTTCAAAGTTAATTCCACAAGAGGAGCGAGATACTTTGTGACCTTCGTAGACGACTTCTCACGAAAGTTATGGGTTTATTTTATTTCTTACAAGAGCGAAATTCTGACAAAATTCCAACAGTTTGCACATCTTATGGAAAGTTCTACAGGACACACCATTCAGACCCTCTGCACCGACAACGGCGGTGAATTTACATCTCAAGCATTTCACACCTTGTGCTCTTCGAAGGGGATCTCTAGAGTACTCACTCCGCCCTACGGCGTGGCAGAGGGTAGAAGCACACTACACCCTAGCCACTTGTGGCCCCTCCTTGAAGTATTTTTTAGTACTTTTTGTATATAAAAATTCATACAAGTTGCTCCACAATCATTAGGATTAACTAATTTGAAAATCGGACAAATTGCCCACCTCAATTTTGGAATTCTCATGATTAAGGTTTCAATTTTTTTTTAAATGCAATTCTTTGGCACTTATGGCTTACGGAAAAAAAGTTACGTGCCAGAAAGCATTTAAAGAAATGAAATGTGACAAAAACCATGAAATTAACAAACTTCATTGTCTTTTCTTATATACTATGCTCACAACAAAATTCAAGCGATTTGAATGTAATCTCAATCATTTTTTAAGTATTTTTTGAGAAAAATTAATACTGCACATACTGTGACAGTATTAATTTTTTGTACAATAATACTTGTTTCTCTTAGAATATGACACTATATAGAGGTTTAGTACAAGATATCTCTTCCTTAGGATAAAGACTACAAGAATATGAAAAAATATAATACAAATTCATTGTATATTTGACGTGGTTGATGTTCAAAAACACGATTTTAGCAAAACTATGTTTGTGACGTATTAAATTGGGGACCGTAGTGTACTTTCACCCCAGAGCATCAGAACAGATCTCTTCTTGACATCACCAGATGTCTTCTCATGGACAAGGCTCTTCCGGGCCATCTATGGGGTGAGCAATCAAGGCGGCTAGCGCCATCCTCAACCTTCAATCAACCAAACGCCACCTTGACAAAACACCGAATGAGTTTTTTTCAAGTAAGAAACCCTCTGTAAAACACTTACGCGTTTTTGGCTCTATAGCTTTTGTCCACATTCCAAAACCCTCGAGGACCAAACTCGACCCCCGCTCCGAACGCTGCATCCTCCTCAGCTTCGACGAAGAAACCAAAGCCTACAGATGCTACCGCCCATCCACCAAGAAGGTGTTTATCTCTCGCGACATCTACATCGAAGAAGACCACCTCCTATCTACACCCATCGCCATCAAACCAGACCCTATTCTCACGGACTCTCCACTCGACAGCACTCCCGCGCCTACAAGAACCGAAGAATCGCGTATGTTTTCACCAATCTAGGGACCATCTCTCTCATCTCAAGCACAACCCTGCTCCCCTCAACAGGCCTCACCCACTCAACTCAGCACGCCACTACTCTCCCCGTCTCCTGACTCCCCACCACCATCGATCATCCCTGCCGACTGCCCTCCGTCCCCGACCTCTCTCCCATCGCATGTTCCTGTCCATCCTCGACGCTCCAACCGAATTCGCCATTTTCCCAAATGCCTCCAGGACTTTGCCGCACAGCTTCAACTAAATGACCCCGACTCGCTCTCCAAAGAACAGACAAAACCTCTCACTTTTCAAGAAGCCAACGCCAATCCACACTGGCAAGCCGCCATGCAAGCTGAGATCGACTCCATCCACACCAATCACACCTTGACATTGGTGCCGCTACCTCCTAACACCAAAGCCATCACCTCCAGGTGGGTATACAAGCTAAAGCATGGTCTCAATGGTGGCCCCGCTCGTTACAAGGCCTGGCTGGTTGCTCGAGGCTACGAACAGACGTTTGGCGTTGACTACATAGAGACATTCGCTCCGGTGGTACACTGGGAAACCATCCGCATCCTCACGGTGATTGCTGTCCACCTCCACTGGCCCATACACCAACTCGATGTGCTCACCGCCTTTCTTCACGGCTTTCTTGACAACCCCGTCTACATGCACCAGCCCCAAGGCTTCGTTCAACCCGGCGAAGGCCATCTTGTATGCAAGCTCTTCAGATCTTTATATGGCCTCCGCCAAAGTCCCCGCGCTTGGTACGCTCAACTTCACACCGCTCTTTTAACCTGGCACCTCATACAATCTCACTCCGACCCCAACCTTTATTTTACTCACATCGGCCCCGACACTGTGGCCTTCTCGTCTACGTTGATGACATCCTTATAACAGGAAATAACCCCCGTCTCATTACTCAACTCAAAGACCATCTCCGAAGCACCTTCAAGACTAACGACCTCAGCCCCATTCAACGCTACCTCGGTGTTCAATTCAACCGAACTTCCTCGGGTCTATGCATGCATCAGACCGAATACGCCCTCAGCATCCTTCACCAGTTCAACATGGAGCACTACGCACCATCCCACACCCCTCTACCCGAAGGTACGATTCTCTCTAAAGATACCACCACTCCCCACGTTGATGCCACAATTTACAGAATGCTAGTGGGAAAACTTCTCTTTCTTACAAAGACACGCCCCGACATCACACATGCGGTCAGCGTAGTTAGCCGGTTCATGCAGAATCCTCAAGAAGCACATCTCCAAGCGGCCAAGCACATCTTGCGCTATGTGCGCCGGTATCTAGACCTTGGCTTATTCTTCAAAAAAAGGGAGGACAATCGTCTGCATGGCTATACCGACGCAGCTTACGGCCAAGACATTGATGACAGAATCTCCGTAGGTGCATTCATCTTCTTCCTAGGAAAAACCCCTATCTCTTGGAATTCCAAGAAACAATCTAGTACTTCCAGATCCTCGTGTGAATCCGAGTACGGAGCTCTAGCTCAGTGTTCATGTGAAGCCATATGGATCAGAAGATTACTCCAAGAATTCAAAATTCTGGACAACAAACCAACCAACCTTTATTGTGATAATCAAAGTAGTATTAAACTCAGTTACAATCCTGTTTTTCATGAGAAATCCAAACACTTCGAAATAGATTATCACTTCACCTGACAGAAGGTAGAAGATAGCACTATCAAGATTGAATACATCTCTTCTCAGGAGCAACCAGAGGATATTCTTACTAAATCACTGGGGAGGAGCAAGTTTGAAGACTGCAAACAAACTCCATCTTCGCAACGCTCATTCTCTCAGACTTCAAGACCTTACTGCATGACGAGGAAAATAAACAGGAATCGACCCTTCAGAACACGAAGCATCCGTCTCATCAAAATCCTCCTCTTCCCAACCACTGTCACTCCAACTGCTATCTCGAAAACACCTAGGACTCAAACTCATGTTCTCTCGAACATTAAATTGATACCCAGACTCCTTCCTCCACCGGACACTGCTCGCATCGGAATCCAATCGACTGATCTCTCGCCTTCCAGCCTCCGACTGTTTTCCGAAATCGGCTAAGCGCTCCAAGAAGAGCAATCTAAACAACTCCAACTCACTCTCTACCCAATCTCGCAGTGGAGGGCGACATTCTCGATGCTCTGCAAGGTATCGGAAGAAACCAGGAGTGTCCACTCGAACCATGTCTAAGGCTGCCCATTCCAGTGTTGAACCTACACCTCTCTTCCAGGCTCGATTCACTCGCCGTAGCCTCCACAAAAGTGAAATATCCACTCTCTAATGAAAGCGCGGCCAAATTTGCGAAAGAACCAACTCATCACTTAGAAGGGGCAACAACGTCGCTCTCTCGACGATTCGTTCTTCGACAAACGCGCTAGGCAAACGCCCTGAGTTCTCAAAGACTCGGCACTCGATCAAACTTATCAATAATGAGATACCTCGCTTGAGCATCACCAAGAGTGTCCACAACAACAGAAACAACAATCTCATCGACGTGATCTCCCTTAGCCGTAGGTCCATTGTTACCACTATCTCTCGTAAACCATAAGACGTTGTGTGCAAGAGGGGGTGTTGGAACCTTATGCACACAAGTCATAATTACGGTTAGTTTACCTTGAAGTTAACTATCTGTTTTCACTTAGGGTTACTGTTAGGGTTTCCTCAGACAGCTAAGACCTCCCTCTACCTTGTATAAGTATCATATGATACACTCACAATAAATGAACTGAATCGTTCCAAAGCAGTGACTTCTGCTTTAGTTTCAACAAACTTGTCCTATTAATGTGGGTTGCATTTGGAGTGACAAGATGCTACATTATTTTTCCAAGAATGTCAGTAATGACCAAGGAAGTCATTTCTTATTCCTTCTTGTGCATTCTAGCAATTTAGGTTATCTGGGTAGAATTTGATATCCTTATTAACACGTAAATGTGTAACTCCGTGGTAACTCCAAATTACGATAATTCACACTAATAGGAGAAATCGGTGTACTTCACAAATATGAAAAAATCAACTATGGATGACACCCAACCCAATGATGGGGAGAACCAACTGCTAGTTACAGATAAACCGGTAGGGTTTGATAAATAACCAGTTGAAGTTCAAGACTTCAAGAAAATTACCCATCATTTTAGAGGAATCTATAAAATATTCCTCAAATCAATAAAGAAAAACTGGAAGATCACAACATGTAACTGGCTGGACTTGGTCCAAGATGACCCTAAACTATCGGGTGATAGTGGAGAGGCATCCATTTCCAAATGGAGCGCTTGGCGGTTCGATTCCCGCTGTGAAATCTTCTCTCTACTTGACCGGGGGGGGACACACCCACCCACACACACACAAGCTAAGTAGACATGAAGCCAAGAGCCCCACCCACTGCAAGGTAGGCAGTAAACCCCACCCTGCACCAAAAGGATTCTTGGGCAGGGTAGGACCAACGGGCTCAAATTCACGTCGGATTGCCTGACATTGGTCATTTATTTATTTAACTAGCTGGACTTGGAAACACCAAGAATTTTGACCAATTATGCCCAAAAATCTCCCCGGACACTAACCCAACCTTGTTGTCATTGTTATGACACTCACACTTTATTTTGATGAGAATGCAATGCATTGTATCCATTCAACACCATCAAATGTTGAAGTACCAATACCTTGTCAAGGTTTATGAATTTGTACTAAATTGCAGGACAGTGGTGTGACTCGTGGGAGGAGTCTTGCTGGAATTTCTGGACGTTGCCAGGTGCACGAACTATATGTAGTCCCACCCTTAGCCCTGACCACGAGTTTCCTTCTGTAAAAGTTGACATCTAGCCAAAGTGGCGATCAGTTTCACATTACGAAGGCACTATTTTCAACTGAAACTCCCAGATAATACTATGCAGTCGTCTGCCTTGAACTTGTGATAACTGAAGTTGAAAAGAAAACCAAAAACATAAACATGGACCAAATTAAGAAAGCTATAATCAATCAAGGCTCCATTCAGTTTTTGGGTTCAACCCAGACTTCCCTAGTACTGCACTAGGTGCCAAAATATGAGTTCTGAGCAATCTTCATGCTTCGATGAGAGAAATATGCAAATCTACCAATGTGGTAGATTCACAAATTTTCCAATGACGTAGGATAATTTTTTAATAATGCATGTCAGTCGTCCATCTCTTGTATGCTTGTAGTGTTTGTCACTTTGCATTGGTGAACTAACACTTAAACGTGTTTCAATGAGTATTTGATTCTTTTCTAAATGTTGTTAACACAACATAAAAAATTCCTATAAGATACCAACAAAATGTAGATCTTAGTGGTCACCAATACTTGTTTTGGAGACCAAAAAATTAATTAAATAAGATTAATTAAATAAAAATTGTGAAATGTGGATGGGCTAGTGAAGTAGCTTGAATAAAATAATCATGTTTACGTGGGCAAAGAGGCCACCATTGTCATCCAAGGGCACATGGCTATAGCCACTATGCGCCATCCTGGTATTTCCACGCTCAACATGTTGCTAGTCGTAGTCACTAGCCAACGATGCATAAGGGGCGGGGGAAACGAGTTGACAACCCACATATTTGCCCAACCTCTAATCACTACTAGTGCGCCCTTAATCACATGCCCCCCCTCCTAAATCGCCTCATTTGCAATAGATTTTACTACATTCATCACCCATGTTAGCTTGCTCCCAACATATTTCATCGCCTCAAATTGCTCTAGCGTCCATGTTTTCATTGCATCATTGCGCAATTAGCCAAGCTTCCCTCACCTTGATGAAACACATCTTAGTGCAAAGTGAAGCATCAATTCCTAGAGTTTCATTAGTCAATATGCAATTTTTGTTATTGTGTCATGGTTCTGGATTTTTGGTGCGTTGAAAGGGGTTTGAGACTTGGGTGCAAGGAGTGGGGAGGAATTGTGAAGCCACTCGCAAAATTCCCTAAGATTTGTCTGCAATTTGAGAGGGGGCTACTCCCCTACGATCTCAATTCTGCATTGAAAAATGGGCAAACTTGGGAGATGTTCAAACCTGGCTCTTGCATTCTTGGCATTTGCATTGCATCCTGATCACTGCCTTGTGATTCCTTGCACCAATTGCGCTCAATATGGGTGTTTATGTCCTTGTTGTTTGTAACATACCCTAGTGGTACTTTGATTAAGAGATTTATTGATTGGAAAGAAAAAATGATAACTTACCATGCTTTGTTGTATTTAGCATGTGAGCATATGGGGACTGGAGTCAGACAACTCCAGAGGAAGAAATGGGCTAGACAACCCATGGACATAGTATGTACGGGAGTTAGACAGCTCCCGATGGAAGATCTTTGCGTTGGAGTTAGACAACTCCAACTAGAAGAAAGGATGGATGAATTAAGTTGGAATTAGACAGTTCCAACTAGAAGAAGGGATGGATGAATCCAGTTGGAATGAGACAGTTCCAACTGGAGGAATGTGATTGAGCTAGAAGATGGAAGAAGGTTCTAGAGGAACCAAAGATAGAAGATTCATAGTAGAACTAAAGATAGAGCTATGAATAGAGTACTTTTACTATATGTGGAAATAGAAGTAAAAGTAGTGCCTTTGGCATATAAGAAAGAGCTCGGGGGAGGAGAGGGGATCTATCTTTTGTCTCCCTCCTATGGTTGGGTGGTTCGAGCTTGTAAGAAACACAATTGTATTTGCAGCAAGAAAGTTTTTATAATACATTGGAAGTTCACAGTTGTATTCGAAGTGTAATTGTTGCATTGAAGAAAGTGACATTGTTGCTATTGTGGTTCACCTTCAAAATCCTCACTCCTAATGTGTGTTGAAGGTTGGATGTGGGATTTGCATTTTTTGGAAGGTTGGTATGGGATCTTCAATTCGGGGAAGGTGAGTGTAGTTTAGGTTTTGGCTAAAGACAAAAGCCAAGGAAACAATTAGGGAAGACTTAAAATGTGATTTTGTGATATCTAGGTGTCTTAGATTAAGCTTAAGTAGGGTAAACACATGTTCTTTTTTTCTTTTTTTCTTTTTTTTCTTCATATAATTCATGTTTTGAATGGACAATTGGATAGCTAAGTTCTTTGAGATTAAGACTCATGATCTCTCAAACACCAGTACATGCATTTGTAATTGTCTCTTATACTCACATTATTTACCCAGTCAATAGTTTGGTAGCGAGTTCCTTTTCTTTGCACCTTGTGCACACAAGCATAGGCACAAGCATCATCAATGGTCTTGCATTTTCACATCCCATTCTAGTCTCTTTACAAAAGCCAAGGCACTTTGGAATAGTTTATTGTCTCGTGTTAATAAAACCTTCTTAATGTCACTTGAGATGTCAATACAATCACCCATCCAGGGCTAGCAGTGTTCTTTAGTTAGTTCTTTAATTCAGACTTTGTTTTCATATTATGATCATTTACTTGATCTTAGCCACAACATCTAAATTTGCTCCAATACACCAGGTGGGTTAAAAGACCATGGACTAGTTCCTTGATTTATCCTTTTTAATCTTTGACACGGTCTATAAGCTTCTTTCTTGTTCAAACCTTGAACATTCAGTTCATTTGTTTACAATATCTCTTCTTTTCTCACTTTGTTGCCCTTCCAACCTGCCTCTTTGTCTTTTGACAATCAATAGACTTAACCACTTGTCCTTTCAAATTCCAAGTTTGCCAAGGGTTATTGTGTGCAAGTAAGGTAGAAATACCATAACCCGATCACCACCCAATAGCGGTGCACTAGACCGCCTCATAATGGTAAAGTGCCATGTCTTAAATGGA
This sequence comes from Polytrichum formosum, assembly GCA_964035585.1. Taxonomy (NCBI): domain Eukaryota; kingdom Viridiplantae; phylum Streptophyta; class Polytrichopsida; order Polytrichales; family Polytrichaceae; genus Polytrichum; species Polytrichum formosum. The sequence continues at coordinate 30,475,618 of OZ037935.1, read as the reverse complement.
GCGGCAACTTCAATGCAGTGTAGCCAATGGGAGGCAAGATCTAACGTACTCATGATTAACGGGTTTAGGTGATGTTCTGTATCGAAATGCGGAGAGCCTAGTGAACCGGAAGTGGGTTGGACAAACTTTCCACTTTGAAAAATTGTGGAACTTTTTGTGCAAGGCACAAAAATACGAAACAACTTGCATTCTTCATGAATCCTTCTCGTCTATCTTGGAAAATTATCTCATGATTGTCAGACCAGATCTTCAATGCGAATCACCTTATTTTAACGGGTTATGGTATTTCTACCTTAGGGAATCCTTACTTGAAAGAGTCTATGGCCTCCTCAACTCCTAAAGCATTCTTCTCTCATGAACCTCCAACTCTACACTCAAAGGTGAGTCCCGATATACTACAACGACATTCCTTCTCTTCTTATATCAATTTCTATATAGCCAATTGTTTTTTAAGCACAAAGACAATTCTTTGTGCAGTTACTCTTTCCAAGACTCGTCAAACTACTCAACGTCCATTATTCTAAATTTGTAGGAGGGATCGAAGTTGGAATCCTCATACTATGTATCTCCTACAATTTGGCCTTATATGGCACATGTGAATTGAATTTCTATTTCTAAATAAGTTATTTTCACATTGTTTTCCCTATCTAGATGAGAATTCAAGAAAATAGATTCCACGATATTGCAATGGCTCAAACGGCCACTTGCAAGCCAAATGCGATCCACGAGCTCCACTTCACCAGTTCCCAAAATGCTTTTAAACTAGGGCCTATTGAGGTCCAATTGCTTGCTAGCGCCAATGATTTTCTTGACAATCAAAGTCTTCAAGTTCAGGTGCAAAGGTGTCACTCATTGAATGCATGGCATCTCCCCATGCAAACTCAACATTGAAAGTAGTTGGCCCAAGAGGATCTTGCATCCACAACCTAAGCCGTGTAAGGTAGAAATACCATAACCCATGAAAATAAGGTGATTCGCATTGAAGATATGGTCTTACAATCATGAGATAATTTTCCAAGATAGACGAGAAGGATTCATGAAGAATGCAACTTGTTTCATATTTTTCTGTCTTGTACAAAAAATGCTACATTTTTCAAAGTGGAAAGTTGTCAAACCCCCTACTCGTTCACTAGATCCTCCCTACACCGAACACGGTAATCCACATTTCCATACAGAACATCACCTAAACCGGTTAACTCTAAACTTGACTCCCATTGGCTACACTAAGTGTACATGCATTGAAATGTGGGCTTCGCCATGATCGGTTTCAGAAATGGCACTTCACTATTATGACGGCGGTCTAGTGCACGGGTAGAGGGTGGTTAACTGGTTTGGGTATTTCTACCTTAGTTACAGATGAACCAGTTGAGTTTGAAAAATAGCCTGTTGAAGTTCAAGACCTCAGGAAAATTACCAATCGTTCTAGAGAATTTTATGGGATGTGTCTCAAATTAATAAAGCAAAATCGGAAGATCGTAACATGTAACCGGTTGGACTTGGGAACACTTGGATTTTGACCGATTATGCCCAAAAATCTCCCCGGACACTGCATGTGAACTGCCAAAATGGTTCCACGACAAAATGAAATGTCATAGTATTCAAGTTACAAGGCTACTGCAATAAGTCAGAGCCTGACTACTTTGATTTGATGGCAGCCTTGGAATCCGGTGGTCAGCAGCAATAAGCACCTGAGCTCAAGGACACCTGGACCAGGACCAAGACATCATGTGGACCCACCCGATTGGTCCACTTGTCATGTGTTTGGTCGGTTTGTTTGGGTCCAGGTTAGGGCCACTTTACATTAGGGTTGAGGCATCTGGAGTAGAGGCGCCCATAACCGATCGCTTAAGATATTCTATGCCACATCTTGAGAAGTATAAGGCGGTGCCATTTTTTCCCGTGTAGGACGATAAAAATCACGAGGACTGTAATTTTTTTGGTATTGTTATTCCTTGAATTGAAACTATTGTGAAATTTTGATGCCAAAAGTTGGTCCAAACGTGTTACTGATGTCTAGAGTATGCCATAACCGCTCATTTTAACCGCTTGTTCTTCCTCATTTTAACACTCAAAACCAAGACATGTGTCATGGCAATATTGGTTCCCGGCCTTATCAAAATTCAATCCCAGCCTAATCGAAATGCAGTACCAACTTTGTTGAAATTCTAGTATCCTATATATTGTCAATGGGGTCCTAATCGGGAGTAGGCGCCTCTACTCTAGTCTATAACTGATAAAATCAGAGAGTTTGCATCTGTTTAGGAGGAGTAAAACCAGGGAAGTATTTTTTTGTGAAGAGAACTCGGGGGGGGGGGGTAGTCATTGGTTGGAGTAGCAATATACGTGCGAACAAATGATAGGGTATTTTAAAAACATGGGGGCAAAAAATTATAATTGGACTTAAGAGTAATATAGGGTATCAAAAATGGCACTGGACATCTTTAAAGTACTATAGTCTATAGTGTATGGAATAATAGGTAATTTGGAATTATAAGTAATGCAAGCCATTTTTCTATTAACCCAAAATAGGAAATCACATAATGATAGCATGTGAAAAAAGAAGAGAATTGAAAGTAATACCCCCCTATAAAATAGTGGTTGTTCGCACCTATATCCTTAACTTTCTAACACACTACCCCCCCCCCCCCCCGAGGAAGAGAAACAAATTCTAAGGACAATGCAAACATTGTTTAAAAAAAAATTATGAGTATGGAAATTGCTACAAATTTCGAAGCATTAAAGTTAGGGTAACACGTAGTTGATCTATATGTTAACCCATAACCGCTCATCTAAATGTTAATGCTTGGCTATGACAGTTGTCATAAATCTTATGAGGGCAATATATCATAAGCCGCCACCACATAAAGCTTAACTTCGTTCGCCTTTAAAAATGTAGATCTCATCCATGTCGGCATTACATGACCATGGTGAGCAGTTAATTGGACTTGGTCGACTACAGATGCCTCGACCTTAGAGCTTGAGGGCCCTTAACATGTGATATACATACTATGTGGTTGGTCGAAAAGCCGGAGATGGTCCAAGTTCACTTTACACTAGACCTTGAAGACCTAAGGCACTAGAGAAATTCAAATGGATGAAAAATCTACACGGCGTCCTACATGGCAGTAAGTGGATATTGTTTCATGGTCTACCGCATATTGCATTACGCCCATCAAATAGAGGTGGATATAACGTAAAACTAGCAGCTGAGATAATCAGTTAAATTAATATTGGCTCTTGGAAATACTATATTGCCATGGTGGGGATCCAAACCCAAAAACATATGTTGCAGTCCTTCAATGTTCCACTTTCATTTTACACTAAGCTTGAGGGCCCATCAATTGCAAAGCTGGATTTCTATTTCCCAAGGTACAACTTTTGGATGACTTTCAAGGGTCCTTAGATTTTTGTGCTCACAACTCTTGGTACTTGTGTAAAGAAACCCTTACTTAATCCCGTGTACGCCATAATTGGGTTTTGGGTCCAAATTGGGTCATCTTAAAGCCCCTTCTTTGAGAATTTACAAATCGTTATTGAGATGCATGTAACATAATCTAACGGTATGGATGTGAAGAAGTTGAAGGCTGTAAAAATATGGTGATGTTCTTAACCATCAAAGTTGCACACACTACAAGATCATAACAAATATATGAGTGCAGGTATGACGTGGATAACATTGAAATTTGTTTTGGGAGGGTATAAAAAATGACGAGCTACATATCAAATTGGGATCAAAAGATGAAGAAATGTTTAGAGCAATACAAGAAATTTGTTTCAAATTTCATTTTGAAGGGAATTCATTTTGAATCTTGGAATGCTAATATCCTAAGAAGAAGCCTTAAGATTCACGCTCCCCCAACATGCAAGGACAACAAAAAGTGCCTCTAATGTGTAACATGCTTGTGACACTTTGGGCAAACTTTAAGGGCGGTTCACATGGGGTCCCAAGTCCCAACATGGAGGCAAAGTCCCAACTTTTGAGCCTCACGAAACCATTAAAATATGGTTAATTATCATTAAAGTCGGATCTTGATTATTTTATGCAAATATATTGCAGGATTTATGTTGAGAAGTTAGGTCTAGCTTTTCGCTCAACCCAACTCTCGACACAAGCCCCAAGCCTTGCCTCCGAAAAGTGTTGCCATGTAGGCATCCATGTCATACTAGGACCTAGGACTTGGGACCCCGTGTGAAGTGGTAAGTCCCAACTTCCATGGCCTCAACGGCTGAGATTACACAGATTGACCTCAAGTGACTTGGGACTCAAGACTTGAGACCCATGTGAACTGGCCCTTAGACTCCGTTCAAGTACATCATCATTCCATAACCTTAACTATACATGGCTCCCGCAAAAATATATGTCCACCTTGAGATTTAAGGGGTATCCCTTCAATTAGCTCTTCCAAACCCCTAAAAACGTGTATTATGTAGGTAAAAATAAAATAAATTGGAAAATCAACCCACATTAGTGTGCTAAATGGCCAAGGTTGCAAATTTCAATCCTAGTTTAGGAGCTTAGGCGAAAAAATCATTCTAACTCAACAAAGACATTTAGCCAAACTTATAGATCTACAAATTCACAAATCTAGAACACATTTATGACTTTAGGTGTCGGCATCAAGATCATGGTCTCCTCACTCAAAATTGAAATAAAACCTAGATCGATATTCAAGTTGCTTCAAACATGTTCATGGGCACCATTCAAGATTGATGCATGGTAATGGAATGTTCAATTAGTCATATATAAAGGTGCTTTGGTGGTTAATATCTAACCTTGTCAAGTTTCAAGATTAGCATTTGACATATTGACATTCACGAGTTGGCGGTTTATTTGATGTTGAGTCTCAACTTGATCGAAATTCCAGTACCCTATAGATTGATGATGGGGTCTTGATTGAGAATAGACGCCTCTACTATAGATGCCAAGCAAGTGCATGTGGATGTAAAATTGACACCAAGAACAAATTGAATAAGGTAGCCGCACTTGTTCAAGACACTTTGCGAGTCTGGGAACTTAGGGTGATCCATTTTCTATGCCAATTGTTTAAATGGCTTAGCCTTTCAAAGTGGATTCAGGAACCACACGACCTAAGATATTTCAATCATACATCAACTTGTATTAATTTTTTCAGATCATGATATTCAATATCCATTGTACACCCTAACCTCCGTAATATCACCCTCCTTAATGACACTCCCTCTCTTATATCTTGAAACCCTACGGAGCGCATGTTCTTAGTTTAAATCTCCCTCCTTATCGTCACATTTCCTCCCATATATCACCGGTTTTGATATCAATGCTAGAATGGCTCCGACAGTGCGGTCAATGATGTTGCTTCTACAACTCTTGCACATCGGAGAGGGTTTCTAGGGTTTGATGAGATTTAGAGCTTACAGAAGCAGATGTTGGTGCATCTTTCTTGGCTTACGCTACTCATGTTCATGTAGTAATTTGCCGGCAACGAAGGCTTGATGGTAGGCATGTGAGCATTTATGTTGGATATGGTCATGCTTTGCCTTCACCTGGCTAAGTGACATGAGCACTGAGGTTGTGAGAGCAGATGGGTAGAGTTTAGTTCAATTCCTTTTTGTAACGATTTTGGCCAGAGCCATAGCCATAGCCATTGAGATTTCTCATCACCAAGGAAGTTCACTTGGAAATCATGAATGCGAACCGATTCGACATGAAGTGTTGAATGTAACTTTGTAGGCAACCTCCAGTGCAGACTCAGTCTATGTCAAATCGATTTGACAATGATCGAAAGGATGAGGCGAAGCACAGATTGCTTCCGCAGTCCCCATAGTGAGGATTGCAATTAGTATTTCGGTGATTGGGAAGAGATAGAAAATCTAGGTCACAGTTTTAGACCTAGAAATGCACATGAAAGAGTAGAATTGCATACAACACACGGAAAGGGTGCAAGATCAAACATAAGCACATGAATGTATGTGCACCAACCAACATGCGATGAGCAACAACATTATTGGGGTTCCCAAGAATTTTACTCCTCTAAAGAAAGGTATGTAATCGGGGTCTAGATACAAAGTATGTTTGCTTTGGGATCCAAAAATTATCGGACTAAAGCACTCAATCCGCATGTGACATGTTTTCAATGAATCTTACTTGCTTAACAAAGCAGTAAGGTACAATTTCACTGCAAGTCTTTTCTACCTACACTTACCTCAATATTGCATATTGCAATAGCTCAGCTTGCATCAAGAAATCCTATGTGAGGCAACCTTATCATCAACACTTTTTCTAGAAGAACCTAAACACATGATAGTGCAACACACTCATACTCATCCCCACAAAAATTGATGGAAGTTGTTATTTGACATAATTTGATGTGTTATTCCATAATGTCACATGCTACACTAATTCTCTATTATCACACATCCATGTCAACACTACATACCTCCTTAATATCACATGCACTTTGGTTGCCATAGGCATGATATTACGGAGGTTAGAGTGTAGTCAAATGTAGAATTTGCATGTGTCATCTCTCTAAGTCATCTTATACATGGGATAATATTGTTCCTTGACTAACTTATTCATGACCTTGCCTAAAATCATGTGATTGTGAGAATGTGGAACCACATGTGACATGCCGCACTTGCTTATAATGCCTTATATGAACCATTAAATGTAAAATTTGCAAACCATGGGCTTACCTATATTGGAGCATGCACTCACCATATGTGCACATAGGTCATGCTATTGCTCCACTCGGTTTGGTTTCCTAACACCTACCAAGGGAGGAATAGTAAAAAAAATTGACCCCTTACAAGTCTAATTCATCCTAATTTAACTCACTAGACTAATCGGGTCTTTGACACCGATTTAGGGGTTAATTTAACTAACAATGAGAACCTATGAGCTATACAATAATAATCAATGTTTTCACTCTCCCCTCCCTCGGCTCACACCTCATATCAGTAGATGTTGTGAGCATTCACCCTCTTCCGCTTAGTTATTGTGTTTTGAAGAACCATATAAAACATATAACATTATTCAATCCTATGGTTGAGTTTTGTTTCTATATTTAACATTTGACAAGGGTTTTCCACTGATAATGAACAATGCCAAGAATGCAACTCCACCCAAATTTCTATATGTCAGCTTATATCTATGAACCATAACCAAATATTACTATTTTTGTTCGGGAGAACCACATGATAGAATTGCTTTTTTCTAGGGTCGGTGAATTGACCCACATGGCTGAATAAATGTTATGATGTGACGCGTCCATTATAACCTTCGTTCTAGGTGTCCATGATAGGCCACAAAGCAAAATAAGTAAACTTGCCACTTGAATGTCAATGAATGGGCACACCCACCAACCACAAATGCATCACTTCAACCACATGCTATTTTCCTCCTTAATTTTGTGGTTTTCAAGGACTCCACCAAGTTGGCTTCTATGATCTATCCGAGCCACAAGTTTGACCACTGTTGATCCATTCATCCATTCATCCATCCATCCATCCATCCAAAATTAAAGTTTATAGCTTGTCATGCATGATGTTTGATGACTTGGTGCACCTTTTTCAACGCCTCACTTCCATAAATAAATTATACCAACTTCGCCCATAATAGTATGTAGTTGTAAGGAAGGCTACTTCAATCCTATGATCGGGGAGAACCGGCAGTTAGTTACAGATGAACCGGTTGAGTTTGAGAAATAACCGGTTGAAGTTCAAGACTGATCATTTTAGAGGAATTTATAGAATATGCCCCAATTTAATAAAGGAAAACCAAAGGATGTCAACATCATAACATTATTCAGACCCATGCAGTGTTCTGTGGGATTGACAATATTCCGGGGAATATTCCCGAAATTTTTCACATTCAGTCTGAAAAATTCTGGGAATATTCCCCGGAATATTGTCAATCCCACAGAACACTGCATGGGTCTGAATAATGTTATGATGTAACCGGTTGGACTTGCAAACACTAGGATCTCAACCGATTATGCCCAAAAATCTCCCCGATCACTACTTCAATCTATCTATTTAGCCTCTATGGTGTTTGTATGAGGTCCACTGTACATTGAAGTACCCTCAATTCCATCACTCACGTAAGTTATATTATTTATAAACATGTCTACTATTTCAGGTGCATTTACGCATAAGGTATGTGACCCTATTAACATAACATTGCTAAGCTTAGCCATGGCCCACATAATACCATGGCTAAGCTGAGTATTGTTATGAACCCTTAACTATTTAAGAGGCCCGTTTTTGAGCTTATGAATGATTATGAAGGCAAATTCATCCAAAAGGAAGGTGTTAGGAGGGTTACAATAGGTGCCATTGTGTTCCTCATTGAAAGGTTGTTTGTTATGATCGATGATCCCGAGCCAATATGAAAAGATGGTTGCCCACAAAAAAAATTTAAAGTCAAGAATGAATTAACTTTTCCCTGACATTACTATATATATACACACTAAATCCATATTATTTTGATTAAAATTTGTCAATTTTCTATGGACTCTTTTTCTTACCTCAAGGTGTATATCTATTCTTAATATAATATTGAAAATTTGGAATATAATTTAATTGCATACATTTATCACAATTGCTTGAAGTCTAATGATTCTAAATTGATTATAAAAAATAATGAAAATTACTAAATATTTCTCCCATATTGATGTGATCTTTGAAACCATAAGCAATAACTTTTCTTTTAGGTAAATTGAGCTCTAGAAAGCTAACTTTTTAGATGATCTAATGAAACCACAATACGCTCCAGGAAGTTAAGGGTTAAGATCAGATTGGAGTTGGGAGTTGTCTCATCTAGTTAGAAATTGCAAATCACAAAGATTGTCAATGCAAGTCCTAGAACTGACATTGCCTTGGAAATGTGAAAGTTATAAGAGGTCAAAGTGAGGATTTTTTTTAAGCCTCAAAGGTAACTAGGTGTGTTTCCTAAAGGTGAGATGACTTAAGATGAACGACCTCAATGTTCAAATGTTGTTCACACAAGAACAAAAGTTATTACAAAGCACTCTGTAAAAATTACATTCATATGGTTGATATCCAATTGTAACATCTTCACAAAGATCACTATATTCGTTAATTTGGGACTTTTTCGGCATTTTGAGACAGTTACAAATATAAGAACATGGATAAAATCACACAGATATTGGAGAATGTTGTAAGATGCAAATACTTTGAAGCGGGTGTTCATATCAAGAACCCCATTAAGAACTCATATCAAGATGGTTTAGGTAGGATGACCCAAACATTAGACCATGTTGTTGTGGTCCATATATTAATTTGAGACAAGAGAAAGTCTCAAATTAACGAATATAGTGATAAAGCATAGATCCAAGTATAAGATTTCAATTGTAAATATTCATAAATAATTCACATATAGGTATTATATAATGAAAATATGTCCCAAGGCTCAAAGCAACCTATGTAAAACACACTTTTAAGGGATTAAAAGAAATACCATCATGTGTAGAAATGGTGGCTAGAAATACTAGATATTGCATTGAATTGTGTGTTGAATTATACATTGTATTTTACCATTTTTCATGTTTGTTTTTAAATTTATTTCTTTGATTGGAGAATTCCAATAGAAGGATATAGCTTTTCCAATAAGGATAATGCTTTGAGAAATAACTAATAGTGAAGTTGACCAAGAAATAATAATCATGTTAAGAAACATATTGTCTTCTTGTCTGAAAATCCCGTTGAGACCTTGGTGACGTTTAAGGGTTATGTCATCACATAAGCCCCTCCCAATTGTGTTAACAATTAAATTCTAGAAAGGTGTCTGCATTTTGAGCATGCAATGCAGTCTTAGCATAACTTACATGTCTTTTTGGTGTTTGTTTATAGTTACAAACCTTGCCATATACCACTCTAATACATGTGTCTAACTAAGAAGAATGATCACATTAGGTCGGATGTCACAATATACTTACCAGGATGACATGATGCGGATATGCACTGAATTTTGAAGTATCAGACTTACTCTTACACAAACGTGACGTTTTTTGGTCCACCGTCACATCGTCATCACAGGACGTGACAAATGCCGATGCGTGATCACTGCATAGAAGAATCCTCTGGAATACAATACAGACTTCATAATTTAGTGCCATAATGTAAAAGGTATGTAAGTTGTAACTCATTCATGCATACTTTAAAACCCATAACATGACAAGTTCACATTATTACTTCCATTTTTGAGGAGAACAAGACATAAAAACTTTGAATGAAGCCCCCACTCATTGATAGTGTTGAGGAGTTCTCGGTTGTTGGGGTATAGGTGAACCTACCTTACATCCATCCACATCCATCTTCACCCAATATAAGTCATGTCAAGTGCACCCACTCCTTCAATTGGCTTGAAAGAAGTACTTGGTTCGGATGGGTAGGTGGGAAAATACCAAAGTGTTAGTTATGGACAACAACCTCACTTAATGAAGTTAGTGCGGGAAGGCTTGATTGCCACACGGAAAATGCCTACAATCCAAAATGCAATAAGGTTGTACACTTGGAAAAATTGCATTCTTAGGGAAGAAAAGTAAAAATGTTGTAGACTATAGATACATATGTGGTGAGAACCTAGCCTTGGGTAAGCGGGCTTAATGCGGTTACTTTGACACTTATATTTGAGTGCATGGGTAGGATCGTAGGTGTGGATCTAAGAACGGACACCCAAAAAAGATGTGCATGCAAAAAAGCTTTGACTATGGAAATTGGTGATCATTCAAGGTTCAATCATCAACATAAATGGGGTGGGGGAAGAGCACTTTATGATCACTCAAAATGAAAAAGAATTCTCATGAGATAGGAGTCATAGGACAATGATTAAGATATTCATATGAGCCGCAAAAATCATGAGAAAAAATGCATGCAGGCACAATTTGGATTTGCTAATCATCTCACACTAATGGCAGGGGCGAAGCCATGATTTTGACCAGGGGGGGTTGACCTTAGAATATGGAAATATCCATTGTATATTTTATTTTTCAAATTTCAATAGGTGGTCGAATTTGATTATTTATTGAGAGATTTGGACTCGTCGACCTGACATCCCCATAAAAAATTTGATAATGTCGTTAATATCCAAAGCTTTGGCAACAGGGGCAAAGCCAAGGGGGGTATTTTCCTTCAATGTCTTGGGGGGGGGGGGGGGGGGGGGTTTGAGCCCCCCCCAACCCCCCCTTGGCTTCACCCTTGACTAATGGTGTGTTTCATATCCAACAAGAACATGGGTCCATAGCTAAAAGTGTCCATTTAAGGCTCGCTTACATTACCTCTTCATTATTTTGTGTGTGGTAGACTTCTCAAGAACTATAGAGTTATCCATAAACTCCCTCAAATGGGGATGAAACTGTGGGTTGGTGGAGCATCGCATTCCTTTGATTCCGGGTGCTAGGCCGATTAGGCAAAAGGAGAGAAGAATGAACGACCTTTGGGCATCTAGTTTAAGACCTTTGCAAATAGTGTACGTGACACTAAATGCCATAAACAATGTAGTTGACTATTGAGCCTAGAATGTGTACAAATTTTGAGCTTGTAGTCCACTCTCCTTTAAACACACATGTTTTTTTGGTGTTCATCCTCACATCCACACCTAACCACATACCTCTCAAAATATGGGTGTTAAATCAAGAACATACCTAAATGTATGTGGCCCTATGATGGGCACTTCCAATCCCACAAATAATTCTTGGCCATTCGATTGAATAAGTAATTGTCTCATCTAGTTTGTAGCTGAAACTTGAATACATTGTCATTTTTCAAGTTTTAGAATCAGAGTTGAGATGCAAATGTTGTAAGATGTCAAAATGAAGAATGTCTTTCTCTTTAAGTGATAACACAATTGTGTTAACATTGAACTTAAAAATGGTGTTTATATATAGACAAATATTATTGTAACACATGTATTTTTGATATTTAATTTTAACTAGAATCCTTGATCATACCTCAACAACCCTCCAACATTTCATACCTTGGAACTTATGGCTATCAAAAAAGAAACATTTAGACTTCTTTGTATAAAGGAAATAGGCATGCTTTGAATGACGCCATAATAGAAAGTTAAATCGTATATTAATATATTCAATGCACTAAGCACTTATAGCCAATACCACGTCAGGGGCAGTTGAGTTAACTATGACGTGACATGCCGGCCATGGACCATGTCACGTCCAATTGCACATCCCTAGTAGGGTCTTATCCCATACATAAAATAAAAGATTAGAAACAATGCAATGACTATGTGGCATGGCATCTCTTGTTTTCAACAAAACCTTTGACTTGCAAGTGACCAATATGACACTTTGCCCAATTCCCATGTCATCTTCATTTCTTGTGTAAGATTTAAATGTCAATAGACTTGTGACATCTACAAACCAAACAAGTGATAGTGTTGTTTTTTTATTAGGCTAGGCAATGGAAAAATTAATGAAAACCATCCACCAAATAGCCATCAAATATCTCATATACCTAGTACTTAATAAGAGAAAACTTGACAATAAACAAGAACCGGTACCTCCTCTCCTCCCCCCCCCACATAGTAAATGGATGTCAAAAAAAATTATTATATTTTTATATATTTTTACAAACAAGAGCCCGCTCATCGCAAGGTCTCGGGGAGATCACTCCATTGTAGAGTTGAACACCACGTGCGAACAAAGTTTGCTACCCCTATATTACATGTCATAAATAATTTTAAATTTTACGATATTTTTTCTACATATACACAACCATTGATGGTATCTTTTGTATATTTTTTTGAAATTTTTAGTCATATTCATTAATTGTAGCAATTTTTTTAGTTCAATTCTGCGTCATTCTAGTTAGAAACGGTATGTTTTATTAAAAAAACAAATCATCAAATTTAGTCACCATTTTTTACTATGTAACATGTACCATTTATATCTACTCATGAAAAAAAGTTGATAAAATTGTGACCCATTTTGGTGATGATTTTTACATTTTTTACATTTTTTACATCTAAAATGATCGCACGTGGTTGTTCAACTCTACAATGGAGTGATCTCCCCGAGCGCAAGGTAGGACAGTAACCCCACCCTACACCAAAGGGGTTCTTGAGCAGGGTAGGGCCAACGGGCCCAAATTCACATTGGATTGCCCGAAGTTCGTTTTTTCTTTTCTTTCCTTTTCTTTTCTCAGGCCAGGCCGCACTGACCCAACTCCCCCCCCAAATGATTTCCACCCCGAGATATGCTCACTAGGAGAACAATATTCTAAAGTGGTTATGTAGGTGTGCATCAAATGGTTAATGTTGAGCAAATGTTCAAGACTTTTTGTTTCTGGGCTAAATTTGAACCAATGAGCAATCACATCAATCCTTAGAATAATATAAGAGGTTGTCATTTTTTTAAGAATAGAATTAAATTCTTTTACACCCAGGATTAGGTGCCTTTGATTAACCCCTTAACACTTTTAGCATGTTCATACCAATCATATGTTCGTAATAATGCAAGTTCATATAATATTTGATGAAGATTTCATGTCATCTATTTGAGAGGTTTGGATGTGTAGGGTAGGACATCAACCTCATCAATGATAGAATTTTAGCAACCTCTTCCCAAATTTGAGCCAAAATGGTAGAAAAAAGAATTGAATCAGTGGCCTTTGCCTCTCCATTGGTTCACTCATTCTCGCACATCTACCGTTTCTCTGAGAGTTAGAGTTATTCATAAAGTAAAGTAGATGAAACCATGGGTTTAGTACCAAACCCTAAGTTTATAAGAATCAACACAAAGTCACCCAAGTTTCATCAATGCTTAAATTACCATACATAGAGTATGGTGTCAAGCTATTGAAAATCAACTTTCTAGTTTGTCCTACTAGGATGAACGGGCCAAGCAAGCCTTGCATAGGTTGATTTGGGATTTAGGATAGCGGGTCCCATGTGCATACCCTATTAGATCCTAAAATTCTCTCAAAGTTTGAGAGGTGGAAAGAGGAGGTGCCAAAAAAATTCACCTAATTTTCAAAGTAGGCTCCAATACATGACGAGCTAACAAGCTCCACTAGAAGAAAACTTGTTCATTCCAACCCTCCTTGTGACTAGGCCATCGCGACTCCCACCAAGAAAATGCATAAACAAATCAATTCGGTTGGGAATCAAATGCGAGTCGCGATGGCCTAGGGTTGAAATGGACACGTTTTCTTCCAGTGCTATTAATAGAAAGTTTTCTAAAATTATCATGTCCAGTACTTGTCAGTATGGTACTATTTGTCAACATAAGTAACTTTCTGAGGTGAAAATTTATTTACAATACGACATTTAGGGTAGCATGTTGGAATACTTGAGATGATGGTTTTGCGCTTGATACAATCGAGCATACTAATGGCCAGTGTCATGTGTTTACATTTTAGTATGTGAGAGGAAGATATTCTTGAGCATACTAATGCCAAGTGTCAATTGTGTAACATAAGCAAACACCCCATAACACCATGAACATACTCATGCCAAGATATTAGTGAGCACACCTGAACACCAAGTGTCATGAGGTGACACTAATGGTGAACTTGGTGATCATTAATGTAACCTAGCATACGCCTCAAATTAGAGTAAGTGACACTATTACACATGTGACACTAAATACCATAAACGGTGTAGTGGTGGCATGGTCGAAAATGATTCATACTCTCTAGTGTCATGCAATTCCCCAAGCATGTATGCACATGACATGAACAAGAAAACATTGCACCAATGGGCAGAAAGGTGGTTGAGCAACAAGGGAAGAGGAATGAAACATTGCATGTAGAGCCGCAATTAATGTTGCAGTGGTAATGTCTCTACCACTATAATCTTAAGTTAAGGCTGCTCCATACACCACTCCACAAGCTCCTATACTGCAACTTTAGAGGAAGTGGAGGGAGAGGTGATGGTATGGTTGGAGATGCACTTACATACTTTCTCCCCGGTGTCGTGTGTTTCCCCATGCATGTAGCAACCTTTTTTGGAAGTATTTTGAATATCGTTGGTTGGCTTTTGGCAACTACAAATGGTTGCATATGTGGCTATGACAAACATGTTCGTTTAATATATATTGATGAAAATAACTTGATATTTTCCACACCTTGGCTATACACAATGAAAGCAAGATTGAAATATATGGTGATATTTGTAATTAAAAAAAGTAGTAGCTAGAAGCGATGCATAAATTGTTTGAGTCTAAAAATGGCTATGAGGGCCTAAAGCCAAACCTCGAATTGGCTTTAAAAAGGATTTTCTCTCATAGTTGCTCGGGCGTGAGGGGCAAACCTCTTGGGCATATGAACTTTACAACGGAGTGAAGCAAGCACACTTGCGAGCATAGGGCACATCCAAAGGGCTTGGATTGCATGCATTCCCCGAGCCTATGAAGCATAGTTCGAGGACAATGTTGCACTTCAATTTACCCCCCTTTGACATGATTGTGATTGACATAGATTCAAGATTCACATTCAAGGTCAATTGCTGAGGGAGGGTCGGCTGCAGAATTACCAAGAGGACCGGACTACCAAGATAGCAATTTACCAAGAGGACTAGATCACGGAGGGAGCAGATTACCAAGAGGACTAGATTACCAAAAGGCAAGCGATTACTGAGAAAGCGAGATTCACCTTGCTTTTGCTCATGCCAATAAAATAAGATTCACCTCAAATTCAACCACATCCCACGCTATACCAATATCATTTCATACGAACAACCACAAATCATAGCAAAACTTTGACAAGATAAAACATAAGCAAGGGAGGGTTTGAGGTATCCATTTGGCCAAGGAGGTTATGCGCAATCAAAGGTATCGGCCCTTGAATTTATCCCCCACAATCACACAAATCCCAACAACTTTGATAGCGACTGCCACATGACATTTGCTCACCACTCCCCCAACTCCACTGTAGCGTGAAGTGCGCATGTACAAACTCCCCATAAAGGAATGAAAACTTGGCAAGTTGGAATTGGGGAGTAATCAACAAAGAAATCGGTCTTTGGTCATTGCAATTACCAACACTAACAACCAATGCAAATTTGCCCTAGGCAATGAAACCAAACACAAGGGTGTTACCAAAGGCAATGATGAATTGGCAATCAGTGATTGCTATGGCGATGAAGAGCTAAGGGAGGGGAAAATGGACATAGGAGTTCTCACATGTTGAGATGGGGACTCAAACCTATTGACAAGGGTGTCACGTCATTGGCTACATGTAGAGGAGGATGGCAATTGAGAAAAGACAAATAGGGCCTCCAGGTTATTGGAGGGTGGCACTCATGGAGCTTTGTGGCTCTAGATAGGTGGTGGCCGAAGTAATGATGGCCCATGCCACTGTGTGAACTTGGGTGTTTTAACATAGGTATTTTGGTCCTCAAATTTGTTTCGATATTTGGCCCCTTTTAGTCCTAAGAAAAAACATGCAGGCAAGCATGCATACGCATGGCATGAAATAAACAAAAATTACGCCAATGCATAGAAAGGTTGTTGAGAAACAAGGGAGAAGGAACAAGAAAGTATGTATAGAATAGCAATTGATGTTGCAGTGGTGGTGTCTCCGCCACTATAGTCTTAAGTTAAGACCTCTCCATATACCGCTCCACAAGCTCCTATACCGCCATTTTGAAGTACGAAATGGAGGGAGAGGTGATTACATGGTTGGAGATGCTCTTGCTTACTTTCTCCTCAATGTCGTGCACTTCCTTAGGCATCCATGTAGGCATGCAGACATGCACATGGCAAAAAATAGACAAACGTTGCACCAATGCGCATAAAGGTGGTTGAAAAACAACTTGGGAGAAGGAACAAAAATACTACATATAGAATAACAATAAATGTTGTAAGCAGTGGTGACTTCACCACTATAGTCTTACGTTAATGACCTCTCTATAAACGGTTTGGGGCTATATCACACTATGTGGCACTCTCCCAATGGCTCCAAGAAGACCGATTATATCACAAAAATCATTACTCAATGATGTGTTAAGTAGGTAGGAATGTTGCGCATCTCTCCATGAGGAGTGCCCGCAACACCATGGGTACAAGGGGGACCCCAGAATGACGCCCGGGATTTGTGGCGCCATAGGTGAGAAAGCCCAAGTGATCCTAGTGTGGGTGAGGGCCCTAGGCGTTGAGAACACCTCCCACCCACAGAGACTAGGAGTCATGAGGGTAAGGCCATGTGCATCGAGTAGCTTATGGTGTCCGGATTTTAGAATGCTCAAGAACTCCCCAATCGGAGGTGTGAGCTAGGAGATATGGCAATTTGTGTGGGGCGTTGCCTAGGGACAGCGTCCTGGGACAACAATGACTTGGGAATGGTGCCTGGGACTGCCGAGGTTAGAACAACCATAACTTCCTCAATACTTGCCCGAATGGGGCAAGTAAGGGGTCCATCGGCATTTACACAAAGAGTAGATGTCGATAGAGTGGTCACTTGATAGCATTAAATATCATAAAAAGAAGTTATGGTGGTCTGAAGTTGATGGGGGCTTCTAGCCCCAACGGCTAAAGGAAAATGTCTACTTGGTCCCAACCCTCAAGAGAGAGACAAAAGGATACTTGACGGTGAGATAGGGGGCTTGCCCAAAGTCCTAGAGGCTTATATGGGTGAGGCGGCTTTGCCGACCGATCCCACCCGAAACATACTTGGCAACTATGTTTCGGGTTGTTGTAATGTTGTTCCGGCAACGCGATGATCAACTAAAGATTAGACTTCTATGGATGGAAGGCCACATCTAACCATTGATTACCTATTAAGGGGAGAGTTCCGAATGCATGTGTAGGAGGGTTGGTCACCCACCTATGAGCTTGAAGGTCCGAGGTATTGGAAGCTAACCATTTGCATATGTGGAATGTGAAGGGTTAGCGCTCGTGACCCTTACTAGAATTGAGAAACGGTCAAGATAGTTAAGGGGAGCTAGCAAGGGTTGCGATAAGGAAGGACTTGGCAAACCATCACTAGCTCGATACAACTGTGCCACCGATAATAGGCGGTATCGGTTCCTTGAGGCTGGGTATCAATGTATAATGGTGCTCCTCAACAGGCTCGACCTACAAACCTCGTTTACTAAAGACCTTGCCTATAGACCTCGCCTACTAAGGCCCTCACTATACACCCTAAACTCCGTAATATCAATCCATAATGTCACTCACTCTCTAATATCCTGAAACCCTAGGGAACGGATGTTCGTAGTTCAAATCTCACTCCTTATTGTCACCTTTCTCTCCCTTATATCACAAATTTTGTCATTAATGCAAACCACCAAAGAAGTCAACCCACACCCTTGCATTGCGCCATGTGTCAATATGTGGAGTGTCACCTTCTTATTCTTATTCTTCTTCTTCTTATGCCATTTGTTGAATGTTGATGCATGCATATGCCACATCGCCCGGGAAAGCCAAGTGGAGTGGACCACACCACACCATTTAATATGTTGCACTTTGTGTTATTTCATAGTGTCACATGCTACACTAATTCACTAGTATCACGCATCCATGTTAACACCGCAAAACTCCGTAATATCACGTGCACTTTGGTTGCCACAGGTGTGATACTACGGAGTTTACCGATACCCGTCCTCGGGAAAACCAATAGCTAATCCATATACCACTCTACAAGCTCCAATACCGCCGCTTTGGAGTGGGTAGTGGAGGGAGAGGTGATGGTATGGTTGGAGATGCTCTTACTGACTTACTTACTCTCTCTCTCTCCCCCGATGTCGTGCGCTTCCCCAGCCAGGCGGGCGGGCGTATGGCAGGAAAACAAACAAACAAACAAACATTGCGCAGAGGGGTGGTTGAAACAGGACGGAAAGACTCGAGGGAGGGGGCGAACGACGAGGAGTTTGGAGTGTGGACCGGAGCGACTGACCACCTACATAAATTACTCACTTACTGCAGGACAAGGATGCAGTAGTAGTCGCAGACGCCTGAGAGTCCTGGGTTAGCAAGTACTGCAGATGCAGTCGCTGCCATCATTAATCGCCTCATCACACGCCAGACTCCCGCGCTACCATCTTCTTCCTTCATCACTGCCATGCCCCTATCAAATCATCATCATGTGACCTCCCTCACTCTCACACTCTGCTATATCTACATTGCACAATTTCACCTTCCATGCGTCGTCGCAATTTCGCCGCCTCCTCACTTTTCCCGACAACGTCCTTAACTTGGTCCTCGCCAATCCTTGCTTGCCTGCCTGCCTGCCCAACTCGGCTTCAAGCTTGCGTTGAGCCGTCGTCGCCTGTGTCGTGACTCGTCTCGTGAGCCTTCAACGCTTTTATGTAGTGCTCTGTCACAATCGTGTCGTAGCCCCACATACTTTTGTGCCATTGGTTCTGAGTTTTGGGTTTCTCTTTTGTAGCGACCGTCTCCTCCTGTCTCCAACAAGGCTTTTGGGTACTTGTGTAGAAGCTCAGATACTCGTGTCCGACTTTTTGGTGTTTCGGGCTTACGCAAAGAGAGAGAGAGAGAGAGAGAGAGAGAGAGGTTTGTTGCGACTTTTGCACAAATTGGTGGAGGAGGGGTTTTGAATACAGTAATTGGTTGTGGGTTTGGAGGAGGTTTGGTGCTTCTATTTTTGAATTTCTGGTTTGTGCGGTTGCGGTTGCGCGTTTGTACAGAGGGGGCGGAGAAGGCGGGGTGGTTTTTGGTTTGCGCGGTTGCGGTTGCAACTTTGGTAAGGGCAGCGAGGTATAGGAGGATGGCATCAGCGGTGGTGGAGGTCGGCAATGGCAATGAAATCATCCAGACTGCAAAGGGGCCAGAGTCACTACCGAAGGCGGTGGAGCTTCTAACTCAGTTCGGTCTGCCAGACGGTCTTCTCCCTCTACAAGACGTAGTGGAGTGCGGGTACAACAAGGAGACGGGTTACGTCTGGATTACCCAACAGAAGCCAATCACTCACACGTTCAAGCAAATCTCGAAGCAGGTGAGCTACGCGGACAAGATCACAGCGTACCTGGAGAAAGGGCGGTTGAAAAAGCTCACGGGGGTTAAGGCTAAGGAGCTTCTGTGGGTGTCTATTGTAGACATCGCTGTTGAGGAGGCTGATAAGGACAAGATCTTCTTCAAAAGCTTCACTGGCATTGGCAAAACCTTCCCCACCAAGGCGTTTGCAAAGGGCGCTTGAATCAAGCATGTGACATGACATGCATACATGCATACAAGGAGACAAATCCTAAAGTATGAACATCCTCATGTCATCGTGGATGAGGCTAACCTGCTTCTGAATGAAGCTTCTTCATAAGTCCTTGGACGGCCTTGGGATAAGGTGGCAAGAAACAGGGTGGAGAAAGTAAGAAGAGGTGCTATCATATGATACCATCATCATCGCCTCTACTGCTCCGTCCGAGTTTTGTATGTAGATTTTCAAATTCCACTATGTAGTAGTACAATTTTTAGAATTGGCTCTCTGTCTCTCTGTCTCTCTCTCTATAACTGTCTACTAGAGCATAGCCCATTGCTCCCGTAGGAACTTGGAACTTTGGCGCTCAATTTCAACAATAACGATGATCGGCCCTAAGTTGGCTACACCAATTTTAAGCTATGTGCAACGATGATGGCATCTTGTTTCTCTCGTTGGGTCTCTTTGCGGATTGAAGCTTCCCTTTCCCCTTGCACAAGAGTGGTTCTGGTGTTAGTGAATGACTGCTTTGCTTTTATGCACATTCTTAAGGACGTGTATGTCTTGGTTTATGTGTGCTATTGGTCCTGGAATAGGAGGGCTGTTAAATTTCAACTATGTCGTACAAGTTTTTGAATGACCCCTTCTCGAGTCTACTAGGCACAGCCTTTTGCCGCCGTTGGGATGTGCTAATCTGGCGCTCCCCTTTTTCTGATAACCCTTAACTCTGCCAATCATGCACGGCCCTAAGTTGGCTACACCAAATTTAAGCCACTGAAGCTTTCCATTCCTCTTGCACAAGAGTTATTCTGCTGATAGTGAATGACTGTTTCATTCCAGGATATAAACATTCATAATGTCCCGTTTACTATTGCATCGGAGTTCTCTATGTATGTATTTTTCAAATTTCACGAGTACAAATTTTTCAATTGGCTGAGCTCACCTTTTTCTGATAATCTTCCAGTGCATGCCAATAATGATCTGCACTACATTGGCTACAACACATTTAAGCCATGCGGACACTGATGCCGCCTTTGCTCGTTGGGTCGCATTGCTTGATTAAGCTTTCTTTTCCTCTTGCACAGCCAATCCAAGGATGTGAACGTCCTGTTTGCACTTCGCTATTGCTCTGGCATTGGAGGTTTGTATGTAAATTTCAAGTTTCACTAGTGCAATTTTTTGAATTGGTACTCTAGCTCAGCCCATTGCGCTTGAAACTCTGGCGATCACCTTTTCCTGATACTCAAGTCTATTGCAATAATGATTGGGCCTAAGTTCACTGCCGCAAATTTAAGCCATGTGCACCGATGCCGTTTCCTCTTGTTGAGTCTCCTTGTGGATTGGAGCTTGCCTTTCCTCTTGCACAATAGGTAGTCGTTCTGAACGACTGCTTCAGTGTTAAGATGTGTATGTCCATTTTGCTGTTTGGTTTTGCTCCTGCATTCTATGAAGTTTACAGACAGAGATTCAACTCCTCGCAGCTCCTGCTACTGATGTGCTCTCCCTCTCCGCTCATCGATGGATTTTGCTCGGATAGTTGAGCAATGCCATTATGTAGTCTCACAGTGCAAATGAGATAAAATTTAGGTCATCTGGATACCCTTAGAATGATTCCATTTGGAGCGCACCTCTTCAATCGAATCTTGGTAGGTGGGAGATTAACTATGCTTGGCAATCATGCATGCTATCAATGACATTATTCTTGGGAATTTATTCTTGAAGCTATAATAGAAAAGGAGCGTCCTTACAAGACTTGAAACTATATTTGTGGAGATTCTGGTGACAGAAAAATCCATATCCATGAACTTCCAAGTTTCTTGTAGGCTCCTTCAGGGGCTGATACTGACTGTCACATCCAGATCCAGAGGCCAGTGGACTCTTCTACGTGTAGAGGAGGCATAGAACAAATTATTTGGCGTGTCATTTACAAAGATGATTCTCGACTCTTGTGGCTGCTCAGGAAGAAAACAAAACACAGGGATTGGAAGCAAGCATAGCATTCTTGAGTGAGTACTGTTCTCCCCCTTTAATATGACACGTTTGGTCGCGAAAGAAAAGTGTCGTATTATCCGATTGTCATTTGTA
Organism: Polytrichum formosum; assembly: GCA_964035585.1. Lineage (NCBI taxonomy): Eukaryota > Viridiplantae > Streptophyta > Polytrichopsida > Polytrichales > Polytrichaceae > Polytrichum > Polytrichum formosum. Next base: position 30,453,424 of record OZ037935.1, on the reverse strand, counting down.
TACAGTGAAGATACATAAGTATAAAATTAACATTTTTATTAGAGAAATATGCAGTTAAAAATTATATATATAGTCCCATGATGATGTCTTCACCATATCATTCACTACGAAAGTAAGAATATATTGTCTTCTGATGATGTTTGTTGACATTGGAAAGTCACATCTTGTTCGATTTATCCAATAAAAAAATTGCATGTTCATCACATCTACAACTTAAAACTCCGAAGGATGCTTAGATTTGGTAGAAATTGGACATACTAATGGGCTTGAGGAATCTTGACTGTTGGTGTTGGTTGGTCATCCACATCATTCCCTTCCAATGGCTCTTCATTCAAATTTAAACACAAATGGATTTCTCTACCCCGTGCCAAATCCACCAACTCAACCATGTTGTACTCTACATCAACAATTTCCTCTCCTGCCAATTGCACATATTTCTCAATAGGGATTTCTTCACTTCCAAGATTCAAAGAGGAAATGAGACTTGCCAATTCATTTGTTGCTTCTTTCATTCTCAATTTCTCACGTTCATGATCCATGGCAAAATCAACACTCCAATCTACAAGTAAAATCTTGGACATCCTTCAGTTGTTATGATTTGGGGTTTCATCTCTCTCCATACTTGAGAGCATCACATAATAGCATGCCTTATATTAGGCACTATATTCCTCAAGTCATGCCAAGTGGTAGAAGAACCAAATTGAAAAAGGACCCATTCCAAAAGCTTCTTCTTAAACTAAACTTTGAATGAAGCAATTATTCCATGATCCAAGGGTTGTACCACACTTGTAACATTAGCTAGTAAGAGAGCAATAATAATATTGCTCAACTACAAGGTTAAAAACCAAATGATTCACCCCCAATCAACATGCTCAAGGGGATGAGTAACATATTTGTCCATAATTAAAAATACCTTCCACTTTTGAGATTTGAAATATACATTGAGGCTCATCATTCAACTCTCAAATACATCTGATGTCATCCATGCCATTTGGTTTGCAAACCACCACACATAATTTGTTGACAACTACCTTCCAAAGCATCTTGGGCGTAGAGATTTGTAAATAATCACAGGTTTCAACTTGTCAGTGCATGTCATGTTTACAGCAAGAGCAAGAGTGAGATGGTCCTTTTGAATTTGTGCACACAAACTTTTCTTTGCACTAGTGTCTTGTTTGGTTGGACATGATAAAATAACATGGTCTCATCCATATTGTAAACATCTTCCGGTGCCATAACCAATGTGGAGATTAGTGCTTACCAAATTGTGTGCAAGCTATTTTGTGTTGAGAGGTGGTCAACACCAAAAATGTTGAAAATATAACCAAAATGAAAAGCATCCATTACTGAAGACTATTGTCACCTTTGGAGTCAAGAAATTAAATAGTGGCATGGGCAAATCTAGGAGTATAAGTCGGCGAGGATTAAAATTTCCAATCTAAAGGGATATGAGATTTAGGTGCGAGGACAAATTTCAAATTAAGAAGAGAAGTCAACAACTTCAGAATCCTAGTTTGCAAATCCAACAATCCCTAAACCCTTCAACCTCCATCCAAAACCCAAAGAATCAAAAGTGTAATGTATGTCTAAAACCAAGGTTTAAAAAAATAAACTTAAGTTAACCCATTGATGAATTCACCATATACTCCTTGATCCCAAGGTGAATCCTAATGTGGATCCCACCACCTTTACGCATTAATTACTTCTATTATATGACAAATTGGGCTTAAAAAATGTTATATTACAAGCATCGTAGTCGTATTATCGGGATAAATTAACACTAGAAGGATTGGTCAATGGAAAATGCGTCATATAATTGGGATGTCATAATATCGAGTGTTGTATTATCATGGTTAGACTGTATTGAAGTGGACACCCAAGATCATCTTCCACAATGGAAAGATCCTTTTTTGCATTTCCCTTGAGTCAATCTTCTGCAATTGAATGTGTGTTAGCTTCACAGAAACATAAGATTGGTAACAAGGAGGTGAAAAAAAAAAAGGAGCTTGCCTAATAGTTTGTGCTTGGCATTAATTCCTAGAAATGAGGCCTTCATTCTTGGAGATTGGTTCCTTGAGCGCAAAGCAGACAAAGCCAGGCTCAACAACATAGTTAATGGAGCCGTAAGCATCTGCAAATGACACGTCAGTTACAACAAGTGACATCCTGATAAACTACACAGATTATCGCAAATTAGTAAGTGTTGCTATTCAGATTTATGCAATGCTATAACTATTTAATGAGAATGTAATACTTTACCAGACAAAGTCATTTATGTTCTATAATGTCCAAACAACCTATTGAGCTTTCGCTAGTACAAATTTAACTCCTGAGTAAGATGTTATTGCACTGCATAACTCCAAATAGTAACACACACTAATTGGAACAATCAGTGTAGTCCATATAGTTTCTTGTGAGATAACCAAATTGTAAGAACCATGTCTGCTCCATAGAAAAGGAGAAAACTACTTCCAACACCATAAGACTCCATGCAGCACATCATAAGACAGTCTCAGTCCATTGACAGTAAACTACACCGTTTATAGTATTTAGGGTCACTTACTATTCGGAGTTAGGCATTGCTTTAACATTTTATTATCAATGTAAACTTTTACCAAGTAAAGATGTTCATGTTATATAGTGTCCGTACAACCAATTTGACCTTTGTTGGTGGAAAAATGAGATCCATAGTAAAAGGTTATAGCACAATGCAACTCCAAATAGTAAGTGAAACTAAATACCATAAACAGTGTACTATGACTCAACTTTCCCAAGATAGAGCACTTCAAGCTCTCTTTTTTGTTTTTTGAACATATTAAACCCTTGACAAATAGATTATTGTGCCTTCCAAACAAAAAAAGGGACTGACAATAATGACAAACTTGAGCTGGACCTGTGAAACACAAAAAAAACATTGCTGCACCTGAAGGTTCTAGAACTTTGTCAGGCCTTGTGCCGCCACCTAAGCTTCTCTCTTAGAGTAATCAAAGGGCAAAACAACAAGCCCTCAAATAACAGTGTTCAGGCTGACCTGGGACGGCCTCAAACCACTTTCCCCCAATTAAAATTTCCTTGCAATGCCTTGAACTCTTCTATGTGTACACCTACATTGTTTGCCGCGTTCCTTCTCTACATTCTGAGGGCAGGTGCTCTCCATGGCCCACAAACTAAGTCTCTTGGCAAATCAAGAATCAATAACCATAAGTGGTGTTATAGTGTGATGCATAAGTAGCAGAAGTTGGACCAGCTGGTGGAGGTGTGGTAGAGTACATTGAAGCTTGACTTGGATAGGAGCTGTAACCAGTATCCACTGTGTTGCTGTATGTTGATTGAGGTCCACCAGTTGCCCCTGCCATAAAATTCTGCAATACCAACCAACCCCATCCAGAAAACATCCAAATCAAGGAACTATCATTAACAAATCACTTCGTAACGAGATACCTTGATAGATAATAAATATCATGCATTACTATGTTTCATTGTTAATGTACATGTATTCATTAAGTAGATTTTAGCAGTAGATAAGTCCAAATGGTACAGAGTATATATATATTAGATATTGAGCCTTTCTTATTTATGTAAAAGATTTGGTCCTTTGCACTCAGTGACCTGATAATGATCCTCCTGTAAGGGTTGATAAGGATAACATTGCATCTGCACCAAAATGCCCACTTGTTTGTTTAGACAAGTGAAAGTAGTTGCAAATTACTACATCACTTACCATTTTTTATCCACCTGTTGGTTCACACAATTAGGTCTTCAGTTTTGATTTAGTGGTGTGCTGATATTAAGAATTTCACCATGTGGTCTCCCTCTAATGAACTACTTCCCTCAGAGCATTGTAGTAATGATAGGAGAACAAAGAAACTAAGTGAATGCAATACTACAATACGCTGGTCAGCATACCATGGCTTTGCTTCACTTCAGTTCAGATGTATTGACTTTGCAGCGAGACCTTATGCAATTCCCAATGTTTATGATTTATGGACCAGCCTAAACATACCTGGATTAGTTGTTGAGCAGTCTGCACTTGAGATGCACTTCCATGGATCTCAACTGTCATCTCGCCAGGAACACTCCTGGTTTCCTGAATAGTGATAGTTGCACCACTAGTGCGTCGCATGTAACTGATGTTGGCACCTGCGCTACCAATAATGGCATCCGCATATGACAGTGGAATTTGCATATGTTGAGTTACCTGTCAAGGCATCCCTTGCTGATTAGTGAAAGCCTCAATCATAGAGCTATTTGACCTCAATGAATGTCCCTCCTATAGATGCAATCTGTGGAGTGGAGACAAACAATTTATGGATGCCAGTGGAAAGTTTGTCTAAGGGGGATTGCTTCCCACAAATCTTCCTCTCCCATGCTTTGGCCTTGAAGTTCTCTCCGATGCCAATAGTAACTACAAACAAATAGATCCAAAGAAAGCACACAATCATCGCACCTACTCCCAGCTACACCTTATAGCAAAGTTGGGCAAGGTAGGGCAATTGTGGTGGTGATTGCCATAAATGCACCTCATTCCTCATCCCTCAAAAATAGAACCAAAGAAGTAACTACAACCACCAAAGACCAAAAGAGTGGTTGTATGTAAATGTGGCTTGCAGGGTCGTTTGCACTAGGGGTGGTTGTGGTAGTGGTAGTGGTTTACTTTCATTGATTCTATTCCCATGAAAAAGGCATAATAACTGCAAACCACCCCCACGACCACCCCTTACCCCATCAACCCCCTACTCTGCATGATTAAGCATCCTTGGGGTGGTTGTTCATGCTCATGTGGCATCACTACAGTCCTTCCAAAGCCAAAGTCAGGGGAGAAAGTTAGGAGACAACCACTACAATCCAAAGCCAACAAGGATAATAATGTCCTCTTGAGCCCAAGACCAAAACCAATGACAGATTGCGATTTGGAAGACCCTAAACCCCTCAACCACAACCACAACAATCCGCACAAAGACAAGTGTTAATGAAAGAAATCATCATTGTTGTTAATTGTGGTGGTTACCCACAACCACAACCACAACCACAACCATGACCACCTTTGAGTGTAAATAACCCTTGAGATGACCTCTAAGGGAAGAACACAAGGGTACAAGGGATTAATACCTGTGTGATAACTGGGGTGGGAGGAGGGGGAACAACAGAGGTCAACGTAGGGTCCCGACCATACATGGACACACCATGGTGGTGTTGGTTGCCCAAGTGATCGTGTGAAGGCTGCTGCTGTTGCTGAGAATGGTGCGAAAGGTCAGGTTGCCCATAGTAAGAAGAGTCATTGGTGCTGTAGCTGGGTTGGTGCTGTTGCTGGGTGCTGCTTGACTGCTGCCACTGCGGGGGGGCAGCACTTTGTTGCTGCATGCTTTGGCTCGTAACCGATCGCTGAAGTACACCATCAAGATTCCAGTTTAATAGGAGCCACGGGCTTTCCAGAACTACATAAGATGACTAGGCAGCCAGTGTGGATAAGATCACCGGGTACATAGCAAACACCTAAGGTAAGTGGGTCTAAAATTATAAATGGACACTGTTAGCTCTGCACCCACTTCCTCCTAGGATATTAAATAAGCAATTAGCAAGAGATGATTAACAAATCCAAATTGAGGCTGTAGCCGTTTTCCTCAAAAAAATTGGAGCTTATATGAATATCTTCTTGTCAAAGTAAGATTTCCGATTCTTTTAAGATGATCATATAGGTCCCCTCAATTATGTTGAACATTAATTCTAAAAGCGTTAACAAAGTTTGAGCACCTAGTCCAATCTCTTTTCTACACATCTTTTGGTGCCCATTCTTAGATCCCCAAATCACTCAAATACAGGTGTCCAATCAATAAGTAACCAACTTATTCCTGGTTACATTACCCTCAATGATAAGAAACTGAAGAAAGTGGAAGGAATCCACTGATAAGTGCAAAACAAACTATAGACTGCTGATAACACAACACCACCACTTCTCTTCCCTAGTGCTTCAATATAACATTCGCATCATGACATACTCATGACTTCCTTCATGCCACTTAACAAAATAGAGCACTCACATTGAGCTCAAACAGAGGAAGAACACTGCGATCCACCAAAAACTTGCGGAGGTGAGAAACGACGAGCTCCATGGCACGCTGCACGTGGCGAGGATCGCCCTGGACTTCTACAACTCGGTCATCTGCGAGTGCACACAGTGGAAGCTCCTCTGCTTCCCAACCCCCTCGTCCCAAAAACACATTTCAATCTCTATGCTCCAAATGAATACAAACAAGATGCCCTTGGACCAAGTAGGCAAAACCAGATCATTTAGTGGAATGATGAGTGAATATTCAAGCATTTGGTCACCATTCATGATCTGCAACTAATGCTTAGGACCTATCAAACTTTAAAACCATCTCCACAAGTACCTAGTACAGTATCTCAGAAACCCAGACATGTGTAACCTGGTTACAAGTATGTTCAAGGAAGCCCACTAACCAGCAGGTAAAACTCGGACAGTTGCTCCAGAAGAATCCTGGATGGACTTGATGGTGGCACCCTGCCGACCAATGAGACTGCCAGCTTGTGTAGCAGCAACCAAGAGGCGAGACGAAACTGGGGCACCACCAGTGGCAATCTCAGCATCTGCTGACTCGGGATCAGCACCTTCAATCACGCGCCGATGGACACGCAGAAGGCCTTCCATAGCTGGAGATACTGCAGCTTCAGGATCCTCCCTTGCCGAAACCATGACCTACAGGAGGATTACAAAATCAGATATAACATGTCTATTCTGCTTGCACGATACACTGTAACTTGATCCTCAAACCAAGAGTTGAAGGTTCAGATCCTTCCAGTGCCTTTGGAGAAGGTAAGCAACCCTAACCCTGAATTTGCAGGCTGCAATGTCATTACGTTCAGAGCCTCTGGACAATTACCAAGATACTTGATTTTCTTTCTAACTTTTTTGTTCAGGTGAGCATGAAGAGTCAGCTGTGCAAATGCCTCCCAGAGAGAACTCAAGTTTGGAAAAGAGATGCCAGAGTTGAGGGCAGAGACTAGATAACTACTATAGGCCCCCTTTACACTAGAGAGGTTGGGAGCTCAAAGATTGAGAGCTTAGGAAAAAAAAAATCCTTCTCTTTGACGGAAAGGAGCCTCTTACACTTGTTCACTCAAGTCTAATTCACACTTGAGCTATCAAGTTGAGCACTCGAATATTTTACCAGGCTTACAATGCTTGGATGGTAGCTTGGTGGATACAATGTGGAACCGCTAGGGCAAGCTCTCAGTCATTTATGACAAGCTCTAGGTCAAAATCCTAAGCCACTTCATGGAGGTCACTTAGGAATGTCAAAAATTCGAGGTCTCGTTTTGTGGCCCCCCAAGTCGATGGGCTTTCAAGCAGTCATTGGCTTGTTATGGGGCCTACTTTGTTTATCACCATTGGAACTTTGCTATCTCACTTTGAGCATGCCTACTTTACACTGGCTAAAACTATTGAGAGCTTGAGGATTAATCAAGCTCTGAACAGTTTGAGGTCAAAATTAAAAGCTTTACTATCCAAGTATCAAACTCCCGAAAATTATTGCAAGTTCAAGCTCCCAACTCGAGCTGTATAGTCAAGAGAGTCTCAAATCACTGCTACTTTTCTTCTTCTGAGGCACTCGCAAACTAGATAGGGACTTCAAAGCTGAGCAACTTACAATACGTTCCACTGACTCAAACTACTGAGAGCTCGAGGATAGATCAAGCTCTCAACAGTTTCAAGTTTAGGTCAAACCCGAGCATCAAAAGCCAGAAAATATTGCAAGTTTAAGCTCTCAACTCGAGTTTAGTGTCAAGAGAGCCTCAAATTACTGCTACTGTTTTTCATCTTCTGAAGGACTTGAAACTAGATAAAGAATTTACAGGAGCAAGTGAAGGTTAAGGAACTTACAATACGTTCGGGTGTTCCAGGCACACCTTCGAGGATCTTGATCCTGGACCGAGTCTCCTCGCACATTTTCTTCACAAATTCTCCCTTTCGACCTATGATCCCTCCCACTTTCTGCACAGGCACTACCATGCGGAACACATTGTCACCTGGCCACCCTGACCATTTCTTTTCACCGTCTTTCTCTTCACCGCCTTCTCGACTCCTCTTCGCCCCCGTGGGAGTGCCAGGGCCCTTAGTTTGCACTACCCCTGCTGCTCCTGCTGCCGAATCCACAACCACCTTAACCTCTAAAGGCGGCAGCTGTGATGCATCTTGCGGCTCCTCTGGCAGGGGAGGCTGTGCTTGGGGCAGTTCTGTAGACTCAATAATCATCGTCACCTCGGGCATGGGTGCTAGCGGTGGTGGTTGCTGCGGCTGCTGCGGCTCCTCGAGAGCGGCAGCCAGCGGTGGCGGCTGCGGCTGCTCCTCAGCCGGTGGAGCTACAGGTGCGGCCATCTCCCCCACTGTGACCTCCACTCCTGCCATGCCTGCAACTTGAGTGAGATGATATTGAGATGCTAATGTGGAGATGATGACATGGAGATGGTGATGTTGGCCACAAAAATGGAGTGTTGCAAGGGCATTATGATGCACTACTACCAAGGAGGAAAAGTTCTTACGAGAGCAAAGTGACTTGCAATAGTCTGTCAGAGGAAAGAGACACAAGGCAAGGGGAGGGATGTGAACTCTAATTCATTCCCACAGACGCACACAGAAACAAACGTCATCATCAGGGTTTGCTTGCTTGTTTGTTTGTCCGCCTGCCATGCCTGAAACTTCAGTGAGATGATGAGGTTGGCTATAAAAATAGAGGGCTGCAAAATAACCAGGGCATCACCACGCACAACTATAAAGAAGAAAAGCTCTCACGAGACCACAGTGACTTGCAATACCTAGTCTGCAGAGAAAAGAGAGACAAGGCAAGGCGAGGCGAGGGATATACGACATAGCAAGCATCATCATCATCATTGGGGTTTGCTTGGTTAGTTGGTTGCTGAGGGCTTCTCAATCAATAAACCTTCCGGGTTTAAGTAAAGCAAAACCCTCGCAGATGGCTGTAAACGAAACCTGCTTCTCTCAAGAAAACAGAAACTTTTGCACATTGCTTAATCCTTCCAGAAGGACGCCGAACACAGAAACTGCGGCAACACTCCCTGCGGGAGAGAGAAGAAAGAAAGAACAATCCTGCAGAGAGAGGGAGAGGGGGGGAGAGAGAGCCTTGGACATCATAACGCAACTCCACCATAAAAATTCCGAAACCCTAATTTCGGAACCACGAAGTGCGCCATAGCTATTTTGGAGCCATTCTTTTGCGAGTCCGAGGATACATCCATGAAACGGAGAAGAGGGGCACAGATAACACTTACTTGATGGCGCTCCCGATACCGAGACCTAAAATTGGTGGACAACAGCACCACAAGGTTCCGGGCTCCCACAGGTTCAGCTGAAAGAAAGAAAGAGAGAGAGAGAAAGAAAGAAGGTGTTGCGAGCGCACACAACCCAACAAACACTTCGCACACAAACTTCGGTTGAGGTGACTCCCCTTTGGTCTCTAGCTAGGGTGGAAAGCGGGAACCTTATTCATCCACAGAATAAATATATCATCCATTCCCTCGAGAGCAAAATGTCGATGAAACCAGTAAGTCCTATGGATGAAAACTTGTTTTCATCCTTTCTTGTCGAGGCAGCCACCCCGGTGCCTTTGAGGCGGGCGGGGTCCCTTTTATTGTGATTTTTGGGCGAATTTGAGCTGATTCGCGATGGGGATGCCGGCGTCAGTGCCGCAATTTCTTCTCGATGCTAATGTGGCTGGTGGGTTATCTCATTGGGTATTTTATTGTCACGAGAGAGCGGAGGGTTTTCAATCATCTTTTGTAGGCTTTCGAGTGCGCTCTCCTTCACAAACACTCTGTTCGGCCAATTTTTTCCACTGCTTACGGCAGGTTCCTGTTGGGATCGTGGATTTGCGAGTCCTCTTAATTTTAGTCCAATCAACTTCTGCAGTCATGAAAAACTCCTCATTCCCGCGGGACGTTCTGCAGTGCCTCAATTTCTTCTCGAAACACAAACTCAGATTACACACCATCCACATCTATTCGAGAAAAATTTGAGGAAATAACAATGATTCGCGAGAACATACTATTGCAATAGGAGATTCGTCTTTGTTTTAATCCGACCAATTTTTGTAGGAGGAGGTGTTGCAGGTTTTTGCTATAAGAACTTAGGTCATCTGAATCTTAATTCCTTGCTGATATGATGATGATCGACGTTAGTCTTGTGGGGTTTTGCTTGGGGTTAGCTAACTACTTGGTATCGGACCTTTCGAGGATGTAAAATTACCTTTGCACTCTTTCGCCAGCCACAGAATATACGCTGAGCAGGATGCTCGGATGCATCAAGCTTATCGTCTATGTCTTTTAAGTAGATTGTCTGACATTGTGATGTTGTTTGGTCGGAAACTATAAATTAAATTTTAAAATTTTAAAAAATTAAAAACAAAGGAGGTTGTTCCGAATTGTATGAAACCCAACATGGAGTAGTAAATGGTCACTTCATAGATTCTTTAGACTCTGTTCTTCCGACCACAATCTCGTTTCTCAATTGATCAATTTGTTGAATCTTCTTCTTTCTCAAGGAGGTAGTGAACATCTTCTTATCAGTAACTTACAACTAGACGTCGTCTCACTAACGTTGGTACTCCCTTTGGAACCCATGCTCGCATTTAGAGTGCTTCAAACAATTAGTATCAGGGCTTTGGAGGATTCCTAAGAGGGGGAGCTTGGCAAAGCCCTCTTTGAAAAAAAATGGGGTCTTTTCTCAAATAAACCAAACTTTGGCTTTGTTTGTCTTATCTCTCCTGGTTTCCTTGTGTCGATGAAGTTGAGGTACCAGTAGACACACTATTCAACAATCTGCTTGAGTCTTCCTGTTACCTCTGGAGATCGGTAGCAGAAACAATATTTGGCTATTGCCGCATGTGTGATTTGTTTTCTATCTCATGCTAATTTCTGTTTAATTCTTTTTGGTTGTTGTGTATTGAGTATGGAGTTCTAAAAGATTTGATGAACTATCTCTCTTGATTCTTTATTTTATGGTATACTTGTTACCTTCATCTGTAAGTGTTGATGATGTTTGAACATCGATACTGACAAAGGATATATGTGCAGTGGTACAGGAATTTGGGAGGATAGCGCTCGACCGCATTGTGAAAGGCGAAGCGGGAACCCGTGGGTTTGCCAAGGCAGCCAAAGTATTACAGGTCACCGTTGATGACGTGGAGCAGGCTGTAGCTGCCTTGACGGCATTACTTGCCCATGCAGTCCGTTTGCATTTGCAACACCCGGATCTCCTTTCTCTCCTAACTGATGCAGGTTAGCCCCAATTGAAAAACAATAATTGAATGGGATGTGGAAAATGATCATGTTAGGGTCAAGCATCTTGCAGAATTCTCCACACCGGTGTTCTATGGAAGTGGTTGGCAGGTTGCCACTTTTATGAATTATGATGTTGGATGTTTTGGGCTGTGCGCTTTGACTTGGTAGATAGAGTCACATTTCCAGATTGCTGTGAAATCTTCTGGTGCAATTAATTGGATGGAACAGCATGTTTAGGTCAAATGATTGTGCTCCAAGTACCTTGTAATCATTTATCTAACGAATTTAAATGTTCTTGCACTGTATCAATATTAAGATGCTTGCAACGGCTATTTGTAGTTAGGATTAGTCCCCCATAGTCCTTGGGTTTTGCCAACAGAGATGGCTCTTAAGTCCAACATTCCACCCTTGATTTTAGAATATGGCCCTCCTGTGATATTGCATGGGCAACTTACTGTGCACGGTATTTAATACAAGTCACAGACCTATGTCAGCTACTGTAGTCATTCTGAATGTTTCGACTGACTTTTTGCTGTAATTGAGCATCTTGCTGCCTACAAGTGGATCTAAGTTTGTGATTTAGTGTTGTTGAGTACTTCATTGATACAGATGTACTGGGCTTCCACACTTTAGAGTTCACATGCTTGATTTATAGGGCTCCTGGACGTAAATCTAACATGGTAAATGCAAATTGTAGGCTTTGAGGAATCTTGTAGTCAGGTGCTGGCAGACATGTTTGCGCAAAGACACGAGGAGCTCTATGGTGTGGTTGCCCTGAGTGGAACATCTTATAGCCGCCTCGACTGGCGACTTGATATTCAGGCAAGTTTCATTTCAAGCAGCACCACAATCTGTAGGCTGGTGATTTTCAGATATCATAGGCACTAATTACCTCTGCTTCAAATTTTACTACCGCATCTCTTACTGCACAAACAGTTGAAAGGTGTATCCACTTCTGCACTCCGAACTATTTGTGTGTTTGTCAGACGCTATGTTTGGAGGTGGGTTTAGATCAACCACGCTGCATGGAAGTTCTAAAGTATCCCCTGATTACAGGTGGACCCATCTGAAGCCTTGCCTGATTCATATCTACTATCTAATCCCCCCTTTACAACTAGAGCTTGAGTTGAGAACTCAAACTTGCAAGTTTCGGGAGTTTGATACTTGGAGTTGACAAGCTTCCATCTAAAGCTCAAACTCTTGAGTGCTTCACCAATCTTCAAGCTCTCAATAGTTTAAGCAAGTGCAAAGTAACATGCTCAAAGTGAGATATCAAGTTGGTAATGTTACCAAACAAAGAAGCATCTGTGACAAGCCAGAGAATGCTTGAAAGCCCATTTGGCTTTGGGCCCACAAAATGAGAGCTCGAGCTCTTGACATTCCTAGACTATGTCATGGAGGTAGCCCAGGATTTTGACCGAGAGCTTGTCGTAAGTGTTCCACATGGGATTTATCAAGGCCTATGCCATCTGAGCATTGCAAGCCCAGTAAAAAGTTCAAGCTCGCAAGTTGAAAGCTCAAGTGTAAAGTGGATTTGAGTGAACAAGCTTGCACAAGAGGCTCCTTTCTTTGAGCTCTCAATCTCTCTATTGTAAAGGGGGCCTTAGATCAACCACGATGCATGGAATTTCTGCCAAATCACCTAATTACAGGTGAATTTATTTGAAGCCTTCCTTGATTAATATCTTCTATCTAACACTGTGCCACTTAAGACAGGTTGCAAGTCGAAGTGTTCGTCAGCAAGTTAGCCCCCAATATTTGCTGGCTCTTAAAACAAGCACTGGATTGAAACACATCGAAGCTGACTATAGTGTGCTTAAGGAGGTGTGCCTGCAACTAGAAGCTGCTCTGGCCGAGGCCCGTAGTACTCGCAGTCGACGATTCTTGCGGGTTTTCAAGTCATAGCCACTCACAAGGTGCCACATCATGATATCACAGATTTGTGTGATCTACCATAGGTTGACTTCTCCTTATCCAGCCATGTTAATCAAGTGAAGGGTAGTACAGTTATTCATTTTGTGTTTGTAGAGTTTATCTCATTTTAAAATTCTCTTACATAACATCTGCTATAGTAAGTGCTAATTATAGCTCACCTTACTCAATATCTGCATTTGTAACAACTTGTAGAGTAAACCAAGTATGGATTTGGAGGTGGCCATTGCCATTCAGGTTGTACACGAGAAAGGTTACATTGAATACCTTGGCTTTGTATTGGCAGCCAATACAGCTGAGGAGGTTCTGAACTGGTTTATCGACCAGGGTATCTTGTCAACAATACTTTCTGCTAATACATATCAGCCATGTTATGAAACTGAAATTGCCTAGAGGGGTGTCCTAAAGTTGTTGCATGTGCAACCATTTGTTTTGAGTTTGTAGAGCCAATATTCATAAGAATAAGCCTTCTATAGCATAACTTTCAGTGTTTTTTATTTTTTAAATCAAATCTACATGGAGAATACTCCCATAGTATAAGTGCCAATGTGCTCCTTCCTGAGTTCAATTTCCATCATCTGCAATGGTTTATCCTACCAAATCAACTTCACATGCCTGGAACACTAACACTTGACCTGACAAGACTTCAGTGGTGGTACTATACGCTTGGAGTTGTCTAATTCAGGAAAAAACAAAAACAAAAACAAGCATGTGAATAGTAGGCGTTAATGTTTGATACATTTTTGTTCTCCAGTGTTATGCTTCGCTGGATATTATTGAGCAATTCATACATTCTTGCAATGAGGAGCATTGGTGCACTCGTTACAGTATACTGTTTGTGGTATTTGGTGTCACATATACTAGTTGTGAAGCTCTCAAACTATGTGCCTAAGAAGCCTGGAAATGCCACGTTGGGTAATTGTCAACAGGACACTAGTTACCAATATAGCAAAGTGAATGATTTTTTTATTGTATGAGATTTAGCATAGCACATTGGAGTATTTAAGATGTATTTAAGATGTATTTTAAATGATTTTACATTTTGTTATGCAAGAGGAAGATATTATTTATTATACTAATGTCAAGTGTCATGGGTTACACATATGATCAACTTATTAACCATTGTGCTACTTAGACATAGACTTCATAATACTATTGAACATGCTAATGCCAAGATATTACTAAGCACACTAATGTCAAGTGTCATGTGGTTACTTTGATGATCAACTTATCGATCAGTACTATAACTTTCACATAGGCCTCATAATAAGGTATGTGACACTAAATACCATAAACAATGTAGTGAACTTTGGACCTCCTAATTGTGTATGGAAGTTTTTGCCATAAGATTGAAGTAGATTATTTTGTTACTCAACAATCAATATTACATTGATCTACTTCATTTTCATTTAATCCATAATGCTAGACGTAGTAGGTGATTGTCTTCCTTGCCACATATTACATGATTTTAAAGCCACTAACTTCTTGTGAGGCATAGTTGCAAAAAAATTCGGTGACTTCAAATTTGTGTTTGAATGTCCTAAAGGGATTGATGTATCAATTGTTTGTTGCATCATCGCATGTAAGTAATCTCTTATCCACGCATATTGAAAATATGTCCCATCTAGCGGTGGTTGTTTAGATTATTTCATGTCATCTTGGATTATCAATTCATAGATCTACATATGTTGGTCAAATCCAATGTCTTAATGACTATTGCAATTATTTTATACATAACAATGATGTTCAGAATAGCACCAAGTGCAACGAATCTACTCTTGTTCCATGTTGTCTAGGAAATGTGGCCCCATACAAATCTAAGTTGGAATGCAAGGTATATCAGAGCATGTTTATTTATATAGTAGTATGTGCTAATCGCATTGTGTATGTCCATTCAACATCTTTTGGGATATCCCATACATGTATCTATTTTGACATGCACAAGCACCATGTATCAAATGAAATGTATCGAGATTCATTAATCATCACATATCAGTGTGTTGCTAATAAAGTAATTAAAATATTTACTATAAAAATTTACTATTGTCATGGTAATTTATTAATAATTCTTAGAAATTATTTTTTGACTTCTCCAACCCACATTAAAAGCCATCACCTTCAAGAAGTTATTATGAAAAAAATTTACACCATTGACATCACCTAATTATTATAATTTTGTGTCTAGGTCAAATTATTTCATAGAGAATGGGATGGGCATCATGGTATACTCAAAAAATGATTTTGTTTTACTATGGTTTATCTTTCAACCTAAACAACAGTAACATGTGGTGCAATATCTTATCCTCATTTTTATCTTCAAAGTTAAAAAAATATGACTTCATTGATAGGATATTGTAAATTAAGATTTTCAAGGTCATGTAAAAACCAAACAGATAAGGTATACTTAAATAATATTTTATACATGACTATAGCTTAACCTACAATCTAAATTAAATTTGCATGCAATGGAATACCTTCTTATATTTGTCTATCATACAAATAAAAAATTTAAAAAAACTTATTCATTTATAAAAAGTTATCTCAAAAATTAACTTCAACCTTAAACTATAAGTTTCACTTCTTTTTCTCCATCATCATCCACCAAATTGGCTTCATTGCTATTTTTGAAACTCCGTGACTTATACATTTTCTTGTCATTTGCTCGGAATTGTCTAACTCAAATCAATATTGCACTTTGTTGAGCCTTACGGTTACAAATGTCGAATGAAGATGCGCAATAATAGACCTTCAATTTGACGTAACAGTCAACAAAAGCCTCAAAGTTACTAAAAACTCCATCTTTTGTGAATATGCACGATGATCATGTATTCTATGAGCTTGCAAAAGCGACTTTGCAGAGACTGGTGGACTCTTTCACTTAATAGCCTTCACGAGAAAAAATTGGGGACAAAAGCAGACATGTAATAGCAATCTTGATTTGGCTATCCATATCTAGATCAACTTGTTTTGCTTGAAGGTCCTCCATGTGGTGGGGTCAAAAAATGCATCACCCCACGCCTTAAAGTCAAAATATATATTTACAAACTGCATAAACAACAAAGCAAGGAGGGTAATTCGTTTGGCAAAAAAAATTCCACAACATCATAGAACATGATTTCTCATTGTCACTCAGCGGTGATGGCCCACCTCGACCTCGCCTTTACGTCTTCTTATTTTAATTGTGCAACATGATTGGACAACGCACAAAAAACTATTCTTTCGATTCTCCTCTACCATAGTTGAACGCGACAATCGTAAAGCCTACCATCTGCGGTCTACCTCATATTTCATCGCTCTCAACCTCAACAAAAGTATGACCATTTATGAATTGATGGTTGTGCATAACTTGACTGGATGGATTTGGAAGAAAAAAATTAGTGCACATGTTGCTTGCTCCATGAGAAAGGGGAAATCTCCCAAAATGACCTCATGTGGCCCCTACAATTTTGAGGGTGACAGACTTCATCTAATTTTTTCTTTAAAAAAACCCAATTTTTTGGGGAGTAGCTCATTTGCCATCCACATAACATATCATGCCAACTTCTTAAAATTTGTGGGTGACCAAAATGGTCATGAAACAAACAAAAAATTCATAGTTTTCCCTAGCTGCCCCCGAATGAAGGCCTTGTCCATATGTTAATCTGACCTTGCAAAAGTAATCCGATTGACTTCAAATTTTCGCCCATATATATATATGGTAGTCTAGTTTACATCCGTATGGTTGAATTTCATAACAAAGAGAGGAGAGCTCCAAACCCTAAAAAGTTGAGTACACTCAGTTTTTTTCCAAGGAGCAAACTAAACCACCTTGAATTTTCTCCAGGACTTCCTTTAGAGGTGGCAAAATCCTCTCTTCCAAATCTTCAAGAGCAAGGTTATATTTGTTGGACTCGTATACAAAGCGATGTTACTTTGTTCTGTTCAACATCCTGATGCAACTCACACAAAGTGCTATTGCATTCAAGTGGATCTTGGGCGCACGATCTTGGATTTCGAGCCGGTTTCTACTAGATTGTGAGTTACACATAACTTCCAGCCCCCGAGTTATTCAAGAGTGACAGACTCATCAAATCACACACTAAACCCAAAAAAATATTTTTTAAAAGGAAAATAATTAAATAAAAACAACAACAAAGAACTCTTCCACAAGGTCCGCCCGTGCAAATTCCTCAATAAACAGTACTTTGTAGATCGATAAGACTCAAAAACCATAGCAAATGAGAAAGAGAAATGTGACAGGGGCCAAGCCTTGACCAAGAGAGAGGGGGAGAAGAACCAAAGAGGGAGGGCCAAGGTGATTGTTGGAGCGGTGTTGCCCACCAGATTCTAGAAAATAGTGGGTTGGAGGTGTCTGTATGTAAGCGCAAACCACCATCCAACCACATTCTAGTGGTCCTCTACAATGTGGAGGGCCGTGGGCACAGGCTGCTAGATTTTCATGTGCCCACTAAAGAATCCTTAACCTACAAGTGTTGGTCACTGAAAGTTTTGAAGACCGGTTTTAGGAGGAGGAGGTTTTAATCAGGAGGAGGATAGTAGGTGGGCCTCGATTTGAGAAGCTAAGAGTATTGTTCTCCCTCTTTAGTATGACACATTTGGGAAACACACAAAAAAGTTGTATTATCGAGGTGTCATCTTCTCATTGATATGACAAATGGCATAAAGTTGTCGTATTATTGAGGGAATACGAAATCATGACTAATATGAGCTTAGAAATATATACAACGAGTTTAAGCAATGAAATAATAACCTATAACTCCAGACAAATACAAATATTCTCAAGAACTTTTGAAATAAGAGTCCAAAGATCTCGGGTGTTGCCTACCCAAGTTAGCAACTGTCATCTTATCTAAATTCCTTGCTAACTTTTGAAAACGAATAATTTCACTAACACCAAAATATAAAGAGTTCTCTAGTAAGAAACTAGACAATAATGATGCACGGCGTTTAGCATCACTAAGCTTTATTGTAGGTGGAGCAACATCATCCACGTCCATTCTACACTAGTAACCCTAATTATCATTAAGTTCCCAAGTACACTATTGTGTCTAATTAGTGTGGGCCACACTAATTCCTAATAAAACACGCTAATTTCAAATTATAATTTAGAGTGGCCCACACTAATTTCAAAGGTGAAAAATTTGTGTGGGTTTTGTCGTTTCCACAATTGGATGAAACTTCATAATTCCATCCAATTGTGTTTGAAGATTTTCCCCACATTGACCTAACGGAGGTTGTTTGCGGAGAACCCTAACACACACGGATGGATGACATTACATTTTTCATCCAAAGTGACCCAAACACTTGAAATTTAGTGTGGGCCACACTAATTTCCAACCCACGTGCATTTCCCACCCACACTAATTAGACACAATAGTGTAGTTCCCAAGTGAAAATGGATGTATTTTAGATGTACATAACATAGATGAAAGGAATTTTAGCATTAATCACCTCTTTAATATGACAAAACAAAGATTCTAAATGTCACGTTATCGAGTGTCATAGTCATATAAAAGAGGGAGTTTTGAACTAAAAAGTTTGGTCGCGCAAAAATGTGTCGTAATATCAAGGGTGTCATATTAATGAGGTTAGATTGTGCTAGTTGGCATATATGAACCTTACCCCACCACATTCCCTCTGCATTTGGACGGGTTTGTCCTTATTCACACTAGAATCTGGTGGGCAAGTGGCCTACATGGAAACTCACCCTAAGCGCTCCCTACCGCTACCTCCGATAAAAATATCCTAAACAAGTAGTGGAGTAAGTTGGCCTCCCATGATGCATCCACTTGCTCTACACTAGGCACTCTTTTTTAGAAGCACTAAACTATGTATTATGGACGCCCTTTAGATTAGGTTGGGATTGTTTAAAACACCAATGCTAAGTATTTTCAATCACCTGGAGACAAGGAGCTGGCACCGGAAGAGTCATACAAGTGGTTGATCTCATCCAATGAGATGAAGAAGCTCTCACCGATGAGAATACTTGAGTACCACAAATCCCCCGACCTTAATACTTGTTGGGAGGTTGTCCAAACTGTTCCGTAGACCATGCAATGATAGCTTGGAACCATAACAATAATTCTACGCAGATGCAGAAATCAGACATTCACAAGTTTTATACGCTGACGTCTACAAATCTGGAACTCATTTAGATATGTGACATACTTCCAGGTACTGCAAATCGCCCATAGCTTACAGAGGTAGGAACCACCTGCACCAATTTTAAAGCCAGAGAGGAAGTTGGACTTTCTGAAAGCATATAATTTTACATTCATTTCGGAAAAAGTCTGACAAATTGAGCTTTCAACCCATGCAGAACTGTGCTTTGGGCGAGCAACAAAACCAGCCCCTCTCTATAGCTCTGCTGCTAGAGGATTCTGAACTAGACAGCCAGGCAAGCGTACATTCTTGACAAAATTTTGAGATGCTCTTCAGCTCCACAACAAAGCCAGAGGAAATCTGAATTACCAGGACCATACTTGCACCATCGATGTGTAGCGATCATACAAGGTCCAGATTTGCACTCTGGCTTAACCACGGCTTTATCTACTCAGAAGGCGCATCAGGGCTCAATTCAAATTTCACACTATCAAGAGTGAAGTGGATCCTCTAAACACCTACCATAGGCTTTATACACTGTATACGGGATTCATGTTCCTCATGAAAGAGTGATGTTTTCTTGAAGGTAGTTAGTCCTCTGGTACCAGACACCCTTGTCCCCATGTCTACTTGATTCTCCACGTCCTTCAGACCTTCAGCTATTCATAACAATGGTACTGAATTTTCCTGCTGGATCAGGTCGTACACATGCCTGTAAACAAGCTTGCTGGCAATCCTGCAGACTCACAAAAAAATTTATATAAGTAAATTAGCAACCATGTTACAATCCCACTTCTTTCACACGACACTATCAGTTAGACAATATACAATATTTTGTCCAACACAAGAAGTGTTAAAATCAGTTTCACCCCAAGGAATATCTATGTGTACCAGAAAAGAACACCCTAAGCTTAGCACAGTTGTGCAACTATATCAGAATGATAAGGAAACACTCTTAAAGAATATTGAGTTGAAAGACAATATAAACCGTGTACACATCAATATAAATCACAGCCAAGGTGGGTTTATATTCACACCTGGTACGCATTACTTGAATTTGCATTGTGGCTAGCCCTCTCACATGCTGCAGCGCACCCATACTCGCAAGCATCCTCTACGGAGATGTAGCAACAAGCTGCATCCCCCTGTGTAGCCATGCTCTGCTTGCACAAGCCTTCTACCTGCCAGACGGCAGATATGATAAACTGGTCAAAACATATCTTGTGCTGCTTGTAATTCTGACAGCATCTTGGGATATTGAACTCCACGAGTGCATATCGAAGGAGATTCAACTCCACAAATTACATTTCTCAGAAAATACGACTTCAAGCAACGCAACTTTTGGCAACCACTAACAAAATATTGGTGGGTTTTGAAACATGGTAGTAGTAACTCTTGAGCTCTATCAATTAGAACAAAGTAGATGGAAAACCCATAATTCCGCACCTGTGCAAATACACGAATCGTGAACCGTCCTGCCTGCTCAAGTGCAGTGATACCTTTCACAGCTATCCTCCGGTAGTCCAGCAGCTTGTCTGCCATCACTCCTGCTGAATTCTCCAAGCCAAATCTTAAGCTTATCAGTGATTGTTCGCAGCTCCTATTTGAACCTTATATTTCTTTGCGTGATGAAGCCTTCGTATAGTATCTTCTCCACATTTAATCAACCTTTATGAATCCTTCTCTTATCTGGGGCATCCGTAGATCCGCAGATCGCTCGCAAAGGCTTACACTCCATGTGCCTGCAGTAGTGTACACGAGGAGCTCAGACTTCTAATGCACAAAGTAATAATAAAAGTCCGTGAATCTTTCTTGCTCCTTATTTCAGATCTCCAATCAGAAAAAGGGATTTGAAGCTTCACAATGGACATAACTTTCATAATCAATCAGGACGTGAACACAATCGTAATTGCTGAAATTTCCCTCAGAACGCCTTGTAGTTCGAGATTTTACTAAGGGTCTGGGATGATTAATTTAGCTTGTTAGCTTTAAAAGCTTTATATTCCAGTTGAATTCGAGTGTATAACTGTACGTTCGACAGCCTTTTGGCAATCTGGTTAACAAAAATCTCTGTAGGTTGCAGTACTGATCATCATGGTCAATCACTCCAGCAGAGATGGTAAAAGTCTTTAAAGTGCAACGCCTTAATGTCACTGACATTGGATTCAATGGCCTTGGAGAATTGAATACGGGGGAAGGAGTATAGCACCACTAAAGATCCGCAAACCCTCCTATCTCAGGCTACCTGATCCGGATTTATCCATCGCAACCTGTTCGCACCTATTTTTTAATACTAGGGCTGCCACACTGCTACGACTAGAAACGAGACCTGCACAATACACTAGCGCAACATTGCGTCGTGCATTAGATGCTGAGAATGCACGGGCTCGATGCCAATGTTTGGACCTGCTGGCTAAATCTTGCACAACGTAATGCCTAACACGAAGCAGGAAATTGAGGAAGAAGCAAGGGAGAGAGAGAGAGAGGCTGTGAGGATTTCTATCTTAATAGGATTTGCTCTACTAACTACAGCAGCTGGAAGGATACACTACCTCTACCGCCACACATTTCACAAAACTACTGAAACGAAGCAAGGGAGCAGCAGCAGCAGAAGAAGTAGAAACAGCTCCCACTCCTTAAACTCAAAACACATAACACTGTCAGGTTCTTTACGCAATGCGTGCAAGAAGTCTTAGGCAACCAAGACGTCTTCACACAGATGTGCACGAATTGCGATTCAGCGTGTGCACTCCGCCAAATCCTTAGTTCCTACAAAAATAGCTTCAGCAGGTGCTCTTCCTCGCCGCCGCGGTGCGGAAAGTGGATCGAAGCTCAAGCAGCGCAATACACAACGACGCTCGCCACTCGCAAAGTACTTACTCTAAGCCAGAATTCCATCTGACTGCCTCGCAGGAACTCCATTACAAACAAAGCATGAGAAGTATATTAAAATCGAGCGCAAACAGGGCACATCAAACACCCCGCCGCAGCAGCAGCAAAAGAAGAGACAAGCGCTCAAATAGAAGTTGTTCTCCAGCAGCCTTTTCAAGCAAAGGCGGAGACAAAGACAAAGACACTTCACTCACTCTCAGAAATCATCAGAAAGCAAATTCCCTGACGAGAGAGCCGAGAGAGCGACCCGGGGCGTGGGAAAAAAAGACCTGACAAGGCAGCCGCCACTTGGAAGCGTCACCAAATCGTTCACAGCGGACCATATCGGGCGCCGTGAGGGTCGTTGGAAGCGCGGACGAGAGGGGAGCGTTGTTAGGATTGCGAGAAGGGAGCGGAGCGGCAATTTCTGTGCCTGTCTACCTATCAACGGAAAAAGCAAGAGGTGGCGCAGAAGAAGAGTGCGAGGGAAGAAGGAAAATAAAAAAACAGAGCAGCCGAGGAGTCTCGAATGATGGCGAGGTGCCTATCTATCGACGGTGGTGATGGTGACTCGGCGTCCTTAATCAGGTCCCAAACGACATCCTAATTCACATCCCCAACAACTGGCGCTTTCTCCTTTCTTCACTTCTTACAGCAGGTAATATTATTTGGACATATTTTAGGGCATCGAATATGCCAAGCTCTAGCCACACTAATAATATGTAACCATTTCAAGGTCTTCATGGAATGAAGACAAGTGTCCTCGTATCATTAAATATCATTAGAATGGTGGAAAATGTGTCATAACATTATACAGTTGTGGATCAATCCTCTGTGGGATTTGAAATTTGTCACGTTATATTTTGGGTTTCTCCTACAATTTGGGTATACTTGGTCTGAGTATTGGTCACACAATACCATTGACCACCGGCAGCTGGCTGAATTCACATGGAGAAACATTATAAAATGTAAACCAATATTTAATAGTGTTTAAATGACATGGTTGACATGTCCGGTTCGAGCAAGCCCCATGTGAAGCCCCAACTCATATAGAAACTTGCTAGTCCGGGGGGTGCTCTTAATTGGAAAAAGACGTGCATGGGTCACTATAACATTAACCCCTATATACGAGAAGCCTATAGAGAGAGAAAAGTGTACATGTACTAATGGCAGGCTAGAAAATGGATTCTGTATTTAAACCAAGATTTCAATTTAGCGTGAAAAATGCCTCCATTACATATACAAAATATAAATCATGAATTAAATACACCTTCATTACATATAAAATTCACAATCACTTTCCAATGAGAAAGTCATTGGACATTTTTCTCATCCAAGACATTTAACTCAACGATTGCATCAAGCAAACAAAGACAAGAGCACAATAACTTGGCCACAATCTAAAGAGAAAAACTCAAGGGCGCCCATGAGTTTGGGCCCTCCAGTTTGTAGAACCCTAGAACCCAAATGCAAACCCCAACAAAAATGGAAAATGTAGTCATTGAGAACTATTGCCATATGACAACAATAGACAAAAAATGTGAATTGGATGAACTAACACATCTATTACCCCCTTTTTGTATGTCTACCTTTACTTAATTACAATAAATCAAATGTACACAATAGAGAAAAACAATACCTCTCTCTTGTGTATACTATGTACACTAATGCCTCAAACATAACCCCTTCTTACATTCACATCAATTCATACACAGTATTAAGAGTCCACCCCTTCCCCCCCACCCCTCACGGGGTTGCTAGCCACTAAACACATTGTTGGCTACATATTGCCCTAGCTACCAAGCTACCTACATCTATGTTAGCCTCTCACCTTCCACCCCTCTTTTAGAAAGGGCATAGACATGCTAGGCTGAGTAATATTATAGTGTTCGTTGACACAACACAACAAATGCTTGGTGTATAGTATGCAATGTGTGATTTAGTATCCTTAATCAAGTCCCAAACCACGTCCCAAGATCACAATACACATTCCTTGGGCATATTTTAGGACAACAGATATACCAAGGTTTAGTAAACTTTGTAAAATTCACTAATAACATACAAATATTTCACGGGCTTCATGTGATTGTGACAAGTGCACCGAGTGTCCTCATATCATTTGATGTTATAGGATGGGGGACAATGTCAAGGTAATCATTGACACATTACAACAAATACTTGGTGTATATCCTTGGGGGGTGGGTGGACTCTTCATTAGAAACCTAAAAGACGTACATGGGTGACTATGAAATAATACAAGAAAGTCATAGAGAAAAACAGATGTATCCATACTAACAATATCCTAGAGAATGGATTCGTGTATTTATACTATGCTTTGCAATTTAATGTGATAAGTGCCTCCACTACACACAAAAAAAGAATCATTAAATAGTTAGGCATTTGTTACATAAACAATCTACTTCCACTTTCCAATGAGATTTTCATTGGACAATTTTTCAATTATAGGATATTACTCATAATAATTTGACCCTAAAACATACGTCATTTGGTTATCACAATAAATTGGATGAAACTAACACATCTATTCTCAAATTTTTCTTTACACCTTAGGGGCCCTTTTGTACATATGCCTTTAGTTGATAACACAAATAGTATAAATTTCGTACTCAACATGTTAAATTTGATGGAAATAGGTAAGGTATATATTAAGAAGTAAAGTGTTGTGTAATTTCGAATGTTCGTCCACACCAAATGAAGTAAAAAGTCTAGTGATACAAATTTGGTCAAAGGTCAAGAGGGTATGACACAAGGTGTCTTGGTTGGATCAAAAAGTTTGATTGGGTTGAAAATTGCACTAACATATAATGGAACCTAACATATTGATTTTGAACATAAACCGTTGGCAAAACCGACGACCAAGTGAAAGGCACATGAGACTTGTATCACATCGCAAATTACCTTGCAACAATGCTCTCTCTTTCTTTTCTTACATGAAATTAAGGAGGTCTAGTTCTTTGTGGGTGAAAACGAGAGGAAAAATTGTGCATCGATCAAGATAAACAACTAGTTCCGTAAGTGCATACTTGTGTTTGGTGACATTTTGTTAAACCATCCAAACCCTAAACCTCGTACATAGAGCATACCTCTCTACATTGCCTCAAATGCGTTGTTGTAGTTATGAACTTATGGATCCCAGTCAACAATGTTTTTGGATTGATAAGTGAACTATCATATGTTTAGGTTTAATTAAACAAGTTTGTGCCTATAATATTACTCAACCTCTCAATCAGTAGCTCTTTCTAAACAGGGACCAAACAATGAGAGGTTCGCAATGTGCAATAAATCCGGGTCGCATTATTCCCGACGCTCCTTTATTCACGGGTCCTAAACCTGCACAAAAGGTAAGCCTGGTCATGTGGGACCCTCGACAAAAACCATCCAAGTGTTATGGTTGGTCTTTGTATTGACCATAGACCAGATAAATTACTGTAAACTCAATGTCTCCGGTAAAACAATCCCGGGTGCTAGGAAGTTGTTCGCTTGGTAGCGCAAAATGAACAATATTCAAATTGAAATTGTTCATTTTATGAAAGTGACCCAACATAAAAAGAGCATTATGCTCGTAAAATTCTCAACCCCACATTGTAACGTTATGATGTTGAATCATGTTATGTCTAGATACAATTTCCATGTCATCCTTTAATATGCTCCAAGCACTCGCATGATAACATGTGGCACTTTTGACCAAAATGGATGAATATATGCCAAACATAACCCGTGTATAAGGTATTGGTTTCGGAAATACAATGAAGCATCGTGGAGCCCATGAAGGCCAACTTTAGAACGATGTCGGATCATGGGAGGTTCCCATTGCTCTCTAAGAAGTTCCCATAAGAGGAATTTTCTTTGCAAAAGTACCTTTTGCCTTTCCCATGCTCTTTCACCTTTTTGCTTTTTGCATACACTGATTTGGCAGGTGTTTATCATGTGATGGCTGGTACAATACATCGAATATAAAATATCATCATTGAAAATAATAATATTTTACTAGTGAAACATTAATAAATCGATGAGCACTTAATGTAAAATATCCCGTTATTTGTCGAATAGCCTTGTCATCAACGGAGATGTTCAAATGCAAGCAAATGGGGGCTTTGGGAGTCGAGTAAGATATGTGGCCTTATTGTGGACACTTCCAACACCACAAATAATCATCTCATCCAGTTAGCAATTGCAACCCATGGGAACTGTGATTCCAAGTGTTAGAATTGGAGTTGAGGATGGAAAAACAAATATCCAAAAGGTCGAATTGAAGACTTTCTTTATATTTGAGGTGAATCACATATGTCCTCTCGGTTATGCTCATTGTTGAACCTCAAATGGCACCTAACTACATTTTGAGCACGTCGTTTACTCTCATCGTAATGCAAGTCTTCCATTTTTAACAGCAAGCCTTGCCATACACTTACTCAAATGCACTCAGGCGTCCAATTCAAAAGAGTGGTCACATAATACCCACATATCTTAAGGTATGCAGGTGCTATTTGGTTATATTTCCTAAAAAAGGGGTACTTTGTTGTTAGATGAGGATCAAAGAACAAACGCCATAAAAGACACACGTTCAAAAGAGACTGGACTACATCTTCAAAACCTATCAAGTACTCCGCACTCAACAACGGACACAAGTGAGAAGACCTAGCATGTATTCAGTCAAGTAACCAAGAAAGAAACGAGTACACACTTTGGATTACCATAACTACATCATAGTGAAGTTGGAGAACATGAAAAACAAGCCGAATAGCATAACTTTACCTACCTTATGAGAGAGTGCATAAAGTCTGAACGTGGGAAATATCCAAGAATATTCTATGAAATAATGTCAATCCCACATAAACACTATTATAGATCTAAATAATGTTATGATGTGTCATCTTATGATAATAAATAAAATAAAGTAAAAGTAATGTCGGGGTTTAGTTATCTTATGTCATCTTATGCCATCTTATGGTAACTTAATCTTCGGGGCATGAAAGCACGAAGCTAAAGCAAGGACTTATTCGCGGAACCCAATTTCTTGTTGCACTCCGTGGCAGTGGCACATGTGTGTCGTAAGTACCGACCTTTTGATTGGAGCTTTTTCCTCTGTTCATTGGCCGCGTGTAGTTTGGATAAGTATCGGGCGACGATATTTTAAGTTCAAAAACCTTTGATAACTCCCTTGTACAAGTCACTCGTCTGCCAAGGCATCATAAGTTACATGTGGAACTTCACAAGACCAAGGGGCCTTTGTGGGGGGGAGCCTACTACTTTTGGAAACGTTCTCGGAACAATAATAGTTTTTTAATCCCTTTTCGGACACTTTTAGGAATCTCTATGATTTTTTCAATACGTTGCTGCAGTCTCGCCTGCAAACTTAATAGCACACATGTATTCTTCACGGGATGGGACACACGACACATGATGATCTTGAGGGCCGGTCACATGGCAAAAGAAGACGACGGAGAAGAAGAAAGTTGGTCTCCTGGGGAGGCCGGAGTGAATAGAGTGTCTATTTGTAAGAAACCCATGGCCACGTCCTAAAGGCTGGGGCGAAACAACCCGTACATTGGTTCCTTGGAGGCAAGGGTTCAGGCATCCAACAAGGAACGGGTGTATGGGTTGGTTCACCCAAATCCGTCCTGAAGGACGATGGCATTGGCTGTAGAACTGCTTCACCCTGTGAAAGGAGTAGGCACTACATTAGTAATTGGTAATTGGTAACCGGTAACCATTGACAGTAACCAGTAGCGTGTGACCATGTTGATTGTATGCTATTTGGGAATGTAGTATTTTGAGAAGGTAGGATATAAAGGGTATGCTTTGGGTAATGAGCGATGTCTACCTTAAGTTATGCGGGTGTTATTTGGTTAGTTTTTCATGTTCTCCATCTTTTGATGAGCATACTGCAATAATAAGTCCATGATGAATCATCAACAAAAACCCAGATTGAATACCATATTTTTCCTTGATTTACTTATGACTATTGAAAGTGCATGTGACTCCTCAAATGAATGTCTAGGTCTCTCCCCCCCCACCCCCACCATCACCAATTGTGTTGACTATTGAGTCTCCTGTATTAATTAAATACGAGGACATAATCCAATCACTATTAAACATGTATCTTTCTCATGTTTGTTCTTCAATCCACACTTGAATGCAAATCACGCCAAGGTAGGTTTGTGATTTCAAAAAGAAACCGAATGAGGCTTGCATACTTTGATCTTGAATATAGCATCACAAGAGTTAAAGAATGCTACCTTCCTTCAAAGGTGAACATGTGTGGACAAGCCGGCCTACACCTATCTCACAACAAAGGCAAGCTAGTGGATTTCGACATGGTCGGTTGAAAATACCCAATTCACTTAGATACTCCCACTATGATTAGGTAGACAATAATGGTAGTGTGCATGAAGAATCACGTGTTAGGGTGGCCACCCATCCTAGCAATACACTGGCCTTGAGCATTTTATAAACATTGGAGTTTCATGGGATCCAAGTTAAGCCTTCGGGTTTAAGCAACCCTTCTACATGGCAACAATTGACTTTGGTGTGTCCATGACGTTGGTTACACAAACCAATGACATTTGTCCACACTCTCATTGCAACACCTTCTATCATAACACCCTTTTACAACTCCATTGGAGCAACGTTTCTCTATTCTATTTCAGAATGTAGCTTGTGAACTTGATCACCATGTTGATATTGACCATTATTTCACAAAGGGCACTGCACTCTGTTACTTTAGAGAAATAGTTGTTTTGACTCCACATAGTACCATGAGCCTTTTGACTTCATCCTTACCTTGAGCGCAAATAAATGATATTCCTCAAGGAATAACAAGGATTTCATAGAGTTAATGAAGCATAAAAAACAAAACAATGCGATGTGTACTTAAACTAATGTCATGTTCTAATCTCAATCCTCAATCATTCCTCCCTTATTTGCAAGAGTTGGCATGCATCAAAGTTGAAACCAAACAAAAGAAATCACAAACAAGGAGTGATACTTGCTAATTACATCGTCCATGTATAGGAAGACCTCCATCTCCATACATTGAGAAACGACATTAAAAACTTCATGTGATTGGGCTATGACCTAACAAGACTTTAACATTGGCAAAATGACCTCCGAGTCATGCCCTACTACATCCACTTGTCATGTCCTACTACATCCACTTTCATTGTGCAATGGCATTAACACCTCTAACAAATTCCGCCCGAAAGCTTATGATTTGACGCCATAATGAACAATAAGTATTGCTCCGGGAATGGCAACAATGGAAGTTTTTATTGATAGCATAACATAGCACCACGAATCTTCCCCTTTTCCTCGCCATGAAAAAGTAAGATATCATAAGACTTCAAAAAGCCTTTTATGTCCGAAAAGGAGCACTAGGGCCCGGACATAAACAAAAGAGGAGCGTGAGGGGAGACCGAAAGTTACAATACATACATATCTACACTTCCAATAAACAACGATAACATATGTAGGGATTCTAGGAGTCTCTTTGTGTAAGATACATGTGTGCTTTCATGCTTCTTCTTTCGGTCAACGTGGTTCGTAGGCTCTCGATTTGAATTGTGCACGGGTATAGGGTGCCGAGAGCCGAACATTTATTGGCCTTTTGTATGTACACGCTCCGGTGATGATGGTGTGGAGCCGGTCGAAGGGAGTGACGGCCAAATCGGATGCTTCGTCTTCAAACATGCTTAGTACTTGGAGGGTGTTGCATTGAGTGGAACCAAACCATGCCCGTGAGTCGACGTGGGTATAAGGACTAGTGTATTAACGTCGAAAGTGCAATGGGACACTCATTGAACCAAATGGAGTATTGGAGGGGGGACTCAATCATAGTTAATTGATCCACAACAAGTGGAGTCATCAATGTTGTCCCATCGTGGTTAAGTTCCCTGACCCTCCCACATGTTTGTGGGTCCCACACGTACACAATTGAGCTTAGGGTTTAGGGTTTAAATTAGGGGCCGGGTTCAAAAGAACACTTTGGGGGGGGGGTCTCCAAAACACTCGTTGAATGAACAAACTTTAGCGTCGGACTCGAGATTGAATCCCAACTCGAAGATTAGTTTCTCAAACTAGGAGGAGTGGGGATTGCCAAGATTCATCGGATAAGAGATGTTACATTAGTGTTGTTTCATTTTTTTCATACCTTGAACATGGATTCTAGTGTAAACTCCTTGGATCCATGATTTTTTCTTCTAACCGAGGGATGAATTCATTTGGGAGTTGCATTGGTCTCGAATCCTAGAGTAAAACCAATGTTGGTGGAGTGTGGTTGGGTTGATGTGGTTGGGTGTGAAACAAGTGAATGCATGGTATCAATTAACAACATCAATAATGGTATCAACGAACTTGCCTGTGGATATTAGAAATTGTAATATCATTCACATATTGATAATTGGCGGGTATATCAAGATGAGAGAATCTTTTAGACCTTGGACAACTAACCAACTAATTCAACTATTAGTTAACTAGTTACCTTTCATAACTATAGTTGTTTGTGATTTGGCCAAAAAATGTAGTTAACTATAGTTGTTTTAAATTTGGTCTGCCAAAAAATATAGTTAATTATAGTTATATCTAGTTAACTAAAGTTGAGCGCAGCCTGTCCACGGAATTATGTTGTAGTGTTGTAGTGTCACTACACTAAATAGGATATTTAGTGTTTGATACACTAAATACAAACGCATACACTAAATACCAATAACCCTATGAAAGTAAGCAACATTAAATGTAAACTCAAACACTAAATATCAACTATGGTAATATGTGGAAGTTACATGTTTGAATTTTGTGTTAGTAGGGATATGAAAAAGAAAAGAAAAAAAGAATTCCAACATATCTTCAAATATCTTCCAACACTAATTGTCAAAAAATTGAAAATTAGTGTTGAGCAGGGTAGGGTGGTAACAACATTAAATATAATGAAACACTAAATATCCTATTTAGTGTAGTGTGTTATTTGTGTTGGCGGTGTACAAGGAGGTCGTTATGGAGCCCAACATTGTGAGTGATCATATAAAGGCGTTTCTTGATGATCCTTTATGGCCCAAGCATATTAAAGACCCTCAACTAAAGCAAATCAAGAGGCGAACTTCTTTGAATATATAATAATGTTTGGAAATTTTCTAGTTAAATTATAGTTGTTTTTGAATCTGGTCTTAATTTTTTCTAGTTAACTTTAGTTGTTATTCAAATTGGTTTGAATTTTTCTAGTTAACTATAGTTGTTCCCTAAAATGTATTGAAAAAAATCTAGTTAACTATAGTTATTTTGGCAGTTGTCCAAGGTCTGGAATCTTTGTACACCCCAGGTTATGAGTTTGGTCAATACCATTTCAAACAACATGGATACTAGGAAGATTTTGCCAAGGTATGAAGATTCTTGCATGGTGTATAGACCCGAATGATGTCAAAAACATAAGTACCATCAAAATGCCCATACCCTACTAGTATCCAAAAAAATGAAATCCTCATCATACAAATACCCAAATGGTATAGAAATAAATAAAAATAAAATTGATATGAGACCGACACCGGTGTAAAATGCAGCCTTATTAGTCCGAGAACTAAAAACTTTTGGTGATCATGAAAGTGCTCAACATGTACATACATCGCTTGGCAAGAGAAATCCGGGGAGATTTTTGGGCATATCGATCAAAATCCTAGTGTTTTCCCAATCCAACCGGTTACAAGTTGTGATAATCTTTCGGTTTTTCTTTATTAATTTGAGATACATTTCATAGATCCCTCTAAAAATGATGGGTAATTTTCCTTGAACTTCAATTGATTACTGCTCAATTTCAACTGGTTCATCTATAATTAAGGTAGATGGGTCTTAAGTGGGTTGTTTTTTAATCGGACCCCTATATTTCATTTGTATGTGTTGTGGTGAGGACCAAAAAGCAAACACCATAAAGACACATGTTTAAAAAAGATTGAACTGCATCTTCAAATACTAATAAGTACTCTATACTCAACAGTGAACATGGTTGGGAGGACCTATGTATCCAGTTACAAAACCAACAATCATGTATTTCAGATAACAATAACTAGATAAGGGGAGATCCGATTTTCAATCCAGTTTTTGTATGCGTTTCATCGTAAATGTGGCATTGCCACACGAGTTTTGTTGTGTAAATCTCATCGGTAGAAGTTGGGGAACGTGAAAAACAAGCCAAATTAACACCCACATACCTTATTAGTGTCGTTTCTCCCCGTTCTCTCTATTCATTCATTGCTTGGCAGCCATGCATCATGACATTGAATACGTTAGTTTCTTCTATACTTAGTATGTAGGCTGAACACACCTTCAAATGTCTATAGGCCAGGCCAAGATAAAGACCCTTAACTGGATTATGGAGTCAATAAGTGCACTTGAACCAACTTATGGTCGAAGAGAAAGTGGGCTTTTTGTGCCTTGCATGTAGGGACTTTTTTTCATGTGCACTCAAATGAGGATTAGGCCATCAAGCGATTTTGGCTTGTTTCAATAGATAGACATGTCATAGGCCCCTACTACTACTACTACTACAACATTATTAATTATGTGCATTTAGGTGCCCCATACTAATATACCAACATTTCACACTATTTTGAATAATTAATATCACAATAATAGAATACATGGAGAGAGAGAGAGGAAGATGGAGTGTGAATGGCGTGTTGTAAATGCTTGAGTAATTGACTATGAGCTTGACTCTCGGAGAGGGGAGCAATTGAAATATTACAAATTGGAATCATTTAAAGCCATAGTATGGTCATGGTGTGAACCTCTAAATTATGTGTCATTGTCGAGTGGAAGACTATCGACCGAACTGTAGAGGTTCAATATAATTAGTTCAGTTCATAGGCTAGAGTGTGAAACTTTGTGCCTTGAGTGCGGAAGAGTAAGAGGGTGGGTAATAGAGCAAAGGCACTCATAACCGATCACTTGAGACATTTTGCACTAGATCTGGAGAAGTATAAGGTGGTGCAATTTTTTCATGTGTAGGAAGACATAAATCAGGAGGACTCCAAAATTTCCAGTGATTTTATTCCTTGAAATGAAATCACTGTGAGTTTTTGAAGCCAAAACTTGGCCCGAACATATTACCATTGTCTATAGTCTGCCATAACCGCTCATTCCTCTCCATTTTAACACTCAAAACTAGGACATGTGTCATGACACTATTGGCTCCAGCCTGATCGAGATTCAATCCTAGCTTGATCAAACTTCCGATACCCTATAGATTGCCGATGGGTTCCTGATTGGGAATAGGTGCCTCTACTATAGTGTATTTGTGGGAATTCTTACCGTCAACCCAACATGGAGGATGCCTTGGAATTCATATTGAATAAGAGGAAACTTAGGTGAAAATTAATCCCCCGTGATATTGAAGAGCATTGACTATTGACAGCCTTGGAGTCATATCTCGAGTCGAAACCGTAGTCTCGAAGCTACATGGAGTCTGTAATTGAATCCCAAAGTTTTGACTGCATATGGCATTGTTTATCAAAACCAAACAGCCTCAGTGGAGTGGGGAAAAGTAAAATTTACGTCAATATAACCATGGTTGATAATTTTATCACGGTCACTATGAATTTGGGAAAGACAGTAGTCTAAGAAATTTGGTTGAAGGTGGAGATCATAAGCTATAACAATCTATTTGTCCCAGGGAGAAAACCCACCAAGTTGTGTGGGACTCTTTGCTTGACTATGGTAGACTTGAGTGGCAACGTACCCTCCATGACTTGGAAAATGTTCCAGGTGTTGCTTATGAGGATGTTCTTAGAGAGTTTGACAAGGTTTGGTGTGTGAAAGGCCTCATTGTTTCTTGCAGCAATTTAGTGGTTACTGGAAGGTCAGGCCCCGGATGGGCATTATTTCTTCAGTCCCTCGACTCACAATTTTTCCGAGGTGGTTCTTTTGTTTCCTTGCAATTGAATTTTATTTTGATTTTTTCAATAAAATAAAATAAAATAAAATAACAAACGACATGGAAAAAAACGCATTTTGACATCAAAAGAACAAAAGTTTGTGGACTTATGGACGGGAAGATTTGGTTCTTTTACTTTTTAGAACCTAGAAGTTTAATATTGCCCATTGGTCACTTTACTATTTGTCACTTATCTAGTGACAACATTAAAGTTGAGACTTATGACTTCAAAGTCCATATGGCATCTTGGGCATGTGATAGCTAGGCAACGAATAGCAAATGGTTCTATGTTTTCTTGGTGTAACTATCTTCTTTGAGAGTGGGAAGCATGTGCATGTGACACCTACTCGTTAAAATCCCCTATATAGATAATTTTCATGACAAAAAAGAAGACTATACATGTACATATGAATCAAAGATTACATATTGGTCTCACATATATCTCATATTGAAATATTGGAGTGTATTATCTCAATGTCGTTTATGTTATCATGTTATGATTGGTTGTTCATCCAAGTGGGGGGCGCTTCCAGTTGTCTCTTATGTTTCGTCTATCAACGCATAGAGTGTTTCGACCATCATTGCTTTGGTGTAGCTATGTTAAGATAGTGAGGAGTTCATTATTTTGAGTACATGCATTCAAAATGGTTTGAAAGATACGTATTGTCAAAATTCAGCCTCAACTTGGTGAAGAATGGGCTATTGTTCTTGGGAATGAGGCGTATCAAGGGGCACCCCCATAGGAGATTAACCCTTAAACGGCTGAGCGTGCCACTGTGGCACGTATAAATAGAATTTTCCGTATTTGGCTTCGATGCACAACTCAAATGGCTTTTGCACGCAAAGATGACACATGCCCTGTGCTAATCTGGTGGCAATGAGCAAAAAATACCACTACTTCAACACTCCAACTGGCAGATATTGTTGAATATACAATTTAGGGGATATGACATCGGCATACTCGTACTGTGTCAGAACCCGCTGTTCTGCCTTTGTCGACCTGGACAAGGCTGTTGAGGGAATCCGAGCTCCAACAAGGCAAAAAAATGCGGGAACAGAGGGAGTATCAGTTTGCCCACCGGGGGATCTGCTTGCGCCGCAGTTTTGGAGAGGGAGATCGTCCTCAAATTCTGTAGGACGATTGTAGTTGGCGATCATGTAGGGGAGTGTTTCAATTGCAAGGACTGGTAGTGGGGTGCATATCCAACTGTTAGTTTGGTCCGGGGAGGCTCGGGACACGGGGGAGTGATGGCGACAAGGTTTGAGGGCTGCATTGTTTCGGATCCAATGCGGGGTTGCAAATCACTTACGCGTAGTGCAATGTCCAGCAACACTCATAGAGGGAAGAGGAGAACTACAAGGACTCCTACTGGATCTGGTGCAAAGGCGGCGGTCTATTAGAGGGATTGTGACATCGATCATTTGTAGAAGTGGGTGCAAGCATAGTAAAGTGGACCAAAAAAGTGCTCCGGTATATGAAAGCCATGATTTTCTTGGTCAAACGCCTATAAGTAGTAGCAAAATGTTGTTTAAAATAGATTATTTTTCATGATGACCTCTATTGTTAAGTTAGGTACTCAAATATAGAATATCAATATGAGATCTTCAAAACCTATCATCAAAAGTGACGCGTAAAAGCAACTGACTAAATATAGTTTTGAACGTAAATTTCATGACCTTAAATATTTTGAACTTGGAATTTCTTTTCATATTCCTTGAATTCGTTATAAACTTGAGGTCATCGTAATTTTTTTTCAAAAATTCATTAATTTAATGTAATGTAATTGTATTTTAAACAAGTTTTTGACAATTATCTTTTCAATGACACCCACTTGCACCACCACTTGCACCGTCTTCTAAAATACATATACGTTGTTTGAAATTGTTTTTTGTGAACACAAATTGCTTGGCTTTGTAGATTCATATGTTTTCTAAATGTTTATGAATTTTTATTTCATAAAATTCAAAGTTAGTATATTGTTTTGGATCACTTTCACTTAAACCTGAGCAAGGATCAAGAGTTGTCCACTTTACTGTGCTTGCACCCAAGTGGGGTGCTAGTTTGGGAGGTGCTGGGGGATTTTTTGCAGTATAGTTGAGCAAGGACGAACCATATTTATGGGGCCTTCATCATGGAGTGGAGAATCCCACCACGAGCACCGGCCTCTCTGCAAGAGGAAGCTAAGGTCTTACATAACTGGGTGAAGGATCGTGGTGCCACTAGTCGGCAGTGCGATCGTATTGTGGGGTTTTTGTCTGTCGAGTGGATGTGCAGGCTACCATTACCTCCTCGCACCCATCGATCGTCGGGTGTCACGGACACGCATTGGCACCGTTTCCTATTTAAGAGGCACGTCCAACACATTTTGGGGTGGACGCACCGATTGTCTGAGGGAGATCCAACTGGGTTTAGCGACGCCGTGAATTCGTTGATCAGAACTAGGTTCTACCCGGAAGCCAGTCCGGACCGTCATGGTGAGACTAGTGGAGGAGGCCAGGAACGCGGCGCGCCAGAGAGTTGCGCAGTTATCACCAAACTCACAGCCGGGGTGCAACATGATTGTGGGTGCATCGGCCAGCATGTCAACATGGCCACTGGATATGGTGGCGCCCCCGCAAGTGTTGTCGCCTCCACCGCAACACTTGGTGCCAGTGATGGGGGAATTTCCGCCTCTTGCAAGCTAGGAAGAATTCTTCCGCGCTGGTGCACAAGGCAGGGGCAATTGGGGGAGTCAGACGGTGCGTCCGGGGGTTCGCGGAGGCAAAACTCTAAATCGGACATTGGACCCGCTAGAAAACGGGGCCGATGTGCCCCCGGCAGTGATGGCCAGTAGGATTGTGGCGTCCCGAGGACACGGCGGCCGAGTCAAGGGACTCGGCCGGGGAGGGCGAGGAGGGGGCAGACGTGGGAGGGTGGCACGAACACCTGGAGCCGGATGGACAGCGCCGACAATTCTGAGCAATCGAACGAGCCCCATCTCATTGCGGCCAAGGTGTGCCCCGATTGGCAGAGGGGGCGTGAATGTGGACAATACTGGAGACATTGTAGATTTGAGGGTGACTGATGAGCCATCGGGCTTAGAAGAAGATGACGGCTTACAAGGGTACCACACCCTGCCGCATCAACAACCACGGGCGTCAGCCAACGAACAGCAAGCAAAGACGTTGCATCAACCATGAAACAACCTCTGCCGATTTTCGGTGTTGGACTTCCAGCCAGGTGCACCACCTCCAAGTACAATTGACCGCCAGAGTGTTGGGGAATACCACCCTAATCTTCATGATTGTGGGGTGGGTGATTGCCCCTTCACGGAGATCAGCCCGGAGGCTAGATCGCGCGTTTTGCGGGCGGGCATGCTGGTGGAGGGAAATTTGAGCCCTGGCGATCACCCCAGGGTGGATCATTGAGCATTTCCGCACCCAGTCCGTGTGAAGGTCCCTCTGGAATTGCTCGGCCAGGATTCTTCGATGTGGGTAGGCTTACACCATTTTAGCGGTGAGGTCCAGCACCGATACTACCATGAAGTACACGGCAACCCAATGTTCACAGTGGACTTTGGCGGCACCATTGGGATTCGGGAACTGCGAGTCTGCGACAAGTTGGTGGACAATGCTCCCGACCATGAGTCCATGGGGCGTACACAGCGTGTGCTCGACTTCGTGGAGATGGTGTCTTCTCCAATGACAACACAATTTTCTAATCGTGCAGAGCCACATCCGGTAACTGATAGCGATCCCAGCGACGTGGAATGGGAGGGAGCCTTCAAGGACTTCGCAAGCGACACTTCATCAGGTATGTCAACACCGCACTCTCCCGGGTCATTGCCGGAAGATCCACTTTGGGATTTGGGCGTCTACAACTCCAATGAGGATACTACTGGTTGGCCCTTCGAGAGAATGTGGGCAGATGATCAATGGATGGAGACGAACTGCACATTTTTGGGAGAGCGGGGTACCTTCCGGGGACCGACCCCAGGTCCTATCGGCCCAAGGGAGGCTTTGCCGACATAGCCTTTCGATTATTTCATGAAGTATTGGCCAACCGATGTGCTGCAAAGGATAATCCTGGAGACAAATTGGTACTTACTTCTCCCACGCTTGTTTTGATAAATGAACTGTAAACCGAATCTCCATGGCGTATTTGTGGTGCACTAGAGTAATAGGAGGACAAATTATATTCATGTGCTTAAGTAAATTATATTCTTGTGCAACAAACTAGATAGAATCAACATAATGGAATCCTCATGTCCAAATGCTCACATGATCAGAATTTAACTCACTTACCTACAGATGATACAAGCCGCACAATTCGTCATTCTTCCTCCCTTGTCCATGAGACTGCTTCTAGGAATCCCACACATACAGATATTTAGTGATCGTATAGTAACTCCGCTGCTATGGGAAGGATGTTCAAAGCATTGTCAACATTGTTTATGGTCCCATAGAAGTCTTATATATACATGAGTTTTAGTGTAGCAATGTAAGAGCTAAGGTAACGTTCTGGAACCACACAAAGATTGATACGAATGGGTCTTGATTTTTCGCCCTCTCCCTGCAAAAAATTATGTGCTCGATCTTGCCATCTGTCTGACAAAAGTGCATCGAAGTAACGACACTGAGTCATAATTCATAAAAAAAACAGCTCGTTCCTGAATTTGAGGTTTTTTTGGTGAAATACTAGAACTTGGAGGTGTCTAAGTTGTTGGAGATCAATCACAGTTGGAAAAGAGGAAGGTCGCACTTCAGCCTTTACAGATGTGCTTGAATTATAAGTTGCAGGTAGCAAAAATTGTTTATGCTAGTAGGGTCTGGTGGTCAGTTGATCAATGCCGGCTTGTGAGGTGGGTTGTCACACGCGGCATTTGATGCCTCAGCTTTTCGTGCATGGAAAGAGGGAGAGGAAATGTTGTAGCAGAGGTGAGTATAGTGAACTATCTTTGGTACACCCTTTAGTAGGGTGTTCTGGAAGTTGAAAGTTATTGATTGTGCATAGTAGGTAGTGTGGATCATTGTTCAGCTTTTCCAATCAAGGCGCCAACATCTAATGTCCAAATTTTGGATCGTCTTCAATCTCATCCTTAGATTTAATATCTTGTTCCGACAGAAAGCTCTCATTTTGCTGCAAATGTAAAATCACATTTGCTCTACTTGCATCGCCAAATACTAATGCCCACCGAAGGATCTGCATGGTGTATTTGTGGTGCACTATAGTAATAGGAGGGCACTAACTGCATTCTTGTGCCACTTATCAGATATGCTGCGCAGATTGACTTTGACGAGCCACATCTCACGAATGGCAGACACAACTGGATTGACTTGACGGAGCCTGAGCTCTTGTGTTGGTTTGGGATACTAATTCTGATGGGGCTCAAGGTGCTCCCACATCGCCGACTATATTGGGACATGCGGCACTTCTATGGGTGCCCCTTGATTAGTCAGGTTATGCAACGACAACGTTTTGAGGCTATAGTGCGCTGCATCCACTCGGTGGACAATTCTGAGCTCGTCACGGACTCGACATCCGCTAGATTCGACAAGATTGGGAAGGTGAGGTGGCTCGTGGAGGGCTTTGCTCGCATTGCACAGTCACCGTCGACGAGATAATGGTTCCATACAAGGGCCGGTACTATGGCATCCGACAGTATATGAAGAGTAAACCTGTGCGGTTCGGAATCAAGTTGTGGGCTTTGGCATCGAGCGAGTCTAGGTATGGCTCCCTTCAACGTTGCCTTTTTGTTGTCCTACGGTGATTAAGCTATGTCGCCGTGGTGCCAGGTACGGTGTTCTATGATTGGCTCATGTTTTCGGGTGCTGGACAGATATGTTTCGAACGCCATCGTTTACCTCGGTGCGAGTGACGAGCGTAAGAAAGGCGGTCTGGTGGGTGAAGAAGCGGTTTTGAATGCAGTGCAGGGTCTCGAGCACCGTGGACATACGATCGTCATCGACAACTTCTTTACAAGCATCCCCCTAGCCATGTCACTGTTGGCCCGGGGGTTCTGGTGCATTGGCACCGTGAAGAAAACTTCACGTGGCTTCCCTCCCTCACTTGCAGGGCTGCAGTCGAAGAGCAAGGTGAACATGCCTCCACGGGGGCACCTGAATGTGCGCATGCACCGGTCCCATCAGGTAGCGGCTGTGTGTTGGGTGGACAACAAGCCGGTGTGGTTGTTATCCACTGCAACCGAACCGGTTGATACTGCAGCACGCGCTCCTCGCTGGGTTCGAGGGAACTTCTCCTCGCTGGGTTCGAGGGAACTTCTCCTCGCGGCAGGAATTCGCGACATCTCCAATCCTCCTGGAATATCAGCGCTACATGCACGGGGTTGACGTCCTTGATCAAATGAGGCAGGAGTATAGTGTCCAGTTACAATCGCACAAATGGTGGCACCGCCTCCTTCTATTTGTGCTTGACACTTCTTGCCAAAATGCTTATGTTTTATACAAGGAGGATGCTAATCGAGTGGGACTACCAATTTAGAGCCGGCTCTTGTGGCACTACACGCTGGGAATGCGCCTAATCGGCCCTTCGCTGGCAGGAGGTGCACTCCGCGGACCTCACCGGCAACTTGCTCCGCCCAGATTTCACCGCATCGAGGGACACCCCACCTCTTGCCGTGCCTGTGTGGTTTGCTAGAATAGGACGAGACGGTTTTGCAAAGGATGTGCAGGGGCATTTATGTGCCAGGACGCATGCTACATCACGGTGCATACCCAACCGGGCCATGCTGTGAATTTCCAGCTCTGATTGTTGGGGCGTATACCTAGTTGGTGATCGAAGTGTAGGATTTCCTAGTGCCCGTAGCAAGATTTCAGTTTTATTCCATCGCTCTCCTCTTTTGGGTTGACATTTGACAGACATGAACTCTGTAAACCACCGTTTGTAAACTCGTTTTTGTTCTTTGTTTTGTGAAGTCGTCTTTGTTCTCTGTTATGAGAATCCTTTGCGGTATGTGTTGTGTGCAAGTTGGCGATTTGTAGTAATGTCCGTGCTTCAACAACTTCCCGCGCTAATACCCTCAAGATTCACTGCCAGGTCGGTTGAAGCGTACTCTGTCATGCACAGTACCTTCACCACGGTGGCCTTCCCTCCATCCTCCCATCGTTTGTGTCGCCCCGCTGTCACGTGTGTTGGCCGTTGATCTTCTGTGCATGGGCTGGATTGTACAAAATAGTGCCAGGAGGTCGGCGTATTCAAAATGTACCCTTGTTTTCCTCGGGTCACCCGCCACACAGAACTACTATGTCAGAAATGCTCACTGAAGGTGTAGAATCTCGCAAAATTCTTTGTAAAAAATCATTGACCTCCACACCTACTTATTCGAGGTGTACACCGCTCCGATCTTGCTTGCAACTTCTATAGATTTTTCGAGCTAAATCAAACTAGTCCACGCGCATCGAATATCCTCAGGTGGCACACAAAAGCCGAATCTTATCCGCCGATGTAGGAGATGCGTGCTCATAAAAATGACACCGGGTAATCGTCGGGATGTCTTTCCATCGATGCGGCTGGATTCGCGGAATTCCGCTTCACACATCCAGCAGAAATTCGGGTGCCCACCGTATATCACGACTACGGTCCTCTTGCTACGGTTCCCGTGGTCGTTTAGGGGTTAACAATGTTATAATAAATGCTAATTTATGTCCACTAGCATACCACTACCTCATGAACAACTTCAATATCTTAGTTTCACCACAACTTCTCATCCATCCCCCCTCTCTAATCCAATGCTCTTTGTGAGAGGATTTAAGAAACAGAACTTGATAATTCTATACATATCATCACATACATACATACATACATACATATTGTGAGCCCAATATGGTGCCCACATGTGGTGTTAACCTCAAAAGTTCGTTCAAACTCGACTTTGACATTTTTTCATTTACTCAAAATTATAAAAAGAGTGAAGCTTTTGTGTTTTAATTTAAGATTTAGTTTGAAGTGTTGAGCGGGTGTTGTGTTGGGATTGGAGTTGGAGGAATTAGTGGGTTGGTTAGTTAAGGGTTAAGGCAAAATTGAGTTAGCTAGGTTAGAATTTGAGTGAGGATTTAGTAGAAGTGTGGTTTTAGCCTAGGCTAATTGTTTGGTTTAGGGTACCTCGGAGGTGGTTTTAAGGGGGGCTAGGCTTTTTCATTTGGATAGCGTTCAGATCTCCTGGATCTGGGAAGGGGGAGGTTGGTTCAGGTTCGAGGAGACTCCAAGGCAAGCGGGGAAAGAACCCTCGGCGAGGGGGGAGAGCTGTGTGGCTACATGTGTGGGCAAGGCCCTGGAATTTTGAGGGACCAGGGCACGAGAAAGAGGTAGCGAGCTCGGAGGGAGCTGGCTCGGCACTCTGTGTGCCTGGATTTGAATTCAGAGGCAAGGGTAGGAATCTGGGCTCAGAGGCGAGAGCCTTGGCACTATGTGTGCTGGGATTCGGAATCAAAGGAAATGTGTAGGTAGCGAGCTCGGAGGGAGCTGCCTCGGCACTCTACGTTGGGATTCGGAATCAGAGGCAAGGGTAGGAATCTAGGCTCAGAGGCGAGAGCCTCGGCACTCTGTGCGCCTGGATTCAATTTCAGAGGAAATGTGTGAGTAGCGAGCTCGGAGGGAGCTGCCTCAACATTCTGTACGTTGGGATTCGGATTCAAAAGCAAGGGTAGGAATTTGAGCTCGGGGGGAGCTGCCTCGGCATCCTGGTGCTCAACTTCAGAGTTCAGAGATCTTTCACTTCGAGGCCAGGGCCTTGAAGGCTGGACACATGGTTTAACTTAAGGAACAGGGCTCTTAGTAATGTAGCAAAGTAGAAAGGAGAATTATTAGGTAGTAAGGCAGGTGGAATGCAATAAGGTTACAATGGGATACATGGTACCTGAGGGTGCTAAGAACTAGATTAAGTTGTTGGATTCCACATGGATTATCTAAGAAATTAGAAGGAGAAAAGTGTGTTAGTGTGTTGTGATGTAATGATTGACATAGGTGCACAAGTATTTCTTAATATTAATGCCATGTGAAGATTAATAAAAAGAGTGCTTAAACATTTAGTTTTATTGGATTGCAAACAAAGGGTCCCTAAAGCCAAGAAGTTTGCAAGGACATGTGAGCCATGGACCTCCACCTGGATCACAGACGCAAAAGGGTGGGGGTTTATGGCTGACACATACATACATACAAATTATAGTCAACTTGAACATACATACATACATACATACAAATTACAACCAACTTGAACATATGAAGTGTGTACAATTAAAATAAATGTTGCATACATTTTAAGAATAAAAACTTGAATCATTGTTGCGTATGCCATCTCAAAACATCAATGTCCCCGAATTTGCATGTGAGCCTTCTTCTATTGAGCATGAAGGTGAATAGATGGTATTGGCTCGAGTTTTGAAGGGGCATGGAAATAATTGGCATCTTGGAGAGTGCACGAGGCACATGTGAATTTTGCTTTGGAAGCATTGATTTTTGGAGCGT
Source organism: Polytrichum formosum (assembly GCA_964035585.1). Classification (NCBI taxonomy): domain Eukaryota; kingdom Viridiplantae; phylum Streptophyta; class Polytrichopsida; order Polytrichales; family Polytrichaceae; genus Polytrichum; species Polytrichum formosum. Next base: position 30,409,808 of record OZ037935.1, on the reverse strand, counting down.
CATTCATGGATCTTCCGCAGAGGAAAGAGAGTGCGGACATAATGATGATCTTGGTCAAAAAGTGCTCGGTGAGACAAAGGAGGAGCAAGCTTTTCCCTTTGAGTCCCTTGGCAACAATTGTGGTTAAATCATTAGTCATCCCCGTGATGCGCGGCCACGGTCGGTCGGTTGCACTCAAATCCGGATTCCGGGATCAAGTGTGCACCTTCTAATAACTTAGGTTAGAAGCACAAGGTATGGAACCGTCAATATACCTAGTATTGCCACGTGGTCTATTAGTTACACAAAATGTATATTCAAAAAACCATAATGTCCAACATGGGTATATGGCTTATGGACCAAGCAACCTTCAAGGTCCACGAGGTAACCATTTTGGCATATTCTCTTATGGACCCTTCGATCGTGGAGATTGACGGCCTAGATTGAGGGCATAAGAAAGAGGGGATCATGCTATATGGAAGGCATCCTCTTCCCTAATTTCATAATGTCACTTCATGTGTCAAATGGTTATGTGGTCATTTGTCTCATGTGGCTATAGTCTTTCTTCCTTTTTAGTGTGGTGAGTCTTATTACTTTGAAATGTTTTGTTTATTGATCCAATCATCTTATGCCCATAGATTTAGATATAACCAATTTTTAAAAACTAGTCTAAAATTTGAATGACACATACCCACACCACATTATATAAGTACCTACATAAAACAAAAAAATAATGTAGCTACACCAATTTATGGTAAATATTGAGAGCCATGTTATTTAGCTCATTCCCATACTAAATATATTTGGGGATAATCTTTTGAATGCACATTAATTACCAACCCACACTATATAGTATTGGAGGTCCACATCGTAGGTTGCAAAATTTCTATAAATTTGAAAACAATGTGCAATGTGTTGCTATCAAATTGAAGAGTGGATTTCTCTCCCTTCATGCGAGCACATGTCATGTTGAAGGTGGTGCTCACCGCCAAAACCTATCTTCAAGAAACACCTCCAGTTGCTTCAAATGATGATGATATCTCTTTCAAATCTTGTTTGTTTTCCATAACAAACAGTCCATTGTGTAGAGCTTCTCATGTACTTTCCATAATCACTAGCATCGGACTCCTACCTCTTAGCCATTTGAGCATAATAACCATTCAAAGATAAGATATTTTTCTTGTTGTCTCCTTCAATATTGGACGAAGGAAATGAGACCATGGGCTTGAAATTAGCTCTTATTTGATACCGAACCCACAACTAGAAGTGTGAGTTTGATAAGATAGTGAGTAGTTGAAAGTTCAAGTGCAACAAGCGTGTCATTAGGGTTGCACACTATTTTCTAGCACGATGTTGTATATTGTGGGCCATATTGTACTATTGGGTTGCCCATAATAAGTCACAATGTACATTATTTGTATAGATACTTGAACGGTAACACACACATTAAAAAAACAACCGACAACATACCAACATTGGTATTGCCATAAACCACTCAAGTTTAAATGTCCAATTAAGAAGAACGGCCACATAAAAGGTGGAGAGAGGGAATTATTGTAAACGAGCGTACCTCTCATCCATCCAACATAAAAACTTGGCCCCCTACATGTTTGTGGGCGAGTCATCCTTGATGGCTTGGACTGCACTAATTCACGGTCTATAGGTTTGTGGGCGATTCATATCTTATGACTTGCAATGGACTACAGTCTAACCTCGCTAATGTGACACTCGTTTATACGACACCCTCGATATTACGACACATTTTTGTGTGACCAAACTTTTTAGTTCAAAACCCCCTCTTTTATACGACTATGACACTTGATAATGTTGTAGAGAGTAGAGCATTAGATTGCTCGTAGTCAATAGAAATTTAATGGAAGAAGCATGAGAAATAATAAGGTTAGAATAAGGCTACCATGCTAGTCCGAAGAGGGATAGGACTTATCCCATAATGTTTGTATGAACCAATGAAGAGAAGAAAAGCAATAAAAGGCAAAGCAAGGAGAGCATGAGACCATCTCACTCCAAGCATTGTTCATATGCCTTTGTATAGGTGTCCATGCTTGTATTATGAGCCTCGAAAAGTTTACAACATGGATGAGACTGGATTGTATTTTAGAGCACATCCTAATAAAACATTAGCACAAGGGAAGGTGAAAGGTCGGAAGTTACAGAAGGAGTGTGTAACACTTGCTCTTGTTGTTAATTCAACTAGGACTGATAAGTTGAAGTTGCTTGTGATTTATACATCTAAGCAACCATGATGTTTTGGAAGGTAGCAGCCTCATGAGTATGTTTGGTGGCACTCAAATAAACAGCTTGGATGAAGGGGGATATATTTGAAGCTTGGATTTTGCAGCTCAACAATCAGTTCAAAGGCCAAAATTGAAAGGTGATTATGATTTTGGATAATACATCTTCACATGTTGTTAGCTCTGCCAAAGTTGGTAAGTCTTGTGGTTTTTCAACCTTGGAATTGAGCAACATGAATTTGGTATTCCTTCCTCCCAATGTTACAAGCATAGTTCAACCTTTGGATCAAGGTATAATAGTATCTTTCAAAATTCAGTACAAGAAGAAACTTTTGCAGTGGGTTTTATCACAATATGATGATGCTACATTGAAGGACTTAAGGAAGATGGTGAAAACATTAGACAAACTATCATGTGGAGTTATGAAGTATGGAGCGAGTTTTCAATTTGTGCCAAAAGAAAAGAAAAGTATGGAATGAGTTGGATGCACATATAGTCAGGAATTGTTGGAGGATGGCGCATATATTAGCTGCAACATGGAATGTTGATTTTGCCCTAGTTGATGAAAGGGAGAAGAATAGATTGCAAGAAGAATCATATGAACTTGGTGCTCTGATTTCAAAGTTGCGATTGGGTGATGATGAGATGTCAATCGAAACTTACATTCAAATGGAAGGGGAAGAGATTATTGAGCTAGAATTGACAACTGATGAGTTGGTGGATGTTGCTTTGGGAATCAATTATGCACAAGGCTTTGATCTTAATGTTAATTTACATTCAATAGATGTGGATGATGTTGCTCCACCTATAGTAAAGCTTAGTGATGCTAAATGTCATGCATCATTGTTGTCTAATTTCTTATTAGACAACTCTTTACATTTTGGTGTTAATGAAATTATTAGTCTTCAAAGGCTAGTAGGGAATTTAGATAAGATGACAATTGCTAACTTGGGTAGGCAACACCATAAATCTTCGAACTCCTATTTCAAGAGTTCTTGAGAATATTTGTATTTGTTTGGAGTTATAAGTTATGATTTCATACAATCTATATTGCTTAAACTCGTTGTATATATTTTAAAGCTCATATTGCTTATGTTTTTGTATTCCCTCGAGTACGACAATTTTATGCCATTTGTCATATTAACAAGAAGATAACACCTTGATAATACAACATTCTTTGTGTTTCCCAAACAGGTCATACTAAAGAGGGAGAACAATACACTAATTCGGGATCTTTAAAGCTAATTCTAGTGGCAAATCAACAAAATAGTAACCTCTAGGTTCCACACTATTTTAGGGTTTTTTTTAAAATGAAACCTAGAGATTACTGGTTTTTTTGGGGGTTGACTTGACACTGAAATTAGCTTTAAAGACCCCAAATTAGTGTAGTCCAAGTCATTAGAGATGAATCGCCCACAAACCTATTAGGAGTCGTTTTTTTTTATGGATGAGAGGTATGCTCATATGCGATAATTCCCTCTTTCCATAAAAGGCCCACATAGCTTGCCCCGGGCTAGATCACATCTTCATTCGGCTAGGCCCCGCCCCTCCCACGCCTCCTTCACTGCCCGGTCTTCTTGGCCGCACTTGCGTGAGAATTCTTCTCCATTGGGAACCAATGTGACAATACCCAGTCGGCCATGACGCACCCGGTCACTTAAGGTAGAAATACCATAACCCGTGAAAATAAGGTGATTCGCATTGAAGATATGGTCTTACAATCATGAGATAATTTTCCAAGATAGAAGAGAATGATTCATGAAGAATGCAAGTTGTTTCGTATTTTTTTGCCATGTACAAAAAAATCTACAATTTTCAAAGTGGAAAGTTTGTCAAACTCCTACTTGCTCACTAGATTCTGCTGACACCGAACACGGTAATCCGCATTTTCATACATAACATCACCTAAACCGGTTAACTCATGAATACATTAAACATGACTAAATTTGGCTAAATTAAGTGTACACGCATTGAAGTGGCCAGCCTCACTATGATTGGTTTCAGAAATGGCACTTCACTATTATGACGGAGGTCTACTGCACGGGTAGAGGGTGGCTAACCAGTTTGGGTATTTCTATCTTAAGCCTCGACATTGGTTCCCAATGAGGAAGAGTTCCCACGTAGGTGCGGTGTCGTAATGTAAATACGTACACTATATAGATGTGTACTTATTCAATATTGCATTGTGATTATTTGATTTGGAGGAAAATAAAGGGAATAGAAATAGATTACCTTTTTGTTTACTCCTAGTTTACTTTTTTAGTCTTACCCTTTGTTTTGCTCATAGTTTATTCTTTGTTACCTTTTAGTCTTACTTCTAGTTCTATTCTTAGTTTACTTTTGGACCAATGGGTGATTAGAAGCCCATGTGATGAGGATAAGAGGGGGACTTTGTCTCTCTCATATGAGTGGGAAGGAGAGAAGTTTTGAAGAGGAGGTTGTTGTGGAGAAGGAGGGTTTTTTTTTTAAAGCTCATGGTGTGTGAGTTTATTTGATGGGAATTTTGAAATAAAATATAGAGGAGTTGTGTTTCATGGTGTTGTTTTTCTAGTGTGATTTCACTTGCTTGATTTGAAGTTAGCAATTAAAAGTTGTGCTAGTTTGAGTGGAGGGAGGTTTGTTGGCTCTTATAAAGAAGGGCTGAGACTTCGACCGACCATAGAAGACGGACAAGTCTTTTGTTTGCAACGAAACTTTGAGGAAGTGTAGTACTTATTGTTAGCTTTCTGTAAAGATCTCATTCGCTCAATTTGGTGTTCATATGAAGATTTGAAGACTTCTCAAGATTCAAGTGTGTTGTGGCTTGTGGTTCGTTGTCCTTTCTGTGATTCCCAGCCGGATTTGGAGGCTAGTCGCATTTGATTTTCAGCATCATAAATTTGTTGCGGGCTTTGTGGGAATCCATAAACGAACCATTTCATGTTTGTGACAACGAAGTGGGATTGTTGACCCACAAGGTTGTTTTCTGTTGTTCCCATTGGTGAGGCACGATTGCTGGTCACCGTGGGTTTGAAAGTTTAGGAGCCGATCTTTCACGTCAGCTCGTGATCTGACGTCCCGTTTTACCCGTCCGAGGCCTGTGATTTCTTATCATCATACCCTTACCCTTAACCCATTTAGAGCCGCAACAGGATAGGCTGATGGGAAAGAGTTTGAAGATTTGAAGAAACTGAAGACCGAGACTCTTGAAGACCAAAAGATTCGACGGTCCGACAAACAAATCAAGTTGCAGCCAAAAGCCCAGTGCTTTCCCAAGGTGGAGCCCTTTCTACCCGACAGCGGGTAGGAAGACTGAGCAGTGAAGGAGGCGTAGGAGGGGTGGGGCCCAGCCGAATGAAGATGTGTCTAGCCCGGGGCACATAGCTTAAGAACGAAGCATTTCTTTGTGAAACCACGGGCATACAACTCACCTGCCCGTTGGCACAGAAAAGTCCAACTTAACTTAAATTATTCCAAGTGGAAATTTGCAACTTGAACCTTACGTTCTCACCGGAGTGGCCCTCGTGTCATGTTTTCGGGAACTACTGTAATAAAGGAGATCCAGAAATTTGCTGATTTTTTTTAATAATATTTTTTGTCTTCATTGTCGTTGCTCATCCTAATCCGTCTCCTAGTCAGGCTGTCCACGCACACACACACACATGGCAGAAAGGGATGCAGACAAGTGGAGCCAATTTTCCTTAATTTGGGCCCCTCCTCATGGACCACATTTAGGTTGTTTGTTTGCGAGATTCTTAAATGCTACAACTCTGTGGGAATTTGGGACATAAATACTACACTTAATAAGATATTTGGTGTCACTTACTATTTAGAGTACACAACGATATATCTTCTTACTTTTGATGTGAATTTTTACCAAGTAAAGTTGTGAAATAAATCAACATATAAAATCATGTGACAAAGTGTTTTGTGTTGATGACCTTCATCATCCTTAGATAACAACTAAGTTACGGTTTTATTGGCATAATTGTGTTCAAAAAATTGTATTAGAAGAAGGGATTGTTAAATTGATCACGCAGTTTGTTAAAGTGACCGCAGAGACGTGTTGTGTGATCACATGACTTGTCTTGAATTTTCATCGCACACGTGAAGAAGAGCAAGGTGTTAGCTTTGTGTCAGAATTAATAAACTTGGATGACAAGTTAGAGCCTATAGCTTATAGATGACCATCTCCATGGCCGTTTTAACTAGTGTGTGGTCGATTTAACAATGAACGTATGCATTCAATGAGTTCACCAAATTGTTGATCCAACCAAACTTGATTTGAACCCAAAGACCCTAACCCTAACCCTAACATGAACCTAACCCAAATCTAATCTTCTCCTATCATACTGGATTGATTAAATATTCATAAGTTTCTTAAAATGTTGATTTTGGTTGCACATCTCCAGAACACTACTAAGGGCCATTTTACACATGAGACTGAGAGCCCGTGACCATTACACTTCAAGCACTCTCATTGGTGGAAAAGGCAGAGCCGGTCCAAGTTCGCTTCACACTATGCTTGAGGGACCAACGGAGTATGTGAATGCAAGATGGATGTAAAGTCTACATGGATTCCTACATGGCATCAAATGGATCATGTTTCATATTCACTTGGACTATTTCCAAAAACCGCCTCTTAGAGACAGGCCTAACACAAAACCGGGAGACCACGGCACTCTGAATGCTCACAACCGTTGATTTATTCAATTTTATCATGCGCGAGGATCCGCACGAATTCAAATTCATTGAAATAGCATTTGGTTGAGGGCCCGGTCCATATGACTTCACAATACACTTGAGGATCTGTGACCGCACTACATGATTTTGGAGGTGTCTTGGGATGGCCTTTGGACACTTTCTTTTGGGCTCTCACAATTTCATGGTCATGGCTCTTGGGTCGTGTGTGAAGTTTCCCTAAGAAAGGCCCTCATGTCATGTGGGATCAGGTATGGCGAGAAAATAATTTGTACATTGTGCTAGGATATATATGGAATTGGCCATCTACAAACACTCCTTGCTCACAACTCACAAGCTCACAAGCTCACAACTTACTACACATTAAAAACAGAATTAAATAAGGCTTGGTTAATAATGTTATGGATGCATTTGAAATAACATGGTAATGATTTTAAAAAGAAAATGTACCAACCATATACTTGTTGTTGTTGTTGTGTTGTAAAAACACCCTTAATGCTAATCATTTCTTCTATCACATTGGTGTGTTTGATTGCAAAAATTGTTGGAGCTACTTTAACCTTTGAATGCTCATGCAACCCAAAATGGGTCGCCACCTAATATTCTAATGGGTCTGCAACTCACTAGGTGGCAATCTATGTAGATGGCATGTATCCATTGGTGTAGGGTGGTGCACACTACCATGTGGACCAAAATAACATATAAAAATCTCATATTCCAAGGATGTAGGATTTATTATTAGTTTGGGATTGTTTGTTTTGGGAGGCAGTCCCACGAGCTGCCCAAATTTAGGAGCCAATATCTTCCACATATGATGCCCAATTTGGATGGGTTTTTTCTACCCCCCCCTTTAGGACAAGGTGACGGTTGTGCATGACTTGATCGGATGGATTTGGAATTTGTTTTAGTGCACATGTTGCTTACTCCGAGTTGAAGAATGAATATCCCAAAATATCCTCATGTGACCTTTTGACTTTGAGGGTGACAAACCTCATTGAAATTTCATCCAAAAACTCAATTTTTTTGGGAGCATCTCATTTGTTAACCACATAATAAATTATGGCAAAGTTTCCAACTATCAAAAATGTGTGGCATGCCCGAATCGGTCACGAAGCGAAAAAATTTCATAATTTTCTCTAGCTGCCCCCCTTGTTGAAAGCTTGGTTCACATGTCACGTTGACCTAGCACATGTCGTATGACTGACTTCAAATTTTCACATAAAACACATATGGTAGTCTAGTTCACATCCGTACAAATAAAATTTAGGAAAATAAAATCCTTCTTGTTACATGACTAAAATTTGAAGCATTGGTGCTGCCCTTACCCGAAAATCGAATTTGAAAGCTTGAGCATTTAGGGGTTACACTATTCTTATGATTAGGTTGAAACTTTAAAATGGCACGAATGTGTAAAGCTTCTACCCTTCCGGGTCATTATCAACCGGTGGAGTGGATGAGTGGGTCTCACTTCGCACACAAGTAAAGTACCAATTGACACATGCGAGTGTACTTCCAATAAGTTACTTAACGTGATCCTCACATGAAGCATCTGAGGATGCATCTATGCAGATTTTGAGTCCTCATAATGTCAATAAATTGCAAATTGTGGGTCCCATCGTGTTGCACTTTTGGCACCCACCCACCCACCACCTATCGAACTCCCAATAAGGCCCCTTTACACTAGGGAGGTTGAGAGATCGAAGGTGGCGAGGAGCAGTGGTGATTTTTCACAAGGTCCCTAACATGTCTAGGGACATGTTCATAAAAAAAAACATTTCCAGTGGACGGGTTCTTAGAAAATGAACCGGTTTTGGGACGTGTCAAATTCACTTTGGACGGGTTCTAAAAATAATATTTAAAAAAATTTATTCCAAAAAAATAAATGGTACAAATATCAATTACATTATGTCATATATGACATGTGAATATAAGCATAATGCAATCAAACCACTAATACCCAATCAAAATATCAATATTGAAGTGCTTGATTCACCTGCATACATTAATTCATCAACCATAAAATTTAGAACCTTTTTAACATAATGTCAAAGATTATAATTGAAGGTAAACTTAGTAATTGAATAAGAATTAGTATATATAAACATGTTCAAAATTTTAAAAACAAAGAGCTACTTACCCTTCAAAGAAGTGGATGAATTCTCCTATCCTTCATGTTTCTCCAAACAAGCATCACTGCATTCCAATTGATGTTTTCAACTAGAATATTTGCACATAAAATGCGCATCAAAGCATCTAAAGTTTCTAACTTCAAACTAGTACGTAGATGACTTTTGATTAGGTTTTGTTTAGAAAAACCCCTCTCACATATTGCAGTGCTCACTAGAATCACCATAACTTTCCTCCACAAGTTACTCAAAACAGGCCAATTGATTGACCACTCTGGAGTGGTACCTGCAAACTCCCAAGCTTCAAATAAAGACTTATATGGGAGTTAGTTACAAATGAACCGGTTGAGTTTGAGAAAAAAACCTGTTGAAGTTCAAGATTGCAGGAAATGTACTGATCATTTAAGAGGAATTTATAGAATATACCCAAATTTAAAGAAGGAAAACCGGAGGCTGTCAACCCTAAACTGGTTGGACTTGCAATCACTAGGATCTCAACCGATTATGTTGCCCAAAAATCTCCTTGATCACTGTTCTAACACAATCTCGAAACTTGGTTGAAAATACAGAGAGAATGTACAGAGAGAAGATACTGACAACCCAGAAGAAGAGCTTGAATACATGCTAGAGGGGGAAGTGCCGAGCTTGAACACTGCTAGAGGGGGAACCTAGGCCTCAGAGAATCAGAACTTTCTCTGAACTATGTGGACGAAATGGGGTAGGTGGCAGCTAAAATAGATAAAGCCAGAACACTAACAGAATTGAAGGAAGATACTATTGTTTCCAAGTGCAACCAATCACATGCCGACATCTTTCGGTTTATCTTTATCAATTTGTTTAACCTTTTCATGGACGGGTTGGTTTAAAAATTACCGGTTTTGGGACGGGTTGTTTTTTCTTTAACCTTTCCTTGGACGGGTTGGTTTTGAAATTACCGGTTTTGGGACGGGTTGCAATTTTTTTTGCCTTTCAATTCGAGGTTTTTGGACGTGGACGGATAAAAACTTTGTGAAAAATCAGCCTTGGAGAGGAGTGTTCAAGATTGAAGTCTTCAATGCCCTTCAAAATATACTTCTCTCAAAACAACCCTTCAAAACGCAACCCCAAATTGAAAATGAAGACGTCACTTGAAGTCCTCAATATAATCTGCCCGCCACAAGAACCAACAAGCGTGGGGCATTGTCACTACAAGAAGTGGGGTTAGATGGTTGATTCTTAATTCTTCACATTGTACTGGAAACGTGTACCATATAATTCATGCACAAGTTCAATATGAGTTTTGTATTTCATTTTTATATTATTGGATTGCCGTCTTGGATTTGAACCAGCCCTTCAACTGGAGGGCTGAAATTTGAGAACCCTTCAAAATGAAACTCATATGAGGGCTTGGATCTTGAACATCATAGGAATAATTTAGTTGTTACTTGGAGATAGACCCTACCAAGCCCTCTTTTGGATTTCCTTGTGGTGGTGCTATTATCGTTCCATTTTCTTCCTTGCAATTGAATTTGTTTTCAATTTGTACCAAGCTTTTATAAAAAAGAAAAAACAATGTTAAGATGCGGTTTTCATAACATTATTCAGATCCATAACAGTGTTCTGTGGAACTGATAGTATTATGATGAATATTCCACCATTCAGGCTGAACGTGAGGAATATTTTGTAGAATACTGTCAGTCCCACAGAACATTGTCATGAATCTGAATAATGTTATGTTGATAGATCTCATGTGCAATGACTATACTAAGTTCTAGGCCAAAATTTCAGCTCCCTCGTGGAAGTTGCTTAGGAATGTCAAGAACTCAAGTTCTCATACTGTGAGACCAAAGCCAGTGGACTTTCAAGCATACCTATGGCTTGTCATGAGATTCCTTTGTTTGGTGTCAATTCCCCCTCAATATCTCACTTTTAAGCATGGTCATTGTGCACTTCTTCCAAATATTGAGAGTTTGGAAATTGGTGAAGCTCTCGATAAGCCCTCAGTTTGTTACTTTGAGCTTCATATGAAAGCTTACTATGGAGTCCAAGCATCAAACTCCCTAAAATTGCAACTTCAAGCTCTCAACTCGAGGTCTAGGCTAAAGCCTACCTAAGGGCATGTTTACACAAAAGCCATTAGGCTCTTGGGCATCCTTGAATTCTCATTGGTTGAGAGTGTCATGGGCCCCACTTTAGATTTACATGAGGGTATTTTTGGACCACATCCCATGACATCTTCAATGGATGAAAAATCTACACGAATCTCACATGGCAAGTATGGACAATGTTGGCTGGGATTGTAGGGTTTTTTTTTAAAAATGGCTCTTAAAGGTAGGCTTGGCAAAATTTACAGCGGGATTTTGGATTTACATTGAGGGCTTGCACCCTCCAAAAGACTTTGGGCTTTAGTCCATGTGTAACGTGTATTACATATTTATTGTTTTATATTTATTTACAACCTCTCATTCAACTGGGACTCCTTTACTATAAAACTAGAGGCGCTACCCTGAGTGCTCTAGCAGTCCTAAAAGTAAAGGGAGTTAACTACTAGTTGATGACTGTGGTTCTACACGTAGTTCTCCCACGTAAGTAGGGACCACTAGTTAACTGCACTTAGAGATATCCTAAAGGCATGGGGGAGAGCTCGTTAATATATATTTAACTACCACTTAACTACCAGTTGGAGGTGGCCTCCACTGCCAGTGATACTTGTATATAAGCTCTAAGGTTGGGTGGAACATGCCTCTTGAATCTCATAATATTTGAGAACGTTACATTGGTATCAGAGCCGGCGCTCTTGTACCTTGTTTTCATTTGGGTTTCTATTAACTTCCGTTGTGTAGTTGTTATGCTGGTAATTTTTCTGGAGGGTGTTCATTTTAGGGGGTCATAAATAATTGATTTTAGTGATCACTGCTAAAATCTGAAGATGTTTTAAGTCAGTGGGGTGGAGTTATAGTATTTTGAAACCTGGGTAGATTTATGCACGAAAAAGGGTATAACTCATAGACAGAAAATAGGATAGGCTTGAAATTTGGTGAGATGATTTGTGTTTAGTCTCTCTAGTCACAGTTAAAATTTCAGGTCATTTCGAGAAAGTCAAAGGAAGCTATCCTATTATGAAGTTCTTTTGAGAGCAACATACAAAAAAGGGTATAACTCCTAGACAGAAAATAGGATAGGCTTGAAATTTGGTGAGATGATTTGTGTTTAGTCTCTCTAGTCACAGTTAAAATTTCAGGTCATTTCGAAAAAGTCAGAGGAAGCTATCCTATTCTGAAGTTCTTTTGAGAGCAGCATACGAAAAAGGGTATAACTCCTAGGCAGAAAATCGGATCGGGTCGAAATCTTGGGGCAAGATTTCTGAGTAGGTTGTTTACTCGTGGTTAAAATCTGAAAACTGTGGCTCTCAGACACGCGCTTAATTTTTCTATTGGGGAAAGCTATTGGGGGGTAGAATTGTTTTGTCTTCTGTTTTGGTTTTTATTGTACAGGACCGCGTGAGCAGTCTCGCAAGTTTTTGGCATTGTATTTTGTGTGTTTATGTTATGGCCATCGAGAATATGGACACTTCTGAACCGTCAAGGGAGGATAGTCCTCCCCAGGTTTTTCCGATTGGCACATCCTCTTTACCGAGTGATGCAAGTATCCGTAGTTTGGTGGTCCAAGCTATTCAGGATTACTGCAATGGGAAATTGATTGATGACTTAAGTCAATTTCAGCGTGTAGAGCAGCAAGGTGAAATAACCTTCTCGATTGTGAACACGCATTCCAATCGCTTGGAAGCATTGGAATGCCAGGTCCAACTCTTGAAGAAGTATAATGAGGGGGACCGTTCTAAGTCCACCACTGCTGGCAAGCCGGAACGGTTCAAGGATAAGTCCAAAATTACCATTCTGGCTTGGCTCAACCAGATGAAAAAGTTCTTCGTTGCACGCCAAATTGCTCCTGAGGAGTGGGTCACAATTGCGTCAACATATCTGGAAACCAATGTGTCACAACATTGGGATATGCTTGCATTGGAGTTGGCAGCGGATAAGAAAGATCCGCAGCTCTGGGATAACTTCTATGATACATTACTCACTGCTTATGGCAGTGTCAATCAGGAGTTGGTAGCCCGGAACAAGCTTCGTGTTCTTAAACAGAAAGGTTCTGTTGAGGACTATGCAAATGAGTTTCAGCAGTTGTGCTCACACATTACTAAAAATCCTGTCTCCCGGGGAGATAAGATTGAGAGATTCATATCAGGGCTCAAGGAGGATATCTGCAAGAAGGTCTTGGTGGATCCTAAGGGCGATGGTGGACCATGGGAGGACATCAAGCGTCTCATCAATTATGCTGTGACAATTGATGCAACATACACACAAGATGCAAAAGGACGGGACAATGTCACCAAAAATCCTCCACCTTTCGATTTCGTCCTAGCCCGAGTGGAAAAGTTTATAATGACATGTAGAGACTTCTCTCTTTGTAACCCAATATATAATTCCAATCTACCCTTGGAATATACACAACTTGATTAACACCACACTATGTAGTTTTACATTCCTTAATGTCGGGCAAGGTTATATCCTTAGCCTTTTCTAATGTCCACCCGGCCGCTTTGGCCACGCATGCCTTCAAAGATATCCCTCTTGTGAATCGAGTCTTTGCCGTCGACTCCACACTACTACATGAATTCTCGTTTATTGGTTCCGTGCTATCACATGTCATCGTGGTTGATTCCGTATTGGTACATGACACTTCGCTTGTGGATTCCATGAGCACATAGGCTTTAAATACAAGTATTAAAAAATACTTATATACTTATCTTTTTCCTTCCTTCTCTAATTTCTTCTTGATGTAAATCTCTATCAATGTTTTCCTACTAAACTTCAGAATAGTATAACTCCCATCCAACTTATGTTCTTCAAGTGAAATTTGGTACACTTGTTAAGTACCTTATCAAAAATCTCCACACCAAATTTTGGCACAAACAGAGCTCATATGCAAAAGTTATGCATGAAATTCTAACTCTAACTACTTAGTATGAATGATGTGATAAAATATCCGGTCATTAAAACTCTAATAACTTCCAACTCCTACGTCCAATCAATCTAAAATTTTGATACAAGATAGATATATAAGTTCAGAAGGTAGTGTCAAATTTTGGTATCCATATCTATAACCCTCTAAGAGATACATATTTTCAAACCTTGCTGCTTTGTTCCTAGACACCCTCCCCTTCAACTTTTAATAACTCTTTCATCCCAATGACTGAAGCTCTCAAATTTTTACCACAACTCCCATACTTTATAATAAACAATCCCTCAAATTTTCGTACCCATTGAACACTTTGATCATCCATAATTGACAAATCTCTCACTATAAAGTTCTGCTCAAGTTCATAACTAATAAAACACTACAAGTAATGCACCTAGTACAATCTAGTCACTCTAAATGCCACAAGTTTAAACAAGTTTGAACTCTTTCACTTCAATATGAATCTCAATGCAACAAGTTGAAGTTTACAATCAAACTCCAAATTCCTTAAACCCAATCTACTTCTAACAAGAGGTCAATCCCTCTTCAAGGCTAAATAGCCTTGGCTCTTCTCCTAAGAACTAAGCACACACATGTGCTCCTATCTTGCTTCCCACACACCCACACTTATAACCCGTGGGGTGCTTAAGGAGCACGAAGGAAAGAGAGGATGAGTGAGGGAAGAATGAGGGATTATATAGTGAGTTGAGAGGGAGAGAGGGCATGAGATAAGGATAGGGTGAGAGGATTAGAGCCTCCAATTACAACCCCTTAACCTTCTCCTTCTAAGTAGGGACTCATCCCATTCACAAGGCTCTCGATAAGCCTTCGAAATCTCCTCCTACTTTGTAGGCTCTCATCTAATCTCCTAAGCCTTCCTCCCTCAAATGATCAACAAAGATCTTAATTCAAACATTTAACTAACCTTTGCTTTCTACCTACCACACTTTACCAAGGTATGTCCTCATACTACTTAAATCCACTCCACACAAGCCTAATGCTTCAAACTTAGCTTTCTTCAAGCTTCACTCTTTTTATATTTTTGTGAATAATCATAAATCAACAAAACACTACTTGTAATGTTTTACAAGTGTTAACAACACATGTGGACATCAATTTGGGCTCACAGACAATGATAAGTCTCATTTTGATGCACCGGTTGTTAAGACCAATGGCCACACAGGGCCGATTAGAGACAACAAGTCTCGCCGCTCTGAAGGCCGCTTTTCCGCCTTTTACAAGAAGAGTAAGCAGGGTAAAGGGGAGGCCCCTTCGGCAAGAAGCACTGACAAAAAAGATGGTCTTTGTTTTCAATGTCACAAGGAAGGACACTTGGCTAGAGATTGTCTTGATGGCAAGAAGAGTGCTGAGCAGCAACCTTCCAAGAAAGACAAAAAACCTTTTCACAAGTCCGACACTTAGGCAGTGGGCTAGTGCCAGGACCTGTTCAAGTTTCGGAGGGTGTTTTTGATTTGCCTAGTGATGCTTTGGAAGTGATTCAGGGCTTAGTCAATAAGCAATTTAATGTAATCGTGTCTGATATTTTGAATAAAGACATTATTTTGCCAACTCCGTTACTCCCACTCAGTGATGTGTTAGATGTGAACTCCAAAGTTTATGGAGCGTTCTCATTGATTATACCATCAGTGGATGATTTGCAAAGTTTCTTGAAATCTTATTTGCACGGTAAAGAGGGAGCGCCCTATGAGACCGGTGCTTGTTTTATTGTTGACAAACGTAAAGCAAAAAGTCTTAAAAGAACTTTACCACGATTTAAATTGGTCCATCAATTTGAATCAAACTCAGTGCAATAGCATGTTTATTTGGATGAACCTAGGCCACGTGTGCTGAATCATCTCACTCTGTCTTCTCAACTGATGATGAGTTTCTCAGGGCAAATAGCTCATCAGGATGCATCTGTATTAATGGATAGTGCCGCATCACATTGCTTTGTGAGTTCTGGTTTTACTAAGACCTTCGGGTTAAAAGTGAAAAATGGCAGTAACACACTGGTATTAGGCAATGGTGATGAAGTCCAAACGGACGGCAAGATTAAAGTTCATGTTAGAATACAACAATATCAAAGCCAAATTACTTGCCTGGTGGCAAAGTTAAGTGAAGGCATTGATTTGATATTGGGCAATGATTGGCTAGTGCAGTACAAGGCACGCTTGGATTTTGCATCTGAATGTTGCGTTTTGTATAAGGGCCGCCGTAAAATGACATTGCATGTGAACCCAGTGCAATGTCAGAGTCCAAATCCCCATAGACTTACCGCCATGCAGTTCAAACGGTCAATTTGGAAGGGAGCAACGTCGTTCCTAGTTCAGTTGACCGCGGTTGGAGACGACATAGAGGACACAGTGGCAACACCTTATGCCACAGTGTTGGAGGAATATGCTGATGTTTTTCAGCCCATACCTACAGGGTTACCTCCAGAGCGGGAAATGGCCCATACTATTCCTTTAGAGCCAGATGGCAAGCCGCCATTTAGGCCGATCTATAGGTTGAGTCCTCTCGAGCTGCAGGAGGCCAAGAAACAAATCAAGGAGTATTTGGAAAAGGGATGGATAGAGCCTAGTTCATCGCCTTATGGGTCTCCCATCTTGTTCGTCAAGAAAAAGGATGGAGCGCTGCGAATGGTGGTGGATTATCGGGCATTTAATAAGCAAACGGTAAAGAATCGTTATCCGTTGCCTCGTATTGATGATCTTTTTGACCAGTTAGCCGACTCTACAGTATTTTCATCTCTTGATTTGGCACAAGGTTATCACCATATTAGGATATCCGAGGAGGATGCTCCTAAGACGGCGTTTAGAACACCGTTTGGTCATTACCAATTCAAAGTATTAAGTTTTGGATTGACCAATGCACCAGCAACTTTTCAAGGAGTAATGAATCGTATTTTTCACAAGTTCATTGGAAAGTTTGTTTTGGTATATCTGGATGACATCTTAATTTTTTCAAAGAACGAGGAGGAACATGTCAGTCATTTGGCACAAGTACTTCAAATTCTACGAGAGAATCAGTTCTATGCAAAGATGTCTAAGTGTCATTTCGGAAAGAGTGAATTGCATTATTTAGGACATGTTGTTAGCAAGGAGGGCATCAAGGTGGATCCTAAGAAAATTAAGACTGTGGCCAAGTGGCATAGACCTCTTGAAGTCGGACAATTACGATCCTTCTTGGGGCTTTGCAATTACTTCCGCAGATTCATACATGGATATTCCACTCTGGTTGCGCCTTTGACTTCTCTGACGCGAAGCAAAGTCAAGTACATTTGGACTGACGAGTATGAACGCGCTTTTGAGAATGTTAAGTATGCTTTAACACATGCACCAGTTCTGACCTTACCCAAGTTAGGGGAGCCATTTGAGGTCGTTAGTGACGCTTCTTTACTCGGAGCAGGGGCCGTCTTACTTCAGGGAGGTAAGCCCATTGCTTTTGAGAGTAAAAAATTTTCTCCCGCTGAGAGAAATTACACTACTGGTGAACAAGAACTTGCAGCAGTTGTGTACGCCATGCGAACCTGGCGGTGTTACCTAGAGGGTGCAGATTGCACGATCGTCACAGATCATAACCCTCTGGTGTATTTAAAAACACAACAGACGTTATCAAGGCGTCAAGCTCGGTGGTTGGAGTTATTGGAGCAAAATTTTGTCTATAGATGGGTGTATGGACCAGGAAGGATTAATATGGCAGATCCTCTGAGTCGGAACCCACTAGACCCGAGTGACCAGCCATCCTTGATGGCACCGCGGTCTGCTCCAAGTAATTCGGTCTTTCAAATGGTGGCTGCAGACGCTAGGCGAGGTGATCCTGTTGAGCAAGACAACAATCCGAAGGGGTACCCGGAGTTCGTCAGTGATCAGAAGTTATATCAAACTATCATTGCCGGGTATGCTCTTGATCCTTGGTTCTCAAACCCGCACAATCTGGAACATTTTGTTTATGAGAATCACATCTGGTGGTATGAAAAGGCGGTTGTGGTTCCAGATGTGTCATTCCAAGGATCGAATATCAGGTCATTTTTGCTCCGTGAGTATCATGATGCAATGTATAGCGGTCATGTAGGGGTAACTAAGACGTATAAGAGGGTGCGAGTAAACTTTTGGTGGCCTGAGATGCAAGGGTCCATCAGAAGCTATATAAAATCTTGTGAGATTTGCCAAAGGAGTAAGGCCCCTACTCTTAAACCAGCAGGCCTTTTACAACCATTAGAGATTCCTGATAGAAATTGGGAAGTAGTGAGCATGGATTTTATCTCTGGATTGACTCCATCTGCTAATGGTTATGATGCCATCTTTGTGTGCGTGGATAAGTTGTCCAAGATGGCCCACTTTATGCCAACCACCACACACGTTACTGCTGAAGGTACGGCAAGGTTATTCCGTGATCATGTATATAAGTTGCATGGTCTACCCAGGGTAATTCTAAGCGACAGGGACGCTAGATTCACAAGTAGGTTTTGGGATGCGTTGCATGGTCTTTTGGGGATAAGGTTGGCCATGTCCACCGCATTCCATCCTCAAACTGATGGGCAGACGGAACGGGTAAACCGTATCCTGGAGGATATGTTGCGGCATTATGTCAACCCAGTGCAAGATGATTGGGATGAATTCCTTGCAGTGGTTGAATTTGCATATAATAGCTCTTGGCAAGAGTCTGTACGGAATACTCTGTTTGTCCTGAACTATGGTCAGCAGCCCCGGACACCAATTAGTGGGAACAACAGGTGTCAAGTCCCTGCTGCGCAGAATTTTGTCGAGCATATGACACATGTGATTGGCGAGGCCAAGAAACATCTCATTTGCTGCGCAACAACGACAAAAGTTCTATGCTGACAAGAACTGACGAGAGGTCTCGTTCGAAGTGGACCAGCAAGTGCTAGTAAGTACTGCCAACATTAAGTTGAAGGTCCAAGGAGCTCGAAAGCTTTTACCAAGGTGGATTGCCCCATTTCGGGTGGTGCAAAGGATAGGGGTGGTAGCATACCGCGTGCAACTGCCAGATACATTTAAGATACACGATGTCTTTCATGTGTCACTTCTTAGGCCTTATGTGGCCGATGGCAGGGTACAGCCTCCCCCTCCGCCAGTCTTTGAGGAAGATGCATCTTATGAAGTAGAACGCGTGTTTTCACACGAAGATAGAGGGTCTCGTTCTCGCCCCAAGAAATTCTATCTTATCAAATGGCTCGGATATGCACTTGAGCATAATTCATGGGAGCCCGAATGCAACTTGAGTGTAGAAGTCCTCAAGGAGTACTGGGATGCAGTAGCAAAGTCGGAAGACAGGCTCACACGCCATGGTGTTAAGCGTGACCGCGAAGCCCCAGCTACGCAAAAACGTTTGAGGCGGAAGGTATCTTTGGGGTAGGCGCCTTCTGTTCTTTCAGGCTTGCACAAGATCCTGTAAACGGGGTGTTATTATTAACTTGTTTCACCCTGCCAATTGGCATGGAGCATGGTACAGATACAGATCCCATGGCTCGCTTAAATTAGTGGTGGTCTTGACTATATTTGTTTTGATGCACTACGATTTGGGATCATTCATGAACGCGGACGTTCATTCCTAAGTGGGGAGGTGTGTAACGTGTATTACATATTTATTGTTTTATATTTATTTACAACCTCTCATTCAACTGGGACTCCTTTACTATAAAACTAGAGGCGCTACCCTGAGTGCTCTAGCAGTCCTAAAAGTAAAGGGAGTTAACTACTAGTTGATGACTGTGGTTCTACACGTAGTTCTCCCACGTAAGTAGGGACCACTAGTTAACTGCACTTAGAGATATCCTAAAGGCATGGGGAGAGCTCGTTAATATATATTTAACTACCACTTAACGACCAGTTGGAGGTGGCCTCCACTGCCAGTGGTACTTGTATATAAGCTCTAAGGTTGGGTGGAACATGCCTCTTGAATCTCATAATATTTGAGAACGTTACACCATGGACTTGTCTATGGTCTCATCCAAAAACAGGGCACCGTGGTCATTTAGGAGCCATGGCGTAATGCTTGGTGTAAACATGTTCCAAGTTAAAAACTTATTTGGCAATTCTTTCTCATGTCTAGAAAGTGGGATTGGTCACTGTATAGCATCCTCGTGATGGACCGTGGTTTTTAATTCATTCCCTTTTCCCTTGAGGTAGACGAGGCTAATTTGGTTGGCTTCTTTAATCGGACACCTACTTTTGGCTCTTAATCGGCGGTACAATCTCTCTAATTTAGTGGATGAGTAATACATGGTGATTTAGTTGCCACCTTGACAATATTTGGGTTGGTCACCTTCACAAAATTCAAACTACACCCACCATCCTCCATACTAAGGAGTGCTATCCACCGAGCTATGACACATTTGATATTCGTGGACGAGGTGGGCAAATTAGGAGGTGGCATGTGGTTGTGAGGTGCCAACCAACTTGTATTGTGGGTATTCTATAATGAAAAGCCAATCCGGCAACATGTTATATTACCCATAAGCACTTTAGAGACATGACACAACCAATATTGGCATTAAACTTGGTTTTCATTGGCAAATGACCCATGTAGAATTTGGTAATGATGTCATACACGTACAAAATATAATGATAAAAGAGGTCCCCCCTATAACACTAGATTGGAAAGCAAAAAAATCTTTGATTCCGGATCCTAGATCAACACCTTCCTCAACTCCGATTTCAACGATTTCAAATTTTTTTTGGATATGATTCGCAATTGCTACCTTGCTCAAGCTTCTAATGCTCGAATCCATTGGCTACATGATTCCACAAAGCTAGAGGTGTCCACATTAGCCTCATCTACCTTAACCCATTTGAAGCTACACTACAATCAAACTCCATAAAGTCTAGATTGTGGGTCAACCTTCAATACATAATTTCTACATGAAAGCATGTCACCTCACTGGTCTTTATGATTACGGTGTGATTTTGTTTTGCTTGCCAAGTGTCATTTGTGTACACTTTAGCCAACTTGTAGACCATTGTGTAACATAGGCATGCACATCATAACGTTGTTGAACATACTCATGCCAAGATATTAATAAGCGCACTTGAATGCCAAGTGTCATGAGGTGACACTTATGGTGAAGTTGTTAATCATTAGTGTAACCTAACATACACCTCAATTTAGGGTAAGTGATGCTACTACGCATGTGACACTAAACACTATAAAGGGTGTAGTATTGTTTCATCCACGTCACTCTTCTTTAGTTACCTCCCTCTCATGTGGATGACGTCATCTACCTTACCATGACCAGTAGCTTGATGTCATCCCTTAAGTACCTCACCCAACCGGATACTTAAGGGCAGTGTTTTTTATTTCAAAAGAAATGCATCTATTTAGTGGCTCTTGACTCACGTAGTGGCTAGCTTTTGAGGCATCTCAAGTGAGGTGAAGGGAGATCCATGTGGCGATGTGGGATGTCCATGCATATTCTAAATGCGACAACATGATGTGCCACATATATGTATGTGGCTATGCATAATTTTTTGGGGAGTGTATATGTGGCTATGTTATGACAAGTTGGAGGTGGCATGTGGCCCCCACTTCATAGATTATTGATGTTTATGTGGCGATCACATTGCAATGAACATATAATTTTGGCTACATGTAATCACAATTGTGTTTAAATTGTTGTTCCAAGGGGGAATTGAACCCCGGTCTTTCGACCCTGCCCTCTGCAGCGTGAAACGGCCTGCAAAAGCACACATCAGCACAACCCACCCAACCCCCTAACAAACTTCAATTCCAAACGAGCAAGTTGACCTGCACTGACATCTTGCTCCAACGGCTCCATCCACAATTCCAAATTTAGGCAATGTGTCTGACAAAAACGGTCACAAAGAACCTGCACCCTTAACCATGCGAGACGTGGTTCAAAATTTGGCACAACAATCTTCAAGTATAAGTTCATGCCTTGCATCATCATTTTCCAAAAATTGAGTGCAAGTGCAACACATTAGGTACCTCTTCTAGAACTAGAGATGCACTAGTTCCTCATTCTCCAACCTACTACTTAGTTGTTTTTTGTAGTTGCATGTGCCCTGCATAAACAACCACTACCATTGCATTTAGAAGCTACTTGCAAAAGCATACATCGAAACCCAACTACTCTTCCCCTCCATACCGAACCCTCTGAGCTTTCCAATTTGATATGGCTACTTGGTAAGGAAATGTGTCCAAGGTGTAGAAGTTTTGGGAGAACATACGGACCACCAAGTCTAGATGTGTTGTGAGTCGATTCCTGAGTTTGCTTTTCAAAAATGACAATGAGCTAAATGTTCTCTCATCTTCCACACTACCCAACACTTGGACATGAGCAATCTCAACAACTTTCATAAACTCCGAAAGCTTTGCTGTCATGAGGCCATTAGAAGACAGCTTGCGCCAAAGACGGGACATCGGGTTCTCATTCGTTGAGTGGGACATGGCAGCTTGTGCGTTCGACATCATGGTGATCTTGAAGAAAGAACTTTGCAGCTCCAGAGAACGAATATCCAGTGGTGGTGGCACCCACTCCTCAACACCCTCGGTCTCTCCATGGGCAGGTACCCACAACTTCTTTGATGTCCCATAAAATGTTTTCAATATTGCAATGTGTCCAGGATATGTAGCCTCGAAAGTATCAGTTAGCCAATACTGGGGGTAACATATTCCCAGTGCACACATTACCTCCTGATGTGGGAAACGTTTGTCTAACTCTTCTATAAGATGTTTTGCTGCTTTTGTTAGCTGGTTTTGCACCTTGCCAAGAACCACCTCACGGTCAATCTTGTTCACCTCCTCCCATTGACCAGGGAAGGCCACTGATCTCATTGCTGCCATGTGCGAGACACCTCCAATCTTAAAGACTAGGTGGTCTTCTTCACGGTTGTAACAAAAGAGCCAATCTTGTTCAATAACCATTGAGGTGTCATCTGCCAAGGACCTAAATGTTTTGAATTCCTCCCCATGGAAAGCAAACGCTGGATCAATGTACAATCGGTATAGATAAGCCTGGCACATCTTCACTGCAGAGATGAAATCAACAATGTAGCATGCTGGATTCTGTGCAAATTTAATGAGGGAATTAGCTGAATTTAACATTGGCAAAAAACAAGGAAAAGTAAGCATGTTTTGCCAATCTAGTAGCATGGAAAGGTTTTTTTTTGCTGCCAATTCCTTTGGCGAGTCCACAGCCATCTTCGTCACCAGGGGTTTGTATTCCTCCAGCATCCTCTTTGCAGGTCCAAGCATGGATATCCAATGGGTCTTCACATTTCTGAGGTTCTTGTTGCCTTTCGATTCCAAACAAGCAGCAAGCTTCTGGAACTGCAACGTACATTTGGGTGAAGAACTGAAGTAGGAGTGCAGCGATGCCAATAAATCCTCCACATGTCTGACCACTTCAAAAGACGACAAGGTTTGCACAGCAATGTTGGTGCGATGTGCCATGCAGTGGACACCCACCATAAAAGGAGCATGCTTGTTGATAAGTTGTGTTGTAACACTAGACTTCACACTTTGGAAAGTAGATACCCCATCTGCCCCAAATGTCATGAGCCGTTCCTTTATCTTCTGGTCATTTAGACCACCATAAACACGAACATCATTCATCACAACAACTGTGAGATTGTCTGCTGTTCCACCTTCAATGACTCTCTCCAAGGTAAGGAGTATTGGAATGCGCTTCCAATCTCTGACCACATACCCATGGACACATATCCATGACTGACATTCTACTGAAGTCACCTCATCACAAGACAAACTGAAAAAAGTTCCAGCTTCCATAACTTCCTTTGTTTTTTGCAAAATCACACGTTCAATAGCCTCAGCCATCTCCCACCCACTATTGTCACTCCAATGGTGGTTTGGATTGTTCTTTAGTTTCAACACTTGGAAAAGTACATACATTTGTTCATAATCTGTGATAGGACGACCTTGAAACAACAAGTGAAGAAGGGTGACAAACTGAATCCATTTTTTCTTCCTATGTCTCACAATACCCTCACTGACTTGGGCTTGGATGCTATCAATGGGAATGGCAACAAACAATCTCTCATTCTTGTTGTGAATCGAATTGTGGTTCATGTATTTCTCTCCAATTGGCACTCCATGGCCTAATGTCTTAGCGGTTTTCCTCCCTTGATGTTTCCACAAATTGTCACTCTTAGCCACCAACACACATGGCTTCCCACGAATCTTAGTACAGATCTTGCAGATTACTTTGGTTTCCTCTTCATCCTTGTACACAAGCTCTGCCCAAGGAAAAAGAGGCAACCACAGAAGTTGAAATTGACGGTTTTTCTCATAGGTTTTCTTTTGGGGGGTATTGTCATCAACATGAGCTGCATTCTCAATGCCCCCAGGCTGGGTGTTAGGGATGACAATATCAGTGGGAGGGAATTGGCTACTGCTAGCAACATCAATTTGTGATCTAGAAAAAAATTTGCGAAATTTAAATCCCTTTGGGGGGGCAAGAGGCGGAGCCATGTTTGTGGCTGCAACTCTACCACATGTGAACAATTGAAACCAACGGAATGTACACAAAACACTCAAAGTTTACCAACTTCCAAAATTAACAAAACACACAAAACCAAAAGGCAACCCAAGAACTCTGAAATACACAAGTAGATGCAGCCAAAGTGCAACACTTACACCCACTTGGAAAATTATGGGAAACAACTTTGAAATGAAGCAAGCTCTAGAATACTGGGCAAAAAATGCAAAACCAATTGAACACACAAAGCAAGTAAGTGGCAAGGGCAAGCATACTTATTGATATCTCATCTACACATAGGCAGTTTCAGTGATCATGACACCGCCACACCATGATTTTATTAGTGTTTAATGGAAATGTTCAAGAAACTTCAAGAAACTTCCTGGACAGAGAGTTCTTAAAGTAGACTGGACGAAAACTGGGCTGATTGCACTAAATTCACTAGTTAGAATGAACGGCCATTTCCAAACATACACAACGGGCAGGGACCAATTAGCTACCATGGGTACAGGTGGGTAAAGGGTAGATGTTCCAAGCATCATTGTATATATATTTGAAGACAAAAATGAGACATCTGAAAATGAAACTCCTTGGGACAGAAAAGCACACGCACAACTGAGTGAAAAAGACCCACAAACATTAAAATCCATGCATGTATGGTGCAAAAAACAAATGCAAAAAAATGGACGACAATGATGGCCACGACAAGAACAGTAGGTAGTTGGTGCGACAAATGGTCGCAGTTGTGGCCATGGGGCTAGCCTGGGACCAAGTGCTGGAGATCAGAGGACAAGCACAACAACAGGCAGGACAACAGTAGAAGCAAGCACCCAGGTAGTGCAGCTTCATGACAGAGCCTAAACCAGTTGCAGCGCCGAACTGGAGCCGCCGACGAAGCCGTCTGATATGGCCAGGTCGCACACCACTGTCGGCGAGGAGCGGCAAGGACCGGCGACGAATCCTCGGCGCCGCGACTGCGTGAGGGGGAGTTGATCGGCAGCAGGAGACCGACGACGGCCATGAAAACGAGCATGAGGAGCGAGACGGCCACGAAAACCAGCATCAAGAGCGAGACGGCCACGAAAACAAGCATCAGGAGCGACGACGAGCATGACAACTGCCAACAGGTGGGAATGAGGATGCAACTGCATGAGGGCCTGAGCCTCTGCAAGGTGTGGAGGCGGCGACGAAATGTGGGTGGCGGTGCCACGACCGCGGGAGGGGGAGCTGCATCGGCAACAGAAATCCAACAGGAGCGAGTCCAGCAACGATGAGCCTGAACAGAAGCGTCGACGAAGGGGGAAGGATGCAACGACAACGCAGGGCCGAGGACCATCCGACAACGAGAGGCCGCACTGGTGAGGAGCGGCGAGGAGCGGCGAGCACTCTCGGAGATTCGGACGGAGTGCAAGGTGGCAGCATGCGCGGCTGCGGGTGGAGTGCAAGACTGGGTGGCCACAACTCCAGTCTCTCGACGAGGAGCCGTGCAACGGCCCTCAAGAATGGTGGAGGCATCGAGGCCGCAGGGTTAGACAGTGTGGCTCGTTGGCGGGAGTGGCGGGTGACAGGTAAGGCTGTCAGTGCCGAGCTACTCAAAATGGACCGTCACCGTCATGTGGCGACGGTGACCGTCATTGTACTCTATCTTTGGCTATTGAGTGTCAAATCTAGGAGTCCCACATGGGCTACAATGGCCACCTCCAATTATAATATTTGGCTATTTGAATTTTTTGGGGGAGGGAATGGGCTTCCATGCCCCACCATTATTGGGTTCTCTGGCTACATTAGTGGTCATTAGGGCAGTAATTATTGGCTACCGCCTCCCCCTTTCTTCTCTTCATTAGGCTATCAGCCTCAATCAACATCCAATTTTTTGGCTACTAACCCTCTTTAATTTTTTTTCATGCCTTTAACAATTTAGCTTGGGACTCCCCGTGCTTAGCAAAAAGCCGCCAAGTAGCCAAAATAAAAATCACTGCTTAAGGGATCTACCTTCTGAACACAACTCTGTTGGTAATCTAAACCCTTACCCGACTCCACTACTAGTCCAAGTACCATCATTCCATAGTGCTCATATCAACTAAGAGGGTTTACCATCACACATGTTCTTATGTCAACTCAATTATGATTATTACTACCCATAATCCAGCCGGGGATTCGTGGCACTCAAGTAAAATCATCCATGCGGATGAAAAAAACGCAGGAATCATCTAAATGACTATTTTTAGGCAATTTGATTCCGGAAATAGAGTCAAAGGCCCCGAATTAGTCTAGTGATGTCACATTCGAATGAATTGGCCCTCAACCCCATAGGGGGGCTTTTTTTATTGGAGCCACTTCATCCATGATATCTTGGATGGATGTTCCTTAGTGAGTGCCACGAATCCCCAGCCCCATAATCTGGCCGGGGATTCGTGGCACTCAAGTATAATCATCCATGCGGATGAAAAAAACGCAGGAATCATCTAAATGACTATTTTTAGGCAATTTTGATTCCGAAAATAGAGTCAAAGACCCCGAATTAGTCTAATGATGTCACATTCGAATGAATCGGCCCTCAACCCCATAGGGGGGCTTTTTTTATTGGAGCCACTTCATCCACGATATCTTGGATGGATGTTCCTTAGTGAGTGCCACGAATCCCCAGCCCCATAATCCTCGGTTCTACATGCTATCTTATACGTATTTAGTCTCTTACCTGAATACTACTCTCTAATCTTATCAAAGTTATCCAATGTTACTACTTCCTTAAGAGCTTGCCGTGACTTCATCTAATTGACCGATTCTCTTCACATCTACCAAACAATGATGCGAAGGAACATAGATGCCACAAATCCGAATCCCAGTTTGGGTACTTCTCTACAAAAGTATATGCTTGTTGGTGATTTTTTGCAAAACTATTTGCAAAATGGTACAATGTTGAGTTTAGGATATGAGACCTAATGATCGGCTAAGGACATAACATTACTCAACTGATGAGTTGCGTTCATGAGCCCCACAGTAGATTCGAGAATAAAGCCTCCGAATGCCATAATCCTAGTGCTTCAAACCAAATATGAAGTTAGGGCAACTGAACACAACTCACTGAGTAGTGTTATGGAGAAAGATGATTGGGTTCCTTCTTGTAGAATGAAACCATGCCATGTCATGCAGATAGTTAGTGATTGGGGGTAGCTATATTTTATTAGTATGAGTCATTTTGTATCCGTTTTGGTAACATCGAGCATTCTGACGGATAACATTACCCAACCCAAACGTCTTAACTCCGGCGCGGAGTTCGATGCGGCTCCGATGCGGCTCCGGGGAGGTTCGGATGCCAGCTCCGGTGGGTTCGGGTGGGTTGGGGCAAAAATTGCCCCTATTTTTTTGATTGGGTGGGGCCTTACTTGATCTCATAAGGGGCCTCCTAGAGTAATTTGGGGCCGTAGAACCCAAATTTAGCAAAAAAAAACCAAAAAAAGTCATCAAGGGGCCAAAACGGGGAGGGCCAGAAAAATGGACCCACCGGAGCTGGCATCCGAACCTCCCCGGAGCCGCATCGGAGCCGCATCGAACTCCGCGCCGGAGTTAAGACGTTTGGGTTGGGTAATGTTAGGGCATTCTGACCTGTGAGGGGCCACTCCTTCGCAGGATAGTTTCTGCCACGTGTCGTTGTAGTATAGTGGTAAGTATTCCCGCCTGTCACGCGGGTGACCTGGGTTCGATCCCCGGCAGCGGCGCATACTTTTTAAAAAAAATTTATGTCTTCTGATACTTCAAATTATTTCGTTAACCACCATGGAAATCAAATCTTGTCAACCTTGGATTGCAAGATCACATGTGCAGCATTGTTTGCCAGAAGTTATAAGAGTCGAACAAGAAACCCCTGCATCGCAATTTTCTATGAATCGAGATCTTGATTCTTTTATTGACTTCATTGACGGCAATATACAAAATCTCCGCGTATTGTAGTCAAGAAGCAAACATGACCTAAGTCTACAAATCATCTTCTCATACTGTGTCAGTTCGGCAACCCTTTTTATGTGTCTCGAGTCTCGGACATACAACATTTAGACTTCTGGATTTAGAACTCAAAATTGGTGAAACTTAATTCGACCCCGTTGATTGAGTACAACTCTATATATATGTGTGAATACTGCGCCAAGAACCTACGTAGAATGCAAGGAATTTGTGCGATGCGCTGCGAAAGGATTGCCGGATGCGGCGTTGCAGAGTGGGATAATATATATGTTGGATTGCCAGAGGATTTGATGAAAGAGTCTGGAGAGTTCTACAGAGTGTTCGAGACGAGAAGAAGATTCTAGAGTCTACATCTGTTTGAGATGAAGGTTTCTGAAGAGTCGCAGAGGAACTCTCTGGACTCGTATGTGATCGTAAGTACTAACAGTCTACTTGCGTACCAAATTTCAGCTACATCGAAATCCTAAAATATTGCGGATTGAGAGTTCACTATCCGTGTCATTGCCAGTGTTCCAAAAAATCGCGATCTGTTTTCTTCAGCTGGGAAACGGATCGGTCGAATGGAATGATAAAATTGCATGCGGTATTGTTCATACGGTACTGTTTACGACACTATCATTTTTAGGGTACGATTTTTCTCTGCCGCTGAGGGTTTTTTTGAGTCTTCTGATGATCAAGGTAGCATGTGAAGGTTTCAAAAAAGGTTGTAACGAGTTCTATACAGGTACAACTTATAGATTTTCGGAAAACAGCAATGACGACTTAAACAATGGAAAACCGGTTCAAACCAGGCGTTGCAACACCGGCCAATGCGAGATAATTCGAAGGTTGTGTAGGATTATTGTCGTCGCTTTGGAATTCATTCTACTCACAGCTATTACACGAGAGCTTGTCAATTTCTTGCATCTTGCATGCCGCTATTCCATCGGATTCTCTTATTCGCGGCTTCAGTTGTAATTCATTCTATAAATTGAATACCCGGATTTGTGTTCTACTTGTATAGAATCACGGCTTTCTGCTCTTTAGAGTCACGATATTTATTGAAACAAAGAATTGAAATACGTTAAGAGCCTTGCAAGGCCATGCTTGACCATCAATACATATCAGAAAGAGAGTCGGGAACAATATATTCTGATTTAAGTCGCGCTGAGAAGTTGGATTTCAAGCTTCTCTCCAGGTCCAAACAAACGTCTACGCGCTCGACACTTTTAATCACCGCATGTCATTCGATCTCTTTACACCATGAGGTTTGGTTCAGCCTTGTACTTATATTCCCTTTTTGTTTTCTTTGCCTGCCCTCATCATCCAAAGCGTCAATACAGAGCATGCACAAAATCCTGCATCTCATGAATGGCAAATCTGGGCATGGGATTAGGAAGAGTTGAAGCGAATTCCTAAGTCCTCGAATTGGTGTAAGCTGAGACCAGGTTTACCGTTGAAATCTTCAAATAGCATTATTATCACCAATTGTACATTATATCTTGATTATGCGCTACTACATTATTGTCATTCATGTGGAAAGACCGACTTGTAAAATTTCCAAATGGCCGCCTGTTTCCGAAGGCAGAGAATATCTAGCTAGAACTATCCAAGGAACTGTTATATCTTCATCAGCAGCAGCAGACGACGACATAACAATATGAAGACGATTTCTGGCTCTCTACCCTCATGCTCTCTACCCTAATCTTATCTTGCATTTACGCATGGTGAACATTGGAATTCGAACCTTCCTGGCCCGATGGCCGAGCGAATGTGTTCGTATGTTGACATTCTTGGAAGTGCCGAGTCTTGCAATTATCTGCAGGTGATCGGGGTAAAATTTCCTGAGCATGGAGCAGCTTCGACAGAGACAGCCTGAGATTCAGCTTAGACGAGGAGAAACAAGCTAAATCGCAGATATGCATTCAGCAACTTGCACTAGCATTGCTTTGTTGAGATAATTCGGAGAGAAGAATTTGATGGTGCTATTTTGCATGATGTATCGGCCACTATTGGCCACAAATGAGTTGAGGTCATCCACTATAGGAATTGCATCCTCACTCAAAGATAATTCAAAGAATCGGTGCGTCACAGTACTGGCAGAAAGGGCATGTGCATCACGTCAATTTGAAGTTCGAGTGTGCCAAAAGTTCACTTTAATGCAACCAATGCCACATGATTTGAGTCTCTGTAAGACCTCCCAGTTACGAACACACAGCACAATTCCAAATACAAACCAGGTTACGCAAGTCATTCACATTTGCAAGTGCTATTAACGAATCAGATGATCCTCACACTGGACCTTCAGATGTGCAAATATTTTTGTAAGTAATGAGAGTGGACCAAGTAAGCCCCTCCATAACGGTATTTCGTATGAAACGAGATCTTTCTTTGCAGGCACTTCAGAATACACAAAATTACCGAGTATTGTAGTCGAGAAGCACATACGGTCTGAGTCCTCAAATCATCTGCCCATACTGTCTAATTCACCTTTGCGTCTCAACATACAACATGTAGACGTTTGATTTCCACCTCAAACTGGTGTATATCGGCAGCTCTCCGCAAAACCGGTCACAACTTGCCTGTCAAATAGACGGTGAGGTCATTGCAAACCTCCGAGCAGTGCTTAGGCAACCTCGATCTGTCGAGCTTGTGGCTTCGGCTTCTGAACTTTTGGAATTGTCACTGTCAGTACTCCATCCTGCACTTGCGCCTTTACCTCGTCCAAATTTGCGTTCTCAGGGAGTCGGATGCGCCGCAGGAAGCTGCCTTGAGCGCGCTCAACGCGATGCCATTTGTCACCCTTCTGCACCTCCTCTTTCTTTCTTTCGCCACCGATCTCCAGAGTCCTGCCATCCACCACCTGCACTTTCACTTCCTCTTTCTTCAATCCTGGAAGATCCGCTTTGAATATGTGTGCCTCCGGGGTTTCCCGCCAGTCAATTTGTGTGTTGGCCACCGCGTGCGCATCCGTTGCGAACTGCCGAGATGGTCCATTCTCCATGGTAGAGAATGCTTCCAGCGGATCCCAGATTGTGCCGAAGGACAGGGCATCAATGAGACGGTTTCCACGTCCTCCAAAGTGTGAGAAAGCCATTGCCCTGAGTCGCTTCTCAACTCACTTGCCAAAAACGGGGCCAAAACCTGAGGAGAAACCAGATTTCAAGAATGTGAAATTGACAGAACACCGGTACGTCCTCTTATCCTGGATTGCTGCGATACTAATGACGACGATTCTAATTTACAACTCTAATAGAGTGCGAATAGCGATACTGCGCCAAAAAACCTAGAATGCATGAGATTGTGCGATGCGCTGCAAAGGGATAGGTGGATGCGGTGGGGCAGAGTGGGAGAAATATAAAGAGGAATAGCAGAAGAGTTGATGGACGAGTCTGGAGAGTTCTACAGAGTGGTCGAAACCAGATTTCAAGAATGTGAAATTGACAGAACACCGGTACGTCCTCTTATCCTGGATTGCTGCGATACTAATGACGACGATTCTAATTTACAACTCTAATAGAGTGCGAATAGCGATACTGCGCCAAAAAACCTAGAATGCATGAGATTGTGCGATGCGCTGCAAAGGGATAGGTGGATGCGGTGGGGCAGAGTGGGAGAAATATAAAGAGGAATAGCAGAAGAGTTGATGGACGAGTCTGGAGAGTTCTACAGAGTGGTCGAAACCAGATTTCAAGAATGTGAAATTGACAGAACACCGGTACGTCCTCTTATCCTGGATTGCTGCGATACTAATGACGACGATTCTAATTTACAACTCTAATAGAGTGCGAATAGCGATACTGCGCCAAAAAACCTAGAATGCATGAGATTGTGCGATGCGCTGCAAAGGGATAGGTGGATGCGGTGGGGCAGAGTGGGAGAAATATAAAGAGGAATAGCAGAAGAGTTGATGGACGAGTCTGGAGAGTTCTACAGAGTGGTCGACAAGAGACGAACATTCTAGAATCTACGCCTGTTTGAGATGGAGTTTTCTAGAGAGTCGCAGAGGAACTCTGTGGACTCGTTACGTGCCTACGGTCTACTCGGCTACACTGAATTCCTAAATAGCTGCGGATCGGGAGTTTGCTGTACGTGTCATTGCCAGTGTTACAAAACATTTTCTTCAGCTGAGAATAGATCGAGCGCCAATGGAACTGCGACTCTCCAGAAAACGATTGATGAAGAAATTGCTTGCGGTATTGTTCATACGGTGTTGTTCACGACACTATTATTAGGGTACGGGTTTTCACTGGTCGCTTAGGGTTTTGGAGTCTTCTGATGCTCAAGGTAGCATGTGAGGGTTTCGAAACAGGTTGTGCTGTATTAACGCTTTTATGAGACAAAGCTAATCAAAGATTTTCTACTTTGGTGGGTTAACGGTTCTACAGTCTGGATAGGAACGATTGAAGTGTAGCTTCTGCATGCATGGCTTCACAGAACCTGATGACTATTTGCTTCGGTCAAGTGCTTGGGATAGATGGAAACAACACAATCCCCACAGATACAAGGTTGTTGAGCTTAGCACTGATTCTTCCTGCCTAATCACCGACTACGTTTCTTTGTCTGTATTTGATGATAAGAAACAGAGGACTTTGTTTTCTATCGATTTTTATACATATGCAAACAAATGAAAAGAACATGTCAAGCAACAACTCGAATATTCAAACCGGGCGTTGTAACACCAGTCATTGCGAGATAAGATGAAGGTTCTGTGGAGTTATTTTAATGGGCGTAGTAAATTGTGTTGAAAATTTGCACAGGGAACTCGCTGTTACTTCTGCTATTGTACAGGAGCTTGTCGATTTATCGCACCTTGCATGTCACTATTCCTTTGGATTTTCCTATCCGGGGATTCAGTTGAAAATTATTCTATAGTTGAAT
Source organism: Polytrichum formosum (assembly GCA_964035585.1). Lineage (NCBI taxonomy): Eukaryota > Viridiplantae > Streptophyta > Polytrichopsida > Polytrichales > Polytrichaceae > Polytrichum > Polytrichum formosum. The sequence goes on along the minus strand of OZ037935.1, from coordinate 30,376,470 downwards.
ACCTGGATCTGTGCTTTGCTTGTATAAACTAAAGTATCCCTGCTCTTCAAGTTGCATTGACATAATTAGCATAATAATCGAAGGAGACGACGAGCCTTACAAGGTGATACTTGACCGTCAATAGGTATCTTAATCAGAATCGGGAACAATATGTTCTAATGTGAGAGGCACCCTCCAGAGTTGGAATACAGGTTCTCTCGAGGTGCCCAACAAACGTGTTCCTGGCCAACACTTCAATCACCGCATGTCTTCCGATCTCTTCAAACCCTGCGTTCTGGTGAAGACTTCTACCTCTTCCCTTTCCTTCCAAATGCACATCAAGCACAAAACCCTACAATTCACGAATGGAAAATCTGGGCATGGAACGAAGATAATTAAAGCCAAACCCTACGAAGTTCTCGAATTGGTGTAAGCTGAGACTAGCTTTACCATGGAGATTTTCAAACTGCATAAATTTCACCAGGTTTATTTGATATATTGACCATCCACTATCCAGTATTGTCATTCATCATATCTAAAGATATTTACTTCTAACATTTATCTGGATGCTCCAAATTAAGAAAGGAATTTCTACCAAGTTCCAACAAGTACACAAGAACCTCCTATATTCAAGACGGAACATGGCGGATACAATTTCTGGCTCTCTGCCTCTCTCTCTCTACCCTATTTTTTATCTTACATTCACAGATGTTGGACATTGGGGGACGAACATTCCTGGTCCAATGGCCGGAAGAATATACTCATTTGTTTATAGTGTACTTGAAAGCCCCCGCAAGTCTTCGAGATTGTCTGTAGCTGATCCCGGGAGAATTCCTTGAGCATGAAACAACTTCTGCAGCCAGAGATTTATCTTCAATGAGGAATAACAAGCTAAATTTCATATATGCATTTAACATCTTGCACAAATATAAAACCCGTTACACATGTAGAGGAACCCAATCGAAGACGTCAATTTAACCACGGTAATATGTTTTGAGTTTCTGTAATAATTCCGAGTTTTGAACACACGGCGCAATTGCAAGTTCTACCCAGCTAGCGCAAGCCGTTCGCAGCTGCAATTGCAGTGAATGAATCAGAGGATGGTTGTACAAGAAATTCACATCTGCAAATTTTTCGCGGAAGTGACAAGTGTCGGATAAAAGACCTCTGGATGATCAAGTTCTATGACACGAGATCTTTATTTACGATATATACGGAAATATACAAAACTTCGAGTATCGTAGTCAAGTAGAAAATACGACCTACGTCCTCAAGGAAAAATACGACATACGTCCTCAAGTTATCTCCCCACCCTCTTTCACTACTGCACCCTTCTGCCTCTCAACATATAACATACTCAAAATTGATGTAGCTGGCAACTTTCCACAAAACCGCTGATGAACTTGCTTGTCAAACATGGGACGAGGTCATCGAAAACCTCCCATCAGTGCTCAGGCAACCTCGATCTGCCGAGCTTGAGGCTTTGGTTTCTCCACTTTCGGGATTGTCACCGTCAGCACTCCATCCTGCACCTGCGCCTTCACCTTCTCCGCATTTGCGTTCTCAGGGAGTCGGAAGCGCCGCAGGAAGCTGCCTTGAGCACGCTCAACGCGATGCCATGTGTCGCCCTTCTGCACTTCCTCTTTCTTTCTCTCGCCACTGATCTCCAGAGTCCTGCCATCCAACACCTGCACTTTCACTTCCTCCTTCTTCAATCCTGGAAGATCCGCTTTGAATATGTGTGCCTCCGGGGTTTCGCGCCAATCAATTTGTGTGTTGGCCACCGCGTGCGCATCGATTGCGAATTGCCGAGATGGTCCATTCTCCAGGCTGGAGAATGCTTCCAGCGGATCCCAGATTGTGCCGAAGGTCAGGGGATCAATGACACGATTTCCACGTCCGCCGAAGAGTGAAAGAGCCATTGATGTGTCAACCCAATTGCCAAAACCTGCGAAAACGCCAAATTTCAACAATCTGAGACAACTGATCAAACAAAAAGTATGAGACGAGAAATATGAAGAGTGACATAATCGCAGGAACCGTACAACCACTTGTCACTAAGCTAATGCGCTGTCTGCTGCAATTCTATCATCTCCTTCCCGTTAAACCTCAACAAATGCATGCGCTATTGTCTATGGAGCTGCACCAAATATGGAACAAAATCCCAATGGACAGACATTGACAAATTAGAGCGACAAATTGAGTCCGACATATCTGAGTAAACAGAATGGCCCTTGTACTGTTGACTGCGATTAGAATAATAGCGAGAGAGGTTCGCCAACTGCAATCATCACGATGCAATCACGACCATACAGAAGAGTTTGAACATTGGCTATCGTACCAAAACTTGTGCACAAGTTCGTCAAGGGAAAACCTCCTCCGAATTGAGTTCCGAGAAAAAGAAGGCGGGAAACCAAATCAACTTCCTGTAAAACCCTGACTTCCTGCGATCGTGATCAAGAAGCGTGCCTACAAACTTCACGAGAGAGTGCAAATCAATCGAACACCAACGCCTGAGCTGGAAAGAAATGTGAATATCTTGCAGTGCGAGGGATCGGTGGGAGAGGCAATGCAGTGTGGAAATTTATGGGGAAGGGTGGAGGGGCGATGGAAGTGTGTGGAGAAGTCCACAGTGATCGAGAATGAGGAGAGGAACGTTCTGGAGTGGGGGTTTCTGGACGAGTCTCAGGGAGACGCACGCGGCCGGGGATTCGTGGCACTCAAGTATAATCATCCATGCGGATGAAAAAAACGCAGGAATCATCTAAATGACTATTTTTAGACAATTTGATTCCGGAAATAGAGTCAAAGGCCCCAAATTAGTCTAGTGATGTCACATTCGAATGAATCAGCCCTCAACCCCATAGGGGGGCTTTTTTTATTGGAGCCACTTCATCCACGATATCTTGGATGGATGTTCCTTAGTGAGTGCCACGAATCCCCAGCCGACGCGGGGGCTAGAAGAACTCTCTAGGCGGCTGGGGATTCGTGGCACTCAAGTATAATCATCCATGCGGATGAAAAAAACTCAGGAATCATCTAAATGACTATTTTTAGGCAATTTGATTCCGGAAATAGAGTCAAAGGCCCCAAATTAGTCTAGTGATGTCACATTCGAATGAATCGGCCCTCAATCCCATAGGGGGGCTTTTTTTATTGGAGCCACTTCATCCACGATATCTTGGATGGATGTTCCTTAGTGAGTGCCACGAATCCCCAGCCTCTCTAGGCCAGTGTGTACGTATATATATATGTAATCGTATATACCCGTATCTACGTCCCACTCTACAGTTACCAACTTCAACTCGGCTCAGAGTTTGTGGTGTCTGTGGAATTGAGAGAAGGCCATATACTAACAATGACGCACCCTAAACAACATAATATGGTCGGCTAGGGCTCCGTGGCGTCTATGTAAACTCATCCCTTGTGGAGCTAAAAACGTAGAAAATTATATTATATTTTGTAAATGTTTATTTGTAGAGAATTTGACTTCGGATTAGCATTAGAATTTGACTTCGGATTTGCCTATAATTGGTCTAATGGAGTTTACTTAAGAATATATCGGCCTTCAATCTTATAGGGGACTTGTTTAACTAAAATCCTCTTCATCTATGATGGGTGAGTCTAAATGGATGCCATGAATCCCGGGCCCTATATGGTCTATTTTATGACATTAATAGCAATTATGTATATGTATACAAGAGATGCATGTGGTGCCGCTTATGGTGCAAAATTGGCAATGTCAATTGTGCACCTTAAAGGAGCATTAAGAGTGTCGGAATGCAAGTTTGCTTGTAGCGTGAACTCATTCATCATGGATAAAGGGGTTCTATTAAAAACAAGTACTTTTTGTACATGACGAGGGCATAGTTGTTTCAATTGGGTTCCACTAAATTGATTCGGGGTTTTTGATGCCATCTCTAGAATCGAGTATTTTAAATATAACTAGTTCAAGTTATAGAAGAGTTCTCATGTTTTCACTTTTCCAATGGATGAGTGTACATTAACACCTTGAATCCCTAGCCCCTTCAACTAAGCAACATACAGGAGCTCAAGTGATGGTAGGGCCAATCACCAAGTTGAACCATTAAGTTATCAAAGGCTGAAAATGGCCTCAACATATTGTCTTTGTTTTGGGACGATTTACTCTTTCATATGTATGCCTATTGAAAATTCTACATAGTCTATGTCCGATTTGAAATCCTATGTCATGTCCACATACTTTTCACACTCAGTCTTCCTCAATGCCTTTTGAGTTTCTTTTGCATTTAAGAAAAAATCCAAATCATGTGCATGAGCTTAAATATCTACACATCATTTGTTTTTAGATATTAGTTGGTGTAAAAATTAGCTAGTTGTCATCCATTTTCCACCTCTAATTAGCTTGTCATTCCCATACGTTATTGTAACTATCCTTGACGAGCACGTGTGTGAGACACAACACCAAACCCACAAAATCGAATGTGATTGAACCTGACTTTCAGCCTCCTTGACTATCCATCAGTATGGGATAACTCTTCCAAAATCAATTTCTAACCCATAACTATTTGGTGCCCGAAATGACATTCCGAGATTGAAGAAAAAGGATGACTTCCCTAGAACATAACCCTCGGTGACCTAGTCCATGTTACCCTTCATAACATACACGACTAACTTGCACGTAACCTAGATTTTGGCCACAGCCAGTCCATTCCTTTGTGTAACCGTTTCTAGAATTCTTACGAGGTCTTAAATTTGCTATAGTTCCATTTTCCCAAGAAGATAGCACAATCTATGAAGCTAACCTATTCGAGTCACTCAAACTCTGCATTGGCAATTGGGGTGTAACATTTACCAATGTTTGCGTTACCATACACCTATTGCCATTTGTTAATTAACCTGCAAAGGACACTTCACTAGTGGCCTAGTGACGGCTGGGGCGAACCAACCCCTATATTCGTACCTTACTGGGGAGGGCGAACGGCTAGGGATTCGTGGCACTCACTTAAAATCAATCATCCTACATATCGTGGATGAAGTGGCTCCAATACAAAAAGACCCCCTATGAGGTTGAGGGCCGATTCATTCAAATGTGACATCACTAGACATCCGGTAAGGTACCAATGTATGGGTCGGTTCGCCCTGGCCCCTGGTGACCCTCCAAAGCAAGCACTCACACAATGCACACTGTCCTAGTGGATTACGTAAGATAGTTTCCTAGTAAGCTTTCATTATGTTTGTTTAAGCTTCGAAGTTCCCGAGCTACTAGTTGACGTTTCATCATACGTAATAGAGGGCGATTACACCTTTAATTGATTTAACCTATATATAGCATTGTATATGCAACGTGAATATAGTAGGCAATGTTTCTCGCAACATGTTTATCCCAATGAATGTGTGTTACTATTTGGAGTTTCGCAGTGCTATAAGGAGGACGTTAAGTTCCCCCCACGAACTTTTCGGGGTGTCAGATCCAGGCAGGGACAACCGCCCGTCCATAAAATCCAGATTTTCTGGACCCAACCGAAAACTGTTGCATGCCCGCCCGACTTCAAAAGAACATTGCCCTTGCATTCTTGAAGGCCACTTATCCACAAATCCCATATTGAGTGCACTTCACCTTCAAGGTCCAATATGCAATATATATGTTCACTTCCATCTAGTAAATAAGCAATTGACTGGGATTTCATTTTCAAAGTGAACCCGCCAATAAAGCATGTAATTAACTTGGAAGTCAAAAATATTACAAAACCCTCATTAGCATTGAGGTTATAATTTTTGTGACCTACCATTGAAAGGGTCTTTGTCATTCTAGAATGGAACTAAAATTAGTGATTTATTTTTTATATGCTAAATATGATAACATTTTAGTATTTTATAATATTTTAGTTAAATACCTTCTACTTTCACAAAGTTTTCATATGCATTTGGGTGCAAGCACGGTAAAGTGGACAGCTCTTGATCCTTGCTCAGGTATAAGTGAAAGTGATCCAAAACTATATACTAACTTTGAATTTTATGAAATAGAAATTCATAAACATTTAGAAAACATATGAATCTACAAAGCCAAGCAATTTATGTTCACAAAAAACAATTTCAAACAACGTATATGTATTTTAGAAGACGGTGCAAGTGGTGGTGCAAGTGGGTGTCATTGAAAAGATAATTGTCAAAAACTTGTTTAAAATACAATTACATTCCATTAAATTGATTAATTTTTGAAAAAAAATTACGATGACCTCAAGTTTATAATGAATTCAAGGAATATGAAAAGAAATTCCAAGTTCAAAATATTTAAGGTCATGAAATTTACGTTCAAAACTATATTTAGTCAGTTTCTTTTACGCGTCACTTTTGATGATAGGTTTTGAAGATCTCATATTGATATTCTATATTTGAGTACCTAACTTAACAATAGAGGTCATCATGAAAAATAATCTATTTTAAACAACATTTTGCTACTACTTATAGGCATTTGACCAAGAAAATCATGGCTTTCATATACCGGAGCACTTTTTTGGTCCACTTTACTATGCTTGCACCCATTTAGACTAATTAAGTGTGATTGAATGTAATTAAGTATAATTAATCTTGATTAATTTTAATTAAGCCCAATTAAATCCGACAACATGCTTAATTAAAAATCAATAAATCAATAAATTAGTAAATCATGATTAATCCCAGTATGTACATTTTATAATTAATTAGGATTAATTAATTTGGTAAGCATGCTTTCTGATTTAATTGGACTTAATTAGAATTAATCAGGATTAATTAGACTTAATTACATTCAATCACACTTATTTAGTTTAAATTCACACTTATATAGTTTAAATTTCAACTTTGTGAAAATAGAAGGTATTAACTAAAATATTATAAAATAATAAAATGTTATCATATTTAATATATAAAAAATAAATCACTAATTTTAGTTCCATTTTAGAATGACAACTTAGACCCTTTCAATGGTAAGTCACGAAAATTATAACCTCAATGCTAATGAGGGTTTTGTAATATTTTTGACTTCCAAGTTAATTACATGCTTTATTGACGGGTTCACTTTGAAAATGAAATCCCAATCAATTGCTTATTTACTAGATGGAAGTGAACATATATATATTGCATATTGGACCTTGAAGGTGAAGTGCACTCAATATGGGATTTGTGGATAAGTGGCCTTCAAAAATGCAAGGGCAATGGTTTTTTCGAAGTCGGGCGGGTGGGCAGGCAGTAGTTTTCGGTCGGGTCCAAAAAATATGGATTTTTTGGACGGGCAACTGCCCCTGCCCGGATCTGACACCCCGAAAAGTTCGTTGGGGGGGGGGAACTTAACGTCCTCCGTGCTATAACCATTTAATGAGAATGTAATATTATACCAAGCAAAGCCATTTATGTTCCATAATGTCTGAACATTCTATTGAGCTTTCAGTAGTAGAAATTCAACTCTTAAGCAATACGTTATTGCATTGCGTAACTCCAAATAGTAACACGCAATAATTGGGATAAACAATGTATTTTTTTCAAGGCCATCTTATATAGGGTGCTTGACTAGGCCATTGGGTAGCTACAAAGCAACTATTTTATGTCTTATTATAATGTTATTGAGTTCCTTCCTAGCATTTTCTCATCCCATTCTACATCATAGCCAGTCTCTTATAGCATGATACCGTCCATCTTACAAACCCCATGAACCGGGGTGTTGTGAGCCTTAATACATCTACAAGGGCCCGCAAACATTTACCAACTACAACACATCTAACCATGTCTCTTGAAGTTCTTACCTTCATTTAGGCTTCACCAACTCTTCCTAGAGTTCGACATGCCCATTATGATATAGTCAAGAAGAGTGACCACGTAAGGCCCACATACCTTCAATTGAACAACGTTGAGATTGTCAAGACTTGTTGCAAAATCTGTCAATATTTCACCTCCAATCTACTACCATTATAATCCTATAATTTATCATTAATAAGATCTTGAAGTTTATCTTACAAATCGTAAAGAATTGGAGTTGATTCCCCTATATATGTCCTTATAATACAAATGTGTTGCTTTGTAGGTGATGGGACATTATGTGCCAAAAACTACCATGTGCCCATTATAGGTGTCGCAATGCATTGTAATCGGCCCATTTCTTTATGTAGGTTAGGACCTCGAGGAGAGGGCATTCCCGAAATTTCGGGCCTACACCTTGGGCTTCCATCCCCTACACTATTTTGTCTACTTAGTGTGGGTTACCATTTGAAGTTATTTGTTGCTATAATTTTCTATTGAGATTATCACTTTTTAGCTAAATAACATAAGTACACTAAATATGATATACAGTGTCATATGGTGTTTAATGTCATTATGGTAACTTTTTGTATGACACTTGTTATAAATAAGTGAACAATTACTGTCATGGATGATAGATGAGTTCATCCAGTGGCCAAAACCCTACCTTCTCTTGTCAGCAACTTGTGATGAAATATTGTCATGGATGAAAGAAGTTTGGATGAAAATCACTTGGTAAGTGACAGTAATTGCAGCACTGTAAATCTATAATCCCAATTTTTTTTACAAGGAATGATAAATAATGTTGGGTTAATGTTTAGTGTTGGTTTACAATTAGTATGGAGCAAGACAATTAAAATTGGTGACACTAAATATCATATTTAGTGTAGTTAGTATGCACACCAGAGGATATGATATAACTTAGTTGGTGTAAAAAAATAATGTCAGTAAAAGCTCTAGCAACACGTAACTCTGAATGGTAACCCACACTAATTAAGGTGAGCGACCTATTCTTGACCAATTAAGCAATTAGGATATCTATGGTTGAAGTATGACCAGAGAAAAATTCCATGTATAGAGAAATAGATGTAAGAAGCAATTCATTTTCTCATTATTCTTTTTGCAATAATCAAATGATTATGAAATTTCTAAGTAGATATTCTTTTCGACCTATACTCGTGATATAGGCTAGCCTCTTTCCAATAACTAATTGGTTACAAAACTAAGAACCCTTGATTCCCATACCTGATAATTGTGGCACCTAAATATGCTTGCAATCTAAACCTAGCTGTCAACTTAGCCATTGACACTTGGCTAAGTTGGATTTCAACCATCATATGATATTGTGCTGCACGGAAATAGGTTGGCCTAAGCTTCGAGAATGGATTGCTAAACTAAGACAAAATAGTGTAAGCATTCATTTGATTCACATCTTCACTGCACCAGTGCAGGCAACTAAGCAGAATTTGGCCATTTCCCCACATTTTTTGTTGCTCCTTTGGAATGGAGCAACTAAGAGACCCCCCCCCCCTTTCCTATAGTAGTGTTTGTATTGTCTCCCGGGAGCTCAACGACTTTCACTTGCCATTTGGCAAGTGAGAATTCTACAGAAATGATCGCCCATAATCCTCATGTGGGTGATAATTCTAGGACTGAGGTATCCCAGTCCTCTAATGGACTTCCTCGGCCTGCCGACGCTATGGTCAGTTTCCGAATGGATACATTCACAGTACGATTCAGAACCTCCCTACGCTGCAACCACCTCCAATGTGCAAACAATTTGCCAAAAGCAATGTGTCGAGGAAGAACCTCTGCATCACAGAATTTCTTAGTAAAATAGATCTTTATTTACAAGTACTTCCCAATATACAAAAATCTGCCGAGTGTTGTAGTAAAAACTGCAAATACAAATAAAGTGCAACTCATCTCCCCATACTATTTACTACTTCGCTCATTTCTGCATCTTATACTGCAGCGTGTAGATTTCTAGTTTTAATTTCAGAACTAAACATTGGTGCTTTCCACAAAACCGCTGATGAACTTGCTTGTCAAACATGGGACGAGGTCATCGAAAACCTCCCATCAGTGCTCAGGCAACCTCGATCTGCCGAGCTTGAGGCTTTGGTTTCTCCACTTTCGGGATTGTCACCGTTAGCACTCCATCCTGCACCTGCGCCTTCACCTTCTCCGCATTTGCGTTCTCAGGGAGTCGGAAGCGCCGCAAGAAGCTGCCTTGAGCACGCTCAACGCGATGCCATATGTCGCCCTTCTGCACTTCTTCTTTCTTTCTCTCGCCACTGATCTCCAGAGTCCTGCCATCCAACACCTGCACTTTCACTTCCTCCTTCTTCAATCCTGGAAGATCCGCTTTGAATACGTGTGCCTCCGGGGTTTCGCGCCAATCAATTTGTGTGTTGGCCACCGCATGCGCATCCATTGCGAATTGCCGAGACGGTCCATTCTCCAGGCTGGAGAATGCTTCCAGCGGATCCCAGATTGTGCCGAAGGTCAGGGGATCGATGACACGGTTTCCACGTCCGCCGAAGAGTGAGAGAGCCATTGACGTGTGACTTTTCTTGTCAACCCAATTGACAAAATCTGCGAAAACGCCAAATTTCAAGAATGTGAGACAATTGATTAAACAAAAAGCATCAGATGTGTAATCACAGGAACCGTACAACCGCTTGTCACCAAGCTAACTCGCTGTCTGCTGCGATTCTATCATCTCCTTCCCGTTAAACCTGAACAAATGCATGCGCTATTGTCTATGGAGCTGCACCAAATATGGAACAAAATCCCAATGGACAGACATTGACAAATTAGAGCAACAAATTGAGTCCCACATATCTGAGTAAACAAAATGGCCATTGTACTGCTGACTGCGATTAGAATAATAGCGAAGGTAGAGAGAGGTTCGCCAACTGCAATCATCACGATGCAATCACCACGATACAGAAGAGTTTGAACATTGGCTATCGTACCAAAGCTTGTGCACAAGTTCGTCAAGGGAAAACCTCCTCCGAATTGAGTCCCGAGGAAAAGAAGGCGGCAAACCAAATCAACTTCCTGTAAAACCCTGACTTCCTGCGATCGTGATCAAGAAGCGTGCCTACAAACTTCACAAGAGCGTGCAAATCAATCAAACACCAAGGCCTCAGCTGGAAAGAAATTTAAATATCATGCAGTGCGAGGGATCGGTGGGAGAGGAAATGCAGTGTGGAAATTTATGGGGAAGGGTGGAGAGGCGATAGAAGTGTGTGGAGAAGTCCACAGTGATCGAGAATGAGGAGAGGAGAGGAACGTTCTGGAGTGGGGGTTTCTGGACGAGTCTCGGGATGACACAGCGGCGCGAAGAACTCTCTAGGCCAGTGTGTACGTATATCAGCATGCATATATTCTTCATATACATACCCGTATATGCAGTCACATCCACGGCCGGGGATTCGTGGCACTCAAGTAAAATCATCCATGCGGATGAAAAAACGCAGGAATCATCTAAATGACTATTTTAAGGAAATTTTATTCCGGAAATAGAGTCAAAGGCCCCGAATTAGTCTAGTGATGTCACATTCGAATGAATCGGCCCTCAACCCCATAGGGGGGCTTTTTTTTATTGGAGCCACTTCATCCATGATATCTTGGATGGATGTTCCTTAGTGAGTGCCACGAATCCCCAGCCTCACATCCACCAACTTGGCCAAGCATTCGTGGCAGCCATGTAAGTTGAAGCTGGGCACGGTGGAACTTGGGAACCCTTTTAGTAATGGAGATTGATATGTGCAATTAGGTTGGCCCCTTCTAATTTATCGAGATTCGACACTATTTTGAACAATAATTATCACAGTAATAATATACAAGAATTATAGTTGTTTGTCGTTGCTATATGGATGAATAAACAAAATTACAAGTTCTTGTGATTTGATTTGATTTTGGCCCATTGTAATCTACATGGTTAAAGACTCAACCTATTCGCGAAGGCAACCTAATTGCACATATCAGTCATAAGTGTAGATGGGTCTTGAAATTTTAATTTTTTTTTCACTTAACCCACTGCTTCTAAGATGTTATTTTTTTGCAATTAAGCATCAAACTACTTGCAAATTCAAATCCAAGCCGTAGCTGATTTCCTAATAAGTTATAAGTTAACAAGGTGTAGACCAAGAATAGGTGGTGGCCCTGTAAGTTGAAGCTGAGAATGTTGGAAATCCTTATGAGGTACACGGGTCTCCAATTTATTTTTTTCTCACTTAACCCACTTCTCATGGTATATCAATTATGCACTTAGTGTGAGATAATTTGGAAATCCAAGGCCATAACCATTTTTCTCATAATATTCTGAGTTCATATGAATATGTCATCCATTTGCAAAGTAAAGTCTCACTTTCTTCTTGATTGATCATATAGGTCCCTCAATTGTAGTAACTATTGAACTTACAATAGTGAACAAATTATAAAGAAATAGTCTATTCTCTTTTAGACATGTATATTCTTGGTTTTGTTTTTAGATCCACATTTAATCACACACCACTCAAATATGGATGTATGATTATGAGAAGTAACCAAATTAGGCTTCAATTATACATGCTTACATTTGCTCATGTTTTTTTGTTATTCTCTTTAAATGTGGACCTGACCATGGAATTAGCATTGGGAAACCTTGACTTGATCTACTGAGAATAAGTTGAGATGAGCTAAGCATAAATCCATAGGGAGGGGGGAGGTATTTTTTTGGAACCCTTACATTGTTGCCATGAATAACCCTAAGCATACAAGATGCTAAATAATGTTAATTTATATTTTTTGCATGAGTTGTCCAACACCCTAATATCATCTTTAGTTCGGGCATTTAATGAGTATAGTTAAATTTAACTCCTCCCACGAACCGTTAGAGAGAGAGCTAAAAGATAAGGCCAATTATGTTAACCGTAGCTAATGCTATGTCGCAACCCTCGCTAGCTCCCTTAACTAACTTGGTCATTTTTCAATTCTAGCAAGGGTCACGAGCGCTAACCCTTCACATTCCGCCATGCAAATTGTTAGCTCTCCATGTTGCAACCTTCTAGTTCATAGGAAGGGAACCAACCCTCTTACTTAGATTTCGGGACTCATCCCTCAATCGATAACCAATTCTTAGATGTGGACTTTCATCCATGGAAGTCCAATCTTATGTTGATCATCGTGTTGCTGGAGCAACACTACAACAATCCGAGCCATACTAGGCAACTATGCCCTCACATTAGGCCAATGCCCATCGAGGTCGTGTTGTTCGGCCACACCGCCTCACCCATATAAGCCTCTAGGACTCTAAGCAGGGCCCCTACCCCACCGTCAAGTAACCATTTGTCTCTCTCCCAACACTTGGGGCCAAATAGACATTTTCCCTTAGCCGTTGGGGCTGGAAGCCCAGTAGCTTTAGAACCCCATAGCTTCTTCATATAGTCTCTGATGCTAACAATTGACCATTCCATCGTCATCTACGTTTCATGTAGATGCCGATGGACTACTCACTTGCCCCATTCGGGCAAGTATTGAGGAAGTTATGCCTGTTCAAACCTTGGCAAGCCCGGAAGCCACTCCCATGCCACTGCCGTACCAGGGCGTTGTCCCGGGACAACGCCCCACTCAAATTGCCATATCTCCTAGCTTACACTTCCAATTGAGGTGTTCTTGAGCATTCTAGAATTGGCACGCCATAAGCTACGCATAGCTTATGGCCTTACCCTCGTGCCTCCTAGTCTCCGTGGGTGGAAGGTGTTCCCAACGCCCGGGGCCCTTACCCATACTAGGATCACTTGGGCCCTCTTACGAACGGCGCCACAAGTCCCAAGTGTCACTCCGGGGTCCCCCTTGTGCCCATGGTGTTTTGGGCACTCTTCATAGAGAGGTACGCGACATTCTAGCTCTAGCTAAATCCCATGTATCCACAAATGGGGATGATATAAACAAATTTAAACATCCAATATCCAACATTATTTCTATCAAATTCGAAGATCTTCGATGGACAAAAAAATGAAGCAAAATTTTGCCAATTCGTATTTAGTTATCTTTGCTCTTATTTTGTAGGAGTGTATTTTGGATATCAAATGGTCAAGGATTGGCAGAAGAGAAAAAAAATGTCATAGAATATTGAGAGGAGAATTGTAGGGGAGAAAAGTGTATAACGTCTCTAAATTGAATCTTTTATCACTCACACGTATTATGAGTATGCATATGTACCAGAAGATTATAGAATTCATCATTTGCATAGATATTTTACTAAAATAGGTTATCTTGCTCGATTCTTAGTGAAAAAATTGTATAAACATCCAGATGTAGGATAAATTGCCTACTTTGTTGTTGAATATAAGAAAAAAGATGGGTCAATAGCACACGGCCTCAAAGATCCGGATACAACCTCCAGAAAATCTCAATATCAACTTCGTATTAGTAAACAACTAACTATTTGAATTAAAGATCAATTAGATAAATGACTTATTTTAAAGTATATTTATGAAGTTCATATGAATATTTAGATGAAAAAAATAAAACATGGACAACAAATGATAAAAAAAGATTTTATTTATTTACGAGATATTAGATATTATAAGTAAGGACAATGAATAAATATTTGGCTCTAAAATAAAAATGATGTTTTGAGTGTCTAAATCTGGATATTAGAAGAAAAAAATTCACAAAGAAATTTAATGTATTTGAATACCCATTCACCTTGGAAATTCAAATACAATGATAATTTGATGTTATATTAAAATAATGATATAATAGAGTTATATCAATAGATACTATATTTTGTGCTTATGGTACCACAAGACCCGGGTATTGCTCCAGGGTTCCCCTTTGGCCCATGGTATTCTAGACACTTCTCATGAAAATGTGCGCAATAATATTTTTATTATAGATAATTTTTAATTATATAAATTTGATGTTTATGATTAATATATATATATATATTTAAATTTATATTATATATATAACAATATTCATCATTCAGTATTATTTTAGAAGATCTTTGGACAATAGGTACTGAAAAAATACCACATTTGAATATGAATATTCACTCTAATATTGGATATTATCACAAAACTATAAAATATGGTTCAATATAGATTTGCGGATATTACGAGGTAAAATGATAGATTAGTTGATATGAAGTCCATTAAATTTTGTTTCCAATCATTATTTATATTTTATGGAAAAATATTTTAATGACTTTGTGTAAATAAATATGTTGGAAATATATTTAAAATAATATATTTAAAATAATAAATATTTTATCAACTTACACTATATTACCTACATATTCCGGTGGAAGTTGAAAGGTTGAAGTTCTTGATTCTAATTCTTAGAATTTACGAAAAAGAATTGTAAGTATCAATGTATCATTGTATGATAGAATATTAAGGTTTCTTCAAATCTACTCTTGGAATATTGTGAAATCTATTATGGAACAAAAAATAAGAACTGATGATTATGTTTGAAACATTTGTACCAGAAGAATTTTTTTGTAACGACAATGAAAAATTTAATGATGATCTATAGATTTTAAATGATAATAATATTATTGAAGAAAAATTTACAAATATAAATATTTCTCATCCACTTACGTAAGAAAAGACATTACGAGAACTAGATGATCTGTTTGTCACATTCAAGTATTAATGCGAAGTAGGAGATCATCAACTTATTCAATATGCTTATATTATATTTATATAAATTTTGGTAGATGTCCAAAGAACATGAATTTCAATAAATGCATGTGATTTGTACTTAAATATGATATTTTAATGTATAAATAAAGTCATATAAATTTGATTAAAAAAATACAAAAAATTCACGAGCATTATATAGTATTATCATAAAAATATAAACTTGAATAATATTTTAATATTTGATATATTTAGAAATAATCTTTTAGTTCTCTATACAATCATACAGTATAGAGAATGAAAATTTCTAAATTGCAAGTTCATTTTAATTACAATGAAATGAATATATACAAAATGATAAATAATTTTTTTTAAATGTATGATTTTTGTTCTTCATATACTTCGGATTGTGCAGATCTTCGAACTTCAATATCATTATTATGAATATTTTCTATCAACTCCGGATGATGTGTCATATATGTAGCATATGCCTATTCAATGCATTGAAAGCCTCTAAAAACCTTCGATTCATAATGAATTCAATGTGTATTTATTATGAATTTCACATATTTTTCACAGCTTGTCTCCAATTTTAAAAAATATACATACAAAATATAGGATATAATACATATTTAAAATAGATTAATTTATAAAATATAATTTAAAATATAATATAATAAAATTTACAATATTATAGGTTCAATTTGTTTTATTCTAACGAATATGATTGAACACATATTCTTTATAAGATATATCACGATCTTTAAATGATAATTTTATTTAGACACGTTT